>SJYX01000883.1:82762-98121 GCA_006410675.1 Oreotragus oreotragus
TCTTTTAATTTCATGGCTGCAGTCACCATCTGCAGTGATTTTGGAGCCCAAAAAAATAAAGTCTGACACTGCTTCCACTGTTTCCCCATCTATTTCCCATGAAGTGATGGGACCAGATGCCATGATCTTAGTTTTCTGAATGTTGAGCTTTAAGCCAACTTTTTCACTCTCCATTTTCACTTTCATCAAGAGGCTTTTTAGTTCCTCTTCACTTTCTGCCATAAGGGTGATGTCATCTGCATATCTGAGGTTATTGATATTTCTCCCGGCAATCTTGATTTCAGCTTGTGCTTCTTTCAGCCCAGTGTATGGGCAGCCACCAATTAGAATGAACCTTCAACCAATCAGGTGGGATGCTGGCACATAAACTGCATGGTTCTCACCTATGTCTGTGGCTGAGTGTGCACCTCCCAAGACCCTCACTGATTATGATGGAGGTACAGTGTAAGGTGGAAGTTAAGAGAGTGGGCTTCAGATCCAGACCGCCTGGCTTTTATTTCTGGTTTGGCCACCTGGCATGTAAAAAGCATTAGAAAATGTTAGTTGTTAGTATCATTTCTGAATAATAACCTAGGCCTTGGGGAAAATCTCCCTTCCTAAACCCACAGAGCTGAGCCTTGCTCTTTCAGACGTGTTGAATCCATATGGGCAATGATGCATTCATACAGCCATGATCTCCTCTTGGACAAACTCCTAAATTCAATTAGCATCTTCAGTTCAACTAAACAAAATGTGGGGAAAAATCCCAACTGCTTCGGATACTTCAGTTAGATGAAATCAGTAAGGGAGAAAAAAATGTTTGAAACGAAACCAAAAACTCACTAGAGACATTTTGTGGTTGGAACTACAAGAATTTCAAAGGCATTTGCTTTTTTGGAGCAAGGTTTGGGACTTTTGACTAAAATGCTATTTAAGAAGTGGAATTTGGAAGAAAGAGACACTCTGTGGTACAACTGTTTCATGTCTATATCCTGAAATGGACTTTTGCCAGAGTTTTTGCTTAAGTTCTGTTTACAGTGGCCATTATTTTGTGGGAAAATAAAAAGAGCTCTTAAATCACAAATCAAAGAAAAAAATTGAAAAAGACATGTTTGTGGCTTTTGGAAAAATCTGCTTATCGGTACCATCTTCTACAATTTGTAAAAACCTGCAGAATCAAAAGCTCTGAGAAACCACAGTGGTGGGCCAGTTTAGGAGTAGTTTCTTGTGAACTGTAGGGAAATTGATTAAAAATGAAAAATGTCAAGCTTCCTCCCAGAACAGTGCGGACAGCCTGAGAGAAAGAAGAACATAGTGGGTTCACCACAGGTAAAGGAGCTGACTCAGATGTCACCTGTGCAGGCTGGCTCACCCAAATCATTCAGTCACATGATCCCCTTTGCTGTTTTCCAATCTCTTGCTTTCATTTTCTCTAGAGCACTTTTGTTAAGTCAATTGCTTAAGTAGATTGCATGCTTTCTTGCTTATTGTCTATTTCGCTTCTAGACTGTTCTGTTCCTCATTGTATTTCTAGTTGCCAGAACTCTGAGAACACAGAAGGATGCTCAGGCATTTGTGCTGAATGAATGAGTGAATGCAGTTGCTGTAGTGACCATTTTGGATAAGCTGCTGTATAAACTCTGTATCAGATATGTTATCAGTCAATTTGACACCTGATCAATTTGGTAGGGATTTTTACCAAATTAAATAGTTAAACCAATTTTAAAAAATGATTAGCCCCGGAATTTCATTCAGAGCCTTAGTCTAGACCCGTTCTAACTGTAACTCTAATTTAGACAGAGGTTGAAAACTGTCCTCCTAGTACACATCTTTCACAATTTTCCTTTCCACTTGGTTGTTTCACAGTCATAATAATAACAAATAATAGAAAACAAATAATATAGTATATTGCAGAAAAGTTAGGCTGTTGAGGCAAAATGGTCGATCTAAGTAAGTCAAATCAAACCAGGGGCTTAAAAATTAAGCCTGCATGTAGTCAGTATACTGACAATTTAATCACCTGATTTAGAGCCTGGTAGCTCAGACCGTAAAGAATCTGCCCACAATGCAGGAGACCTGGGTTCGATCACTGGGTTGGGAAGATCCCCTGGAGGAGGGCAGGGCAACCCACTCCAGTGTTCTTGCCTGGAGAATCCCCATGGACAGAGGAGCCTGGCAGGCTACAGTCCATGGGTGGCAAAGAGTCAGAAACAACTGAGCAACTAAGCACAGAGCATAGACCACGCTAGCTGCATCCTTACTTTAAATAACTAAAAAGAACTTTCTAGTGCTTAATAGGAGCTGAATCTTACTATTATACTTGAAAAGCATATAGGTGTCATTCATTTGTTTGGGAAAAGAAGTCTTAGAAATAGATAAAAAGGAGGAAAGAAAGGAAGGATACTGGCAAGCAATAACACACACACATGCCTCTAAAATAAATTCAAACAAAACTCAATTCCTTAAAATCTAAAGCACTTAAAATGAAAGTGAAATGGTGCCCCTTAAGCATATTACCAAAAGGAACATGCAAATGAGGGATCAGCATGGTATCCTAGATGTTTTTATTAGGAAGAAATATAAACCATCTAGCAGCTGGCTCCACTACTGGAAAAGTTGTCTCAAAAATATTTTATCAAATGCACTAAATTAGGTGAGTGAAGGTCACTTTATATGAAGAAAATGTGAACTATTGTTTGCTTGATATCAACGCTTTGTGATTATAAGTGTAAAAATAGAGCATTCTAAAACCACAGAGATAAAGCCCTCTCCAAAATCCATAAAGGAGCTTTTGTTTACATAATAATAATAATAACTATTATGGTTCTTGACTGGGAGAAAAAAATTCTGTGGAGGAAAAAGTTATTTTCTTCTAGCAGTTAAGTTGTATAGAATGGATTCCACTTCTATCCAGCTAGGCCATGTCAGTATTCAGGGACAAAAATAAAGGCTGAGAAAAGGAGAACTGATTTGTAAATTGACGGGGTTCAAAGAGTTCAGTATAAAGTGATGAATAACCGTGCAGGGAAGACAAAGTTCTTCAGAAGTACTTTCGCATTATAAATGGAAATTTGTAGTTCCATGCTTTGTAAGTATTTGATGACTAAAGGAATTAACTATCATTTTCTTAATATATGCCAGGCTCCATACTAAATGTTTTACTTAAAAGTTTTTTGTTTGTTTTAGCCTCATGATCATCCCATGTGGTACATAGCATCACTCCTGTTTTACAGGTGGGGATATGAAGCTCAAGCTCAAACAGCTATTGGGAAATAGAGCCAGCTAGTGGTGAAACCTATGCTCCCACGTGGCAGCCAGCAGCCTGAGAAAACTTCACCAAGAGTTCAGTTCTGGCCAACATCAAGACTGGGCTATCCCGGCTTCTCTAGTGGTCCACTGGTTTAAGACTCTATGCTTCCACTGTGTGAGTGTGGGTTTAATCCCTGGTCGGAGAAGTTCCACATGCCATGAGGTAGGGCCAAAGGAAAAAAAAAAAAAAAAAAGATTGGGCTATCCTGCATTTGTTGTAACATGGACGTATGCAGAGATTATTATACTAAGTGAAGTAAGCCAGTCACAGAAAGACAAATACCATATCACTTATCTGTGGAATCTCAAAAAAATACAAATGAGTTTATTTACAAGACAGAAATAGACCCACAGACATAGAAAACAAACTTACAGTTACCAAAGGAGAAAGGGAGGAGGGATAAATTAGGAGTTTGGGATTAACATATACACACAATACTATATAAAATAAACAACAATCTACTACATAGCAGAGGGAACTATACTCAATATACGCAATAACCTTTAATAGAGAATATAAAGAACATATATATATTTACATACATATATACACCTATGGGTTTTCCAGGTGGTGCTAGTGGTAAAGAATCCACCTGACAATGCAGGAGATATGAGAGACTCAGGTTCGATCCCTGGGTCAGGAAGATTCCCCTGGAGGAGGAAATGGCAACCCATTCCAGTATTCTTGCCTGGAAAATTCCATGGACAGAGGAATCTGGCAGGCTACAGTCCACGGGGCTGCAGAGAGTTGGACATGACTGAGTGCACACACACACACACGCATATGTATGACTGAATCACTTTGTTGTACACCTGAAACTAACATTGTAAATCAACTACATTTCAATATGAAATTTTTTAATTAAAATAAAAAGAAAATCAAAGACCTAAGTAAAAAGCACTCAGTGTTCCATTAAAAGAAGAGAGTGGGCTATCCTGAAATTTGGGATAAACCATTTCCCCCTAGAACCTAAATTATTTCACTCCCATTGCCATGGTCAGTCAGCAAAACCAGAAAACAGGTGCCAGATGATGCTTGGGCACCAGGTGAGGGGTGGTGTTTTGTTCACATTGCATCTGAGGGAATTTTCATACTTCTGCCATTATGATGGATTCAAACCTACCCAGAAACGTGATAGTCAGTTCTGATATTTAAAGATATATTTGAAACCTAGAGAGGAGAGGGGAATTGAGGGGGTCATGCTGCGATTACAGAAGGGATTACATCTAGGTTTACTTGGCGAGATTTATTAGAGGAAAACAATTTGGAAACCAGAGTTTTATATAAGGTAGCAAGGAAAATAGGAAATGGTTCCAGAGACAGAGCAAAGACCTGGAAGAAGAAGAAAAGAGGAAAGTGGGGAGAAGGGAAGCTGAAGCGACCTAGAGGAAGGGAGCATAATTTAAACTACCAATGAGGGAGGTGGACCAGCATGACCAGCCTTGGGAGATGGTCTGTGAGAAGGGCGATGAATTAGAATGATGAATTAGAACTGTGGACTCCATTTGCCATTTCATCTCTTTACATGAAAATGAAAGATAATTTATTTGGCAGGAAATAAACAAAAACAAACCCTCTGGGTCTCTGAGTGCACTTGGATTTGTGCAGCCCTGTCCCAGCTGCTTAGAAATAATTTCTGAGTCCTCAGTCTTGTCACCAGCAATGAGAACCCCTAGCCGCCTAATGCATGCAGTGGAAGAACAAATGAAAATCAAATGGGAAAAGGTAGGAGAACTCCATGCTGCTTGTCAAGAGACGGGGGAAGCAGAAACATAACCTTGTAATGAAGTGATTGAGAGATTGTTAAGACATCCCAGGTACAAGATAAATCATCATCTCAGTGACGTGATTGCCCGATTCCCTGGCAGACAATACACCAGGTGAACTTCCCCCTTTCGAATAAAGCAATCTCTCCCTGAGACAAGAACAATTTCCCTGCATATTGCAGAGGAAGTGTGAAGTGGCACTTTGGATAAGGGACTGAAAGTGCCTGTCAGACGTGTTCTCAGAGCCTGCCATCCATCCCAAGCTCTGGACACCCGCTGAGAGAATTCTCTCTTGCAGTTCCGATTAATCCAGCCGCTCCCCCCCACCCCCACCCCATGCTCCCCTCCAAACTGGCAATGGGAATATGAACTTGTCGAACTCATCAATGGACTGACTGTTCTTAAGGAAGCAAAGCAACAGTTTGGGTTGCACTGTAGCCCATCTGCATGTCTGTATCGAGTATGTTCTATGGAGCTGCCTCATTTTTTTACTCTTTCTGCACAGAAGCCCAGCCATGCATGGCTCCAGCCTGGGTCAGAAATAAGGAATTCACTCTCTAGAAATGCAGTGTCTTGGCACTTCAGTGGGGTTTGACTGATGGTGAAATTGAATGTGAATTTCAAGCAGGCCATTTCCTTTGACTACTTCAGGGAAAGGTTGTCACGAAGAGAGCTTTTTAAAACCAAAGAGGAGAGCTGGTCATTAAGCCTCAGGAGTGGCTGAATGCCAGAGAAGTCATTCACAGACTTTGGCCATAATGATATTATTTATACATTTCCATAATAAGCACTTAGTTCCAAGGGAGCTCAAATAGTTTTACACACACCAGTTTCTTAATCTTTGGAGTAGTCCTCAACTACAGAATGAGGATTAGTTTTATTAGCTGCACTTCCAGATAGAGAAAAGGAAGGCTTAGAAAGGTTAAGTTTCTAGCTTCCGGTCACTGAGCAGATCAAGACGTAAGCCGTGGATGGAACTCCTGTTCCTGCCTTCCAGTCCAGGGCTGTTTTCCATCCCACTAGATACACACAAGAGATGCACACAAGGCTTTCTTGCTCAGAATACAAGAACAGGGCCATGGGTAGGGGTGACAGACGGAAGCCACGGCTCGGAATGGCACGGCTCGCGTTCTCGCTGCTGCACAACCTGCCTCTGGGAGCCCTGAAAACACGAGGGAGGAGGGTGCCTGGGTGGGGGCTCACGGGACTTCCCAGCAGCCTAGGGATGAGCACAACCGTGGAAATTCCAGAACTCCCTTCCCCATCTCCTTCCTGGATTAACAAGGAGAGGATGGCGGCCAGGGCAGGTGTACCATGGGAGGCGTGTTGTCTGGAGATGGGAGACCAGGCCTGGGCTCTTAGTCAAATCATTTGCCTCCTGCCTGGAGGCGGCTGTGAGCCCGGAACAGCTCACCAGTGGCAGCAGCAACTGGGAGCCTGTGAAAAATACAGACTTCCAGGTCTCACCTCAAACCAATGAAATCAGTTCCTGCTCCTCACAAGATCTCTCCATGATTCATAGGTTCATTAAACTTAGAGACTCATTTTTCCAGTGATTCAGTGTAGACGCCGGATTTATAGCATCTGAATTAGCACCCCTGATTCTCCACTCAAACCATCCATGTGACCCCAGGCATGTTCCTTAACTCCCATGCACTCATCTGTGAAATTAGGGACAATAAGACTGTCTACATCAGAGGTTATTATGAGGATTAAATGAAAGAATCCACGGCATTAAGGCCGACAAGAGACAATTCACACCGCATATTATGAACAATGCCCACCACATAGCGAGGACTCCCAATACATGTTACCTTCAGTCTGTCTCTTCTAATTCATTTCAGTGTGACTGCACATGGTAAAATATTTGGAGGGGAACACATTGATTTGTTCTGGGGCCCCCACTTTCAGAACAGCTCTGTTTTATAACCCATATATCCTACTGGATCTTTCCTCCAACCAATTTCCTGTCAATCCCTCCCCTCTCAAATTTTGTTTCCATGTCAAGGATGCCTGTGGGGGCACAAGACACCCCCCCCCACCATGAGTCTGAGTTGGTCCCTGTCCCACGATTGAGCTACAATCTCATCCATACCAGATCCCACAAGGATCCTGAATGCTATTCAGAACAATGAGTGTAAGCAGAACAGTGGGACAGTCCTCTCACCCACAGCCACCTGCAAAGCCTTGCATTGTCAGGAAGGTTTGGAGGCTAAACTGGTTTGTGACATGGGAAGGAAATAATGGGATGAAACCGGCTGCCTACTGTTCCCTTGACCTTTATTTAGCACACAGAGCTTTGTATAAAAACACGCATGCTTTCAGAATGAATTCTGCCAAGCAAGTAAAGGCTAACCCAGGTTGGTCTATTCACAAAAGATCACCATTTCTTCAACTACTAGAGAGAGGTTTATGAGGCGAGGCCCACTTCTATCCATGAACCCAGAATAACTTTATACAGGCCTTAATGAAGCAGTGGAACCAGGGCCAGTTATTCATTTGGCCCCCAGCACCCACAACCAGGAAAATAGGGTCGAGGCATACAAGGGAGCCTCCCTGACCGCTTGCCAGCCAGAGGGACCCACGTCTCACATCTTTAAACTTAACTTTCCAATGAGGACATGTCTTCAGGACCTAGTGATCAGAATTTCTGATCATAATACCTAAATTTTTTACCCTTCCCTTCCCTCTTTCCTTCCTTCAGACCACAAGAAAAAGAGCCGAGATCTCAGGGTTAAGGGCTGAAATCAGCTGGCATCAATGAAAAGAGGAACAGATTTCATTAAGCAGTTAACCATCTGTTCACCAGAGCACCACCTGGAAATCTGAACCTTCAGAGCTGACAGATATTATGTTTTTTAAGCAGGTAAGACTCAGAAGTGTTAGTGATGTGTTCCCAAACAATCCACTCAATTATGAGGCGTTGCTACACAGGACTGCTAATGCGAATTCAGATCTTTCTCCTCTCCCACTCTTTCCTCCCAGCAGTTTGTTTATTTACGCTGTTTATCAACCCCATAAACACATTATGAGTTTAAATAAAGAGTGGGTGGGATCAAGCCCTGCCATGGAAGGTCCACTGGGGTTTTTCATTCAGGCCTCCCAAACCCCGGGTGCTCTTCCTGGAATGTGGACAAGCTCTTCCAGGTGTGGATACTGCAAATGTTGCTTGCCATTAGTGGGCACACACATTATAGCAGGGGTAGGATGTAACAGGAAGACCTAGGCTTCCTGCTGTTCTTCTGACATTGATTCACTTGGAGTGGGGTGCATGTTTATATCAATGTAAAACAGCTGTCACATAAACACAGCCTGCCATAAAGAAGCAAAACAAGAACCAAGTGACTAAGCAGGGGAGGGAAATAACCAGATTAAAGTATTTACCGGGTGAACAACACAACATATACAAATGAAGAATTTGTTACTTTAATTATTAAACATTTAATTTGGTAAAGGCCTCGTCCTAAAAGATGAATCCTATAAATGGTCAGGCTTTGGCTTTCTCAAGTAAAACTGGAGCTGGCAAAAGTGCTGTGTTGACAGCCTCGCAGGTAGAAATGTGCAGAAAGCAGCTGGTTTGGGGGTCTCGGCACGATTTGTGCAAACAGCCTCCCTGTTCATGGGTGTGCTGACATCTCTATTTTTCATTTATGAAAAATCCGGGTGCCACTTAAACCTTGGCAAGGCCTCAGAAAGCCAAACAGAAAGTGTCTCAAGCGTTTTCTACTTACTGCTCTGTCTTCCAGGAAATCCCAGCATAACCCGTAGATTCTGGATGTAGAGATGACATGGGTCAGCGTTGGCTTCCGTGAGCTCTCTCCTTTTCAGGGGAAAAGGAGGTTGGGAAGTCAAGGCTGGACTTTGAACCAACCATTAAACCCAAGCCACTCTTCTCACTCCTGAATGTCTTCTCTCGATCCCCAGTCTCCAACACCCATCAGCATCACTGGCAGGGCTTGTTAAAACACTAACTGCTAAGACCCCGCCTACCCCCAGGGTTTCCCAGGTGGCTCAGTGGGTAAAGAATCTGCCTGCAAAGCAGGAGACACAGGTGATGCAGGTTCAATCCCTGGGTTGGGAAGATCCCCTGGAGGAGGAAATGGCAACCCACTTTAATATTCTTGCCTGGAGAATCCCATGGACAGAGGAGCCCGGTGGGCTACAGTCCATAGCGTCACAAAGAGTCAGGCACGACTGAAGCATCCGAGCATGCACACATGATCCTACCCCCAGAGTTTACCATTTGGCGCTTCTGAGGTTCAGGGAGGAGAGTGGAAATTTGCATTTCTAACAAGTTCCAGCTGTAGATCTAGTAAGTACTAGCAAGGGATGCAGATGCTGCTGGTCCAGAGATTGCACTTTGAGAACCTATGTTAGGAAAACTTGGGGGGCTGAGGCATGCCCTGAAAGTCCTGTTCTGTCTTCAGGATTCAAATCTATTGATATCCTGGGGAAAGGTGAGCGTGGTTATCTCTGAAACAATGCTCTCAGGCCCAGAGCTGACAGGAACAGGACTATTCCTTGAAGAGGAAGGCATGGACATCTTTGACTCAGTGGCTGTACTGGGGGGACTGTATTTGGTGTTACAGTAACCTGGAACATCTGAGTCACAGAGAGCCAGGTCCTGCCCCCCTCCCCACCCACCTGGAAGTCACAGGACAGACAATGTGGAATTCCCTGCCTGAATAGTAAGATTCATTATGGATCCTCTCTCTCTCTCCTTCCTCATGACCAAAGTTGTTCAAGCGATTCAGAGCAAAAGATCAAGGGAGACTGTGGAATGGAATGGAATGAGTACAGAATACCCTTGTCCTTCTTGAACATTTTCCCAACACTTCTGTGGCCCATTGCCAAAACCATGGAACACTCTGAAACAATTCCACCATCTCTGATCCGCGTCACCTCCCAATTTCACATGCCAGGACACTCAAGTTTATCTGAAATTTCATTTCTGATAGGAACCTTCACTTTCTAGGTTATCTCTGTATTTTTGCTCATTACTTTATTTTTTTGCTCATTTGCCCATTAACTGCTTTCCACCATGAGAAAGAAGCTGTAATATATCACCAGAATGACTGTGTCCTCTACAAGCAGAGTACTTCAGAGTCTGTTGGAGATGTGAGTACTTGCTTGCGAGCTCAGGGACTCACTCCCACACGCTAGCCTTGGAGCATGTGTTTCATCAAAATTATAAATTACGACAATCATGGAGCTTTGAGGTTGAAAGAACAAAGTTAAATCATTGCATGCCAAGGGTTGACTGGGTTGGGCTGACTTGAATTCTGGGTGTCAAGCCAGACCCCCTACACTAACTGGCTATGCATTTTTATCCAGGTCATTTCATCTTTCTGGGCCCCATCTTCCTTATCTGTGCTTTGGCAGTTCCCTTGACTGGCCGGAAGATCACTGTTTTGCAAGGCAGTGCATTCCATTGTCGGGCAGCTCATTCTAAAGTCAAAAGTTTCTTCTGTAATTTATGCCCAAGTCTGACACCCTTTATCATCGACTCACTTTCCCTACTTGTGCCCTCTGGAAAAACACAGATAAGCCTCCTCCTTCGTCATACCCTTGAAAACAGCTGTCATGGCCCCTTTAAATCTTCTCTTTTGGTGGTACAGCTGAAGTTCCCTCCGCTGTTTCTCATAGCAGACAATCCCAAAACGTACTGTTGGTGAATTAAATTAAATAAATAAGTGAATAGATTAATGCAGGGTTGGACACAGAGGTTAACCTTCCCATGTTCTCAAGTTGGTGAACAAATCCTCTCTAAGTAAGGTTCCTAGACCTGGACTCAGTACGGTTGACTTTTCAGTCACCAAGATAACCTATAGTAGTGCTATTTGGCTATGGCAAAAAGGAAATCCAAATTGATGCCACCAGGTTGATGTGATAGTTAAGGCATTTAGCTAGTAAGGGTACTTAGCTGATGCTTCAACATCTAAATCCCAATTTGACTTTTATTATGCATGTGTTTTATAGTACAAATGATATTCTTCTGTGATATCAGAAATTCTGCGAGTTTGCAAGATTCTGAGATCAGATTCCTCTCAAATTATAAAGGTGAAAGACTTTCCAAATGGATTAAAAGAATCCAGTGGGTTGACAATTATTTGGTCCCCCTGATAGTCATGGAAGCTGAGCTTTCATCAGCCTTCTTCTCTTACCTGAGTCACCATCAGATCACACAGGGCTTTTTCATAGGGACTGCTCTGCAGTAAGCTCTCCCTCATGCTTTGTTTGTGCTTATCACACACAAAAAGAGATTGGCTGGCTGCTCCACTGGCTTCAGAAGGAGATGGGATGCTACTCCTCGGTTTTTTGTGCCAAGAGATTCATTATATCACAGTAGTCATTGCTATTCAGGCTCTTGGACCTGAATCATGCAAATCTAACTCCAAAAAGATTGATATATAAGCTAAAGTGCCCTTTCAAAATTTCTAATGGGGGCTGTGGTTTTATAGTGACTACAATATATATATTTAATATGAAAGGGATTGCTTGTAAAAACTTAGGGACGCCCAATTAGTAATTGCTAAATTGAGTACAGAATCTAAACCAAGAGAACTGAATGCTCTTGTGCTACATAAAATATTCCCTCCTAATAGGAAAATACTCATCATCATGTCTGCTAACCACTGCCTTTCTTTCTTNTAATATGAAAGGGATTGCTTGTAAAAACTTAGGGACGCCCAATTAGTAATTGCTAAATTGAGTACAGAATCTAAACCAAGAGAACTGAATGCTCTTGTGCTACATAAAATATTCCCTCCTAATAGGAAAATACTCATCATCATGTCTGCTAACCACTGCCTTTCTTTCTTTCTTTGGGTAAATAATGACAAATCCATACTATCTAATTTCTCTTTTTCTATGGCACCCCACTCCGGTACTTTTGCCTGGAAAATCCCATGGATGGAGGAACCTGGTAGGCTGCAGTCCATGGGGTCGCTAAGAGTCAGAGCAACTTCACTTTCACTTTTCACTTTCATCTATTGGAGAAGGAAATGACAACCCACTCCAGTATTCTTGCCTGGAGAATCCCAGGGACGGTGGAGCCTGATGGGCTGACATCTGTGGAGTCACACAGAGTCGGACACGACTGAAGTGACTTAGCAGCAGCAGACTCTAAACAGACCAGTCACCTCCTGTAAATCTATTCTTTCTCTAAACAGGAGAAAATACAATGGTTTAGGTAACAGTCTTCTTAAGTTATGTTCCAAGCATGAAGGCATTGCAGCTATCATGATTGCAGTAGAAGGTTTTCCAGTTCACTATCAGCTATACATTTAGAAACTATCTCTTAACATGGATGACCTTTCATCTATTTTAGCTTCCCAATTACTGACATTTTTGAATATGTAATGCATGCACATGGTATAATAAATTTCTTTCAAAAGATATCCAAAAAAAGATATATAGTGAAAAAGTTCTCACCCACTCCTAATCCTCAATCTCCTCCCCAATCTGTTATCAGTCTCTTGTGCATTCATCCAAAGATAATCTATACATATTATTTTCTTTTGCATTACATAAATCATAGTATATTATCCATATTATTTTGTTACTTGTTCATAGAATAATATTATTTGTTAACAACTGTATAGAATTCCACTGTGTGGGTGTATCATATTTAATTAACTAGTCCTGACATTTAACTTATATACAGAGTACAACATGTGAAATGCCAGGCTGGCTGAAGCACAAGCTGGAATCAAGATTGCCAGGAGAAATATCAATAACCTCAGATATGCAGATGACATCACCCTTATGGCAGAAAACAAAGAGGAATTAAAGAGCCTCTTGATGGTGAAAGAGGAGAGTGAAAAAGCTGGCTTAAAACCCAACATGTTTGGGAGTTCATGTAAAAAAATAAATAAATACCAAAAAAAAAAAAAACTCAACATGCAAAAAATGGAGATCATGCCATCTGGTCCCATCATTTCATGGCAAATAGATGGGGGGAGAAAATGGAAATAGTGACAGACTTTATTTTCTTGGGCTCCAAAATCACTACATACAGTGACTGCAGCCAGGAAATTAAAAGACACTAGCTCCTTGGAAGAAAAGCTATGACAAACCTAGACAGCATATTAAAAAGCAGAGATATCACTTTGCCAACAAAGGTCCATATAGTCAAAGCTATGGTTTTTCAAGTAGTCACATATGAATGTGAGAGTTGAACCTAAAGAAGGCTGAGAGCCAAAGAATTGATGCTTTTGAACTGTGGTGCTGGAGAAGACTCTTGAGAGTCCCTTGGACTGCAAGGAGATCCAAACAGTCAATCCTAAAGGAAATCAGTCCTAAATATTCATTGGAAGGACTGATGTTGAAGCTGAAGCTCCAACACTGTGGCCATCTGAGGTCAAGAGACACATTGGAAAAGACCCTAATGCTGGGAAAGACTGAGGGCAGGAAAAGAAGGGGGTGACTAGAGGATGAGCTGGTTGGGTGGCATCATTGACTCAATGGACATGAGCTTGAGCAAACTCCAGGAGATAGTGAAGGACAGGGAAGCCTTGCATGCTGCAGTCCATGGGGTCATAAAAAGTCAGACACAACTGAACAACTGAACAATAATAACAGCAATAACAATACACATTTAGACTGTTGCCAGTGTGCCATTACAAACAATACTGCAATAAACAGGGTTGTTTAATTAACATTTCACACATGTGCGAGTATATCTTCGGAAGTATTTATAGATGTGGAATTACATTTTTACTGTAATAGATATCACCTAACATGTCTCCATGGCACTGATCCAGTGTATACCCTACCAGCAAATTATGAGGGTGCCTCTTCCCACATACCTACCACAGAGCAAGTTCCTTAGTTATCTATTGCTGTGTAACAAATAACCACAACACTAACTAGCCAAAGACAACATGTTATCTCAGTTTCTGCAAGACAGAAATTTAAGAGGAGCATAGCTAGACAGTCCTGCTTCAGTGTCTCTGTTGGTTAACCAATGCAGCAGTCATCCACAGGCTGACCTGGGGCGAGGTGATCCACTTCCCAAATGTCGCACTCACAGGACCAGTAGCAGAAGATCTCAGCTCCTTGCTGACTGCTGGCAGGATGGCTCAGTTCCTCTCAGCACACGGATTTCTCCTCAGGGCTCCCTGACGGTATTCATGACATAGGAATTGGCTTTCCCCAGAGCAAGTGATCCAAAAGAGAGCAAGTAGGAAACAGCAGAGCTTCCTGGGTGGCTCAGCTGGAAAAGAATCTGCCTGCAATGCAGGAGACCTGGGTTTGATCCCTGGGTTGAAAAGATCCCCTGCAGAAGGGCACGGCTACCCACTCCAGTATTCTGGCCTGGAGAATTCCATGGACTGTATAGTCCATAAGGTCACTAAGAGTTGGACACAACTGAGTGATTTTCACTTCATTTCACTTCAGGAANTTGAAAAGATCCCCTGCAGAAGGGCACGGCTACCCACTCCAGTATTCTGGCCTGGAGAATTCCATGGACTGTATAGTCCATAAGGTCACTAAGAGTTGGACACAACTGAGTGATTTTCACTTCATTTCACTTCAGGAAACAGCAGTGCCTGTCGTGATCATTCCTGACCTAGTCTCAGAAGTCACAAACTATCACATCTACTATATTTTATTCACTAAAAGTGAGCCTTGAAGTCTAGTCCGCACTCAGAGGAAAATTGTCTCCTCTCTTAAAGAGGTAAAATTATCAAATAATTTGTGGATTTTTTTTTTAACCAATCTGGTAAGTAGGAATGATATCTATTACAAATTTTTGTGACTATATTATAATTTATTAATGCGTTCTGTTGATGATATCTACCATTCAACATCACAGTAATCCAAGTCTATGCCCTAACCAGTAATGCTGAAGAAGCTGAAGTTGAACGGTTCTATGCAGACCTACAAGACCTTTTAGAACTAACACCCAAAAAAGATGTTGTTTTCATTATCAGTTAAGTTCAGTTTAGTTCAGTCACTCAGTCATGTCCAACTCTGCCACCCCATGAATCGCAGCACGCCAGGCCTCCCCTTCCATCACCAACTCCCGGAGTTCACTCAGACTTGCGTCCATTGAGTCAGTGATGCCATCCAGCCATCTCATCCTAGGTCGCCCTCTTCTTCTCCTGCCCCCAATAGGGGACTGGAATGCAAAAGTAGGAAGTCAGGAAACACCTGGAGTAACAGGCAAATTTGGCCTTGGAATGTGGAATGAAGCATGGCAAAGACTAATAGAATTTTGCCAAGATAATGCACTGGTCATAGCAAACACCCTCTTCCAACAACACAAGAGAAGACTCTACACATGGACATCACCAGAT
>SJYX01000883.1:107135-120630 GCA_006410675.1 Oreotragus oreotragus
AGTTGGCAGATGGGTCAAATTCCAGTAGTTAGACTGGCCTATAACTTCTCACTTAACTTGTGAGGAAATACAGAAAGAATGAGAATCAGGTAATGCCTCTCCACGCAGTAAAGAAAGGCAACTAGAAACACTCCTAGAGGAAGGTCAGACGAAGATCCGCCCACCGGGGCTTCCTGCAGCCAGTAAGAAGCAGGTTGTGGAGACCCGGAGCTCAGAGAATTTCTAAAGCCATTGCTTGGGTTTCTAGATGCGTGCTTTTCATTAAACTGAAAAGCAGCATGCTGTAAACTGGGACTGAGGGCAGTAAGTGTAGGGTCATTTATGATTGCTCACTCTAGGCTTGAGTTACAGCTTCAAACACTCATACCTTTTAGGGTCAGAAATCAGAAGTCAGCCTGTCAGAAGGCATTTGCCATATTTGCTCAGGATTCCTACCCTTTAAGATGCCAGAGGAATACACACTTCCAAGGGAGGTTTCACTGACTGAGAAACAACTAAGAATTCATTTTAGGAACTACTGCAGGAAACAATAAATGTGACTTTATATTTCTGATATATATACTAAACTCATTTTTTAGGCTCTCCCAAGGCTGTTCCCCATCCCATTCCCCCCCAAAACTAACCAACTCATTATTTTGTCAAACTGCAACAAATCCTGAATACACAATTAGAATTATTATATCTTCTTGGTGAACTGATATTTTTGTCATTGTATACTGCCTCTTTACTGCTGGTAACAGTCCTTGTTCTCAAGTCTGCTTTGTCTGATATTAATATAGTCACTCCAGCTCTCTTTAGATTTTTGTTTGCATGACATATCTTTCTCTATACTTTTATCTATATCTTTATATTTATTTTTTTAAATTTTTTTTGTATTTATTTTTTTTAAATGAACTCCCAAACATGAACCCCCCTCCCACCTCCCACCCCACATTATATCTTTATATTTAAAGCAAACTTATACTTTAATTATTGACATGGCTGGATTTAGAGCTATCATTTTCTTATTTGTTCTCTTGGATTATTTCAATACAAAAATATTTTTAATTTACCTATTGGCTATTTGGACATCATGTTTTTTTTTTTTTCATGTTTATAGTTTACATTTACATCCATGAACTGTTTTGAGTTAAGCTTTATATTAAGATATGAGATTTGGGTCTTCCTTCCTCCCTTCTTCCCTCTATTTCTTCCTTTTTTTTTTTTTTTTTCGCCTGTGAATGTCCAAGTTCAGTGCCATTTGTTAGAAAGGTTATATTGTTCTCTATTATGTTTCACTGATTTATGGGTCTGTCCTCCCCCAAAGCCACACAATCTTAATTACTATAGTTATATAAATAGTAAAACCATGAAGACAGATTCCTCCCGCTTTATTCTTTCCCAGAATTGTTTTAGCTAGTCCAGTCCCTTTTCCGTTCCACATAAATTTTAGAATAATCTTATCTATATCTGTAAAACAAATTTCTGGGATTTTAATGGGAATTGTATAAAACCTGTCAATCATTTTAAGGAGAACTGACATCTTTATTGTGTTGTTTCTTCCAATTCACAAACATTGTATGTTTCTCCATCCATTTAGAGTCACAGTGTTATATATATATGTTCAGCTTTAGTAGAAACTGCCTGTTTTCAGTGGTGAGTATACCAATTTACCCCTGAAGAAGGGAATGGCTACACACTCCAGTATTCTTGCCTGGAGAATTCCATGGACAGAGGAGCCTGGAAGGCTACAGTCCATAGGGTCACAAAGAGTCAGACATAACTGAGCAACTAACAGACACACACACACACCAATTTACACTCCCATCAGTAACATATGAGAGTCCCAGTTCCTCCACATCCTTATCAACACTTTTTCATTCTGGTTATTCTGGTGGGTGTGTAGTGGTGGTGTTGCATTTTGGGTTTGCATTTCCTTGATGACTGATCTTAGTCACTCAGTTGTGTCTGACTCTTTGTGACCCCATGGACTGTAGCCCAAGGCTCCTCTGTCCATGGAGATTCTCCAGGCAAGAATACTAGAGTAGGTTGCCACACTCTCCTCCAGGGGATATTCCCAACCCAAGGATCCCAGGTCTCTCGCATTGCAGGTGGATTGTTTACCATCTGAGCCACCAGGGAAGCCCTCCTTGATGACTAATTACACATTATTTTTCATATATACTGTTACATTTAATGGTTATTTTTATTATTTTATTTTTTCTAATTTCATTGAAATTGAAATAAATTTTATTTTAATAAAATATATTATTTTATTAATTTATAAATAAATTTTATTAATTATAAATAAAAATTTTAATTATATAATATTGTATAATTTTAAAGTATATAAATGTGATGATTTGATATATGTATATATANTGACTAATTACACATTATTTTTCATATATACTGTTACATTTAATGGTTATTTTTATTATTTTATTTTTTCTAATTTCATTGAAATTGAAATAAATTTTATTTTAATAAAATATATTATTTTATTAATTTATAAATAAATTTTATTAATTATAAATAAAAATTTTAATTATATAATATTGTATAATTTTAAAGTATATAAATGTGATGATTTGATATATGTATATATACTGTGAAATGATTACTCAATAAGTATAGTTAACATCTATCACCTCACAGTTACAATTTTTTTCTTGAAATGAGCACTTTTAAGATCTACTCTCTTAGCAACTTTTAACTATATAATACAGTTTGATTAACTATAGTTATCATGTACATCATCAGGATTTCCCTGTAGCTCTGATGATAAAGAATCTGCCTGTAGTGCAGAAGACCTGGGTTCGATCCCTGGGTCAGGAAGATCCTCTGGAGAAGAGAGTGGCAACCCACTCCAGTATTCTTGCCTGGAGAATTCCATGGACAGAGGGCCCTGTCAGGCTATAATCCATGGGGTCACAAAGAGTCAGACACAACTGAGTGACTAACACTATTGCTATCATGTACATCACATCCCAGAACTTATTTATGTTATTACTGGAAGTTTATACCTTTTGATCACCTTCTAATTCCTCCAGCCCCATCCCACAAATCTGATCTGTTTCTATGAATTTTTTTAGATCCTATATATAAGTGAAATCATAGAGTATTTGTCTTCCTCTGATTTATTTAACTTAGCATAACACCCTCAAGCTCCATCCATTTTGTCACAAATGGTCAGATTTCCTTTTTTTTTTAATGGGTGAATACTGTTCCACTGTATACATAAATACTACATTTTATTTATCCGTTCTTCCTTTGATAGACACGAAGTTTGTTTCCATATCTTGACCATTGTTGATAATGCTGCAAGGAACACAGAAGTACAGATAGCTCCTTGAGATAGTGATTTCATTTCCTTTGGATATATACCCAGATATAGAATTGCTGGATCGTAAGGCAGTTTTATTTTTAATTTTTTGAGGAATCTCTATGCTATTTTCTGTAGTAACTGTACCAATTTACATTCCTACCAACAGTGGAAAAGGGTTTCCTTTTTTCCACCTCCTTGCTATACTTGTTATTTCTTGTCTTTTTGATAATAGCCATTCTAATAAGTGTGAGATAACACCTCATTGTGGTTTTGCTAAGTGGTGTTTGTTCAGCGATTTTTGTTGTACTCATGTGAGAGAAAAGGGAAAAGTATGTCCATTCTACCTCCTTGAAAGTAGAAGTTCTTGTTTTGGTATTTTTAGTTTGTTTGGGGCTTTGCACAATTATATGCATGTTTCTGCCACTGGGCAGAGAAAGCATTAACGAAGCTTTCTGGTGATAATTTATATAAACTGGCAATAGTTTCGAAAACTTTAGCATCAGTGATTCTTTTCCGCATTTATTCTGACCTTTATCAGAGAATGAAAATGCATTCATACATTTCTCAATTGCTTACCGAATGTTTACTATATACCAGCCAGTGTGCTTCACTCTGGATGTAGAATAATGAACAAAGCATTGTCCTTGCTCTCAAGAAGTTTATGGTCTAAAAGGAGAAACAGAGAAGTGATATTTTAATACACTATTTACTAGTAATTACCATAATAAGAATATACCTATATATGTATATGTGTGGCTGACTGACTTTGCTGTCCTACAGAAATTGACACAGCAGTGTAAAGCAACTGTACTCCTATAGAAAAAAAGAAACAATATAAAAGAATATTGAGTACAGCATTCATGGTTTCAGATATCTACAAATCAATAAAAAGCAGCTAAGGGAAACCTTGAAATATAAATCTAGAAGGCTCAGATGGGCTGAGATTCATGCTTGAGAATAGCAAAGGAAAAGTGAGTCTGGAGGAAAGAACATGAAAAAGAATGAATATAGGTATATGTATAAATGAATCACTTTGCTATACACCTGAAATTGACACAGTATGGTAAATCAACTATACTCCAAAATATAATAAAATTAATTAAAAATTTAAAAAATAACTTGCTTTAACTAAGTGAATTCTAACTCAGATCACATTAAATTAATTAAATGAATGTACTTAAAGCATCTAACCTAACTTTTAGGTTCAATGATAACACATAGGAGGGCTAGGGAGCCATGGAATAGTTTGTATATGAAAAAAGGGTAGAAACCAACTCTTTCTAACTCAAGAATAAAGAGATGTAGGGATTTCCCTCATGGTCCAGTGCTTGGGAGAGCACCTTCCAGGGCAGGGGACGCAGGTTCTATCCCAGGCTGGGGAAAGAAGAGCCCACATGCAGTGGGGCAGCTGAGCCAGCGCACCACAAGTAACGAACCCAGGTGCCTCAACAAAAGGTCATGCATGCCACGGCTAAGACCAGACACAGTCAGGAAGAAATAAAGAAAGGTGTGAAAGGATACTGGTCCAAGTAGACTCAACAGAATAGATGGAGAAGTAGGCTTATAAAAAGACAGATATGGGGGCAGATTTGAAAGGTTGGAAAATGGGAACCCAGGCAGAATCTCTGAGCCAGAACAGTCCAGTCAGAACCCTGCCCCAGGCAAGAAGAAATCCCCATTTCTTTCCTCATAGCACTGTTTATTCAATATTCAAGTTTTAGAAAAAGGCATCTGATTGATCAGTTCAGATCACAGTTCATCTATCCGATTGTACCAAGGCCAGGAGAGAAAGGAACTAACTCGCTTTAGGTTCGGTGATAACAGACAGACACTCGAGTTTACCATCCAGCCAAGAATACAAAAGAAAGGGTTTATTCTCCAGAAGGCAATCAAGATGCTAAAGGAAGGGTGAACACAGCCCAAGAAATGACCCAAGTCTGTGACAACAGCTAAGCAGAGACGGAGGTCTGGGGAAGACTTAGCTAATCTCAGGTGAGAAAAACGTATGTTTAGGAAGAGCATGAGCAAAGCCTGGGACAAGAGGAGGTGTGGCGAGTTTAGATGACTGAAGTAATTCCTAATGGATGGGGCCCAGGCTTGGGTGGGGGTAGGCAGGGGATAAAGAGGCCGGGAATGGGAGAAGATGATGTTAGGAAAACAGGGGCAGAGTGACATTGCATCCAGAAGACAAGTGAAAAGCTTGAGGTTTATTCCTGAGGATGAGGGAGATGATAAAGTGTTTTATGTAGAGTTCTGACATTTTTATTTTTGAGAAGTGGCTTTAGCCATCACAATAATTCAGGGAGAGATCAAAGTAGCGTGAACCAGGATGATACTGAATAGATAAAGAGACATGGTTTGTTACACCTAGGAGAGGAGGAGGTGAGGGAGGAGGAGGAGACACGAGGACTCCCAGGTTTCTGACTTCAGTTACGGCGTGGACGAGAAAGCCACATACAGAGGAAGGGAATTAAGGTGGGAAAGTGAAATTAACGTGGCTGGACATGTTGAGTTTGAAGTAGACTGTTGAATGCATGGTTTTGAAAGTTAGGGAAGATAATTGAGGTTAGGTATCCATCACCATACAGAAGCCAAAGTGACAGACGAAACATCCCAAGAACACCACCCAGGGCAAGAAGAGGCCAGGCCTTAGGATCAAACCCTCACAGCACCGCCACTCAAGAACGGGCTGAAGGAAAGCAGTAGCCGAGAGAACCACGCAGAGAACCAGGAGGTAAGAGGGAAAACAGATGAGTGGCGTCTGGGAAGCCAAAGAAAGGAGCCGCTTCTGCGTGAGGACATGGCCCAGTGGCGTCAAACATGGAGTAACATAAGCAGGGCGTAGCGTCCATTCAGTTTGTCAACAGGAGGTGGCTGGTGCGTAGGAAGAGTCCAGATATCACTGGAATAGGGGCCAGACTGCAGTGGACCAAGGGGGCAAGGAGGTGTGAGGAAATGGACACGGCACAGCCCATGGGCACTCAAACCTGCTGTACCAGAAGCACCCGCAGAGCCCTCTACACAAAGGCAAATTTACACGATATGCTTGTCTCCTACTGCTGCTGGAACAAATGGCCACAAACTTAGTGGCTTAGAGCAATACAAATATCTCACAGTTCTGTAGGTCAGAAGTCCTCCAGGGTCTCCCTGGACCAAACCAAAGGTATGAACAGAGCTCCGTTTCTTCTAGAGACTCCAGGGAAAATCTGTTTTCTTACCTTTTGCAGCTTCTAAAGGCCCCCTTCATCCATCTTCAAAGCCAGCAATGTTGCTTCTCTCTGTTTCTTCCATAGTAACATCTTCTTACCCTCTTCTTCTGAGGCGTTTTCCCACTTTTAAAGACCCCCATGATTACCTGGATAATTCAGGGCAACTCCATACCATGAGACCTTAACTTAATCACAGGGAAGGTAATGAGTCCTAGGGATTAGGACAAGGACATCTCTGGAAGGCGGGTATTTTGACATCACATATGGGTAAAATTAAACCCCCGGGGGTTCTTCTGAGCAGCCAGGATTAAGCAACCCTAGACAGAGGAAGAGGATGATAATGGAATTGATAGAGTTTATCTTTATTTTGCCTTTTAAAATGAGGTGTGCATAGCAGAAATAAAAAAAAGACAGTCGTTTCAACCCCTAGCTTTGTTTTTTTTTTCCCAATGGGGTCTTAATAGTGAAATCATGTTAGAGAAGGACAAGTTTTACCTGCCACTTTTTAAAGGCTGCCCAGAGCTCTTTCCTCCTTCTTCCCTTACTCAAAACATGACATATTGTGTGAAGCTTTCCAAACCCATAGTTATAATTAAAAAGATGAGCAAAAGATATGCTGTTGCACATTCAAGGTGCGCCTGCAGATACGCAAACCTAAATTTATAGAAAATGAGCTTTTCAGAGACAAAAACCAAAGAGGCTAATCTGAAATGAAACTCAATTTTCTCCAAGTCAGTGGCCTGAGGTTACTTGAGACCCGCCTTTTGTCAGCACTGGGGACTCAGAAATCAAAGCGTGCGAAGATGATCAAATGCCAAGACTGCCATATTGCACAGGGAACACGACCATGTGTTTTGGTTGGAAGGGGGAAGAGTGTTCAATTAATCCTGAAATGTTTGCAAAAACAAATGATGGGCAAAAGGGAAATTCAACTTGAAAGGGGTGTGATTCTTTATGAAAGAGCCATCTCCACCAGTCTGGCAGCCGCAAAATAAACACGTCGGTCAGCCGGGCTGGAGCAGATAATTAGGAATGAGCAGCAGCACATGGACAGTTTTCATTAAAACCAAGGCGGGGCGGCAGATGGGCCGGCCTCAGTGGCCAGCCTCAGGAGCCCAGCACCGCGGGCTTGCAGGAGGCTCGACCATGCCTCCTCTGTTCTTCCCAGGGCCCGAGGACCATTCACTCCTCCTCTAAACCTCGGGCTGGCAAGGGAAGGCACACCTTCTGCCCGTGCAAGCGTCTGCATTCACCTCAGCTCCTGGCCAGCAACAGGGGAGCACTGGGCCAGAATACTAATAACGAAGCCCCTGGAGCGATCCCACAGGCCTGTCAGAGTGAGGGGACTCCTTCCTGCTCTTCAGACCCTGCCCTGTCATGGGCCCTCCCAGCATCGCAAAGTACTTGAAGATTGCCTTGTCCTTGACCCCTTACAGGCAGCAGACAAACAGCCACCTAAAAACTATGTATTCTGTTTAAGCAATTGCCTCATCGTTATATAAAAACATGAATATTTACGTAATTCAGTGAACACAGAGTGCTGACCCATGCAGAACGAAGGCTGGCTATTACAAGGGCACAGTTGAAACTGTCCTCACGGTCGAGTCTGGGTCACTAAATAACTGAGCCTTTGTGGCCAGACCTGTGCCTACTTGACAGCAAAGCACCAGTTTGACAACAGTGATGCCCCCAGTTCCCCGAGCAGGGCCCCTTCCTGACTGCTCTGCACCGACCCAATAGAATATTTGATTCGTGTTACTGGAAAAAGCACTGTTGACTGCCAGATTGAGGTGAACGTGTTGGAAATGGGAGAGTCAAATATACGGGGATCCAAAATATTCTGAGGCTTCCAGACTCCTGCCCCGCCTCCCCGCTGTCTGGCTCCTCCTGAGGATTTGACACTCTAACAGCGGCAGGTCTGTATTCAGCCAACTCACTGCCCACTCCTTCTAGCCTGTGCTCCCAAAAAACCCCACTCACCATTCAGCACAAGCCACCTTCCCCTTCTGCTTCAGGCTTTGCCAGCATGGCCCCTGCTCCTCCTGACTGAAAGAAAGCATCAGGAGGATCACAGAGGACAGTGTCGTGACCACTTGCCTGGAGGGACCAGACCCTCTCATGGGTTGCTGTGGGCTGGCCACACCTCTCTGCTCCTGGCACACAGCGGGCCTCTCCTCGAAGGCAGGAGGTGCTCCAGGGGAGAGGCTGTCTGGAAGTGGCTGCACCCTCCTGAGAGATGCAGTCTGCTTTGTTATTGGACTCTACATTTTCAGATTTTTTTTTCCCCTTTATACATATCTGCAAAGAGGCCTGTGTGCAGGTCAGCTGCCTGTTTGTTCTTCCTCTGCTCTGTTCCTGTATCTGTGGTCAGCTCTGCCAGTGAAGGTCCTGGTGGAAGGCTGGAGGGGAGGAGGCAGAAGGAAGCCTTCCTCGGCTTCCTATGGCATCCCCTCCATAGGAGGACCAGGCCCCCCAGTTCGGCTCTGGAGTGTGACACTGACTCTGGAGGCCTGTCCAGCTGTCTTCTCCCCTTGCTCCTCTAGCAGAAGAATGGTGCTGTTGCTCATCCCTGGATGATCTCAAGATCTTCTATTGGTTTCTCCATTCTTCCATCTCCTGAAACCAATTTGCTGTACTAGATTGACTCATAACATCATCTTAACCATTTTGAGTGTGCAGTTCAATAGCATAAAGCATATTCACTATACTATAGATTCAGTCTATTTTAAGTTCTAGAGAAGTTTCTCATTCTCCTGGATGATATAGCTTTTGGATTGGTTTTTAAAAAAAACCAAAAAACAGGTTTTCAAAGTAGAATTCTGGTTTGGATTATTTACCTGTTATAGCATTAATATAATGATAATCTCCTTGCAAATGGAATTCATATCTGGCATGCAGTGGCAACATCTTCACTTAAATTATCAGCTGAAGATTGCCTGGGATCATGTGCCAGTTAAGACAAGGCTTTGGGAAATCAAATGACTCCTGCACTCATCTGGTATAAACTGCTAGGTGGCCAGCTACTTCTAAAGGTGCTGAGGGCTTTCAGAAAGGAAGATATAAGGTCAGGCACAGAACCACTGAGATGCCTTGATGTCTTCAGCAACGTCTCTTATTTCTAGTAGTCACTGAGTTCACTTCAGTTCAGCTCAGTCGCTCAGTTGTCTCTGACTCTTTGTGGCCCCGTGGGCTGCAGCATGCCAGGCCTCCCTGTCCATCACCAACTCCCAGAATTTATTCAAACTCATATCCATTCAGTCAGGGATGCCATTCAACCATCTTATCCTCTGTCATCCCCTTCTCCTCCAGCCCTCAGTCTTTTCCAGCATCATGGTCTTTTCAAGTGAGTCAGCTCTTCATATCAGGTGGCCAAAGTATTGGTGTCTCAGCTTCAGCATCAGTCCTTCCATGAATATTCAGGACTGATTTCCTTTAAGATGGACTGATTGGATTTCTTTGCAGTCCAAGGGACTCTCAAGAGTCTTCTCCAACACCACAGTTCAAAAGCATCAATTCTTCAGCACTCAGCTTTCTTTATAGTCCAACTCTCACATCCATACATGACTACTGGAAAAACCATAGCTTTTACTAGATAGAACTTTGTTGGCAAAGTAATATCTCTGCTTTTTCGTATGCTGTCTCGGTTGGTCCTTATTGCCAAATTCGGACTGAAATTGAAGAAAGTAGGGAAAACCACTAGACCATTCAGGTATGACCTAAATCAAATCCCTTATGATTATACAGTGGAAGTGAGAAATAGATTTAAGGGACTAGATCTGATAGAGTGCCTGATGAACTATGGACTGATGTTCCTGACATTGTACAGGAGACAGGGATTAAGACCATCCCCATGGAAAAGAAATGCAAAAAAGCAAAATGGCTGGCTGGGGAGGGCTTACAAATAGCTGCATAAAGAAGAGAAGCGAAAAGCAAAGGAGAAAAGGAAAGATATAAGCATCTGAATGCAGAGTTCCAAAGAATAANTCCACACAGTCAAAGGCTTTGGCATAGTCAATAAAGCAGAAATAGATGTTTTTCTGGAACTCTCTTGCTTTTTCCATGATCCAGCGGATGTTGATAATTTGATCTCTGGGTCCTCTGCCTTTTCTAAAACCAGCTTGAACATCAGGGAGTTCACTTTTCACGTATTGCTGAAGCCTGGCTTGGAGAAATTTGAGCATTACTTTACTAGCGTGTGAGATGAGTGCAATTAGTGGAGCCCAAATTACCAGCCGTTACTATTACTACTGCAAGAAGAGGCATTGGAGGCATAAAAATGGCTCTTTCTTACTTCTTACTCCTCCACCCTAACCAATGCCTTCCATTCAAAAGAGTTAGTTGCTTGTTCAGTCAGATCCAAATCTTTGTGACCCCATGGACAGTAGCCCACCAGGCTCCTCTGTCCATGGGATTCTACAGGAAAGAATACTGGAGTGGGTAACCATTCCCTTCTCCAAGGGATCGTCTCAACCCAGGGATTGAACCCAGATCTCCTGCACTGCAGGCTGATTCTTTACCATTTGAGCTACCAGGGAAGACCAACCCTAGCAAAACCTTCCCATTCACAGAACCTAACCAAAGCAAGCTGATGAGGGAATCTAGAAACAATACATACTGGCTTACAGCCAGCACCTTTGTAATGCATGAGAGCCTAGAAGGTTAAGATCAGAGCTGAGTGCTAACAAAAAAATTAGCCCACCCACTGATTTGAAAAGCCATGATTACCATACAATAAATTTCCCCATGTGTGAGGGTCCAGACAATTTTTTTCTCATTAGTCTATTTAAGTTTTAGTGTTAACACTGTTTTGAATATAATGCTTTTGTATCTAGTAAAGACAATCTGTTTTCATTTTATTCTCTTAGAAATTTCCTAGCTTTCCTGGGTTATTTATTTTTCCATATAAATTTTAGAATTAGCTTTCATACTTTCAAAAAACTTCAGTCTGCAGCTTATTGAAAGTATATTATAATTTTAGTATATCTTAGAGAGAAGTATTATAATATCTTGATGAAAATAAAATTACCTGTCTATGAATTCAGTTCATTTCCCTTTGTGATCCTTGCTAGTATTTAAAATGTTTTTTCTATAGACTTTGAACATTTCTTGTTAGGTTTACTTATAATTATTCCATACATTTTGTATTTATTCTGGGGGTATCTTGCTCGGATTGATTATAGCTTGCATATATGAAAGGTATTGATTTCCATATATGAATTTAATGAATTCCCTGACTGTAACAGTACTTCAATTTACTCGCCTTTGCATTTTTGAGGCAAAAACTTATATTATCTGATAATAATTAGAATTTTATGTCCTCTACTTCAGCTTTTAAACCATTCTTTTCTTTCTCTTGTCTAATTGTGCTAAAGAACACCACCAGACCATGACAATTAATAGTAATAGTGTGTCCATTCCTTGTTCCGATTTAAATAGGAACACTCCTACTCTTTCCTTGTTTTATATAATGCTGGGCTTGGCACAAAAGAATAATATCTGATTTCCGTTCAGTTAAAACTTCTCAAAAAATAAAGAATAGGCATTGAATCAAAAACCTTTACAACATTCATAGAAATGATCATATGATTTTTCTATTCACATCCATTAATGGAAACCACATTAATAAATATACAAATACTGGAACATCCTTGCATTTATGGAATAAATTCCTTTGGTCATGTAATATTAATCTTTTAATATGCTATCTGTTTGCATATATTTTCTTTAGGATTTCTGCATCGATTAGCATGAGTGAAATTGGTCTGTAGGCTTATGCATGTACGTGGGTACTCTTTGTCATTCATTTTAAGTCCATTTTTACCAGCTTCACTCTCAGATAGTGACCTTGCTACCAGTTTCCTCAGGGTTCCTTACAATGACCTCCTATATGCTGATTACAGTGAAACTGATCTTTTAAATATAAATATTAGGTTTGATATTTATTCCTGATAATTTCATCCCCTATTTTATTTTATTGCAGCAATCTATCAACATCTTTTAGGTTACTTATTTCCTTTCATATATTCTACTCTGTGATGAAAAGAAAAAGTTGGCAGATGGGTCAAATTCCAGTAGTTAGACTGGCCTATAACTTCTCACTTAACTTGTGAGGAAATACAGAAAGAATGAGAATCAGGTAATGCCTCTCCACGCAGTAAAGAAAGGCAACTAGAAACACTCCTAGAGGAAGGTCAGACGAAGATCCGCCCACCGGGGCTTCCTGCAGCCAGTAAGAAGCAGGTTGTGGAGACCCGGAGCTCAGAGAATTTCTAAAGCCATTGCTTGGGTTTCTAGATGCGTGCTTTTCATTAAACTGAAAAGCAGCATGCTGTAAACTGGGACTGAGGGCAGTAAGTGTAGGGTCATTTATGATTGCTCACTCTAGGCTTGAGTTACAGCTTCAAACACTCATACCTTTTAGGGTCAGAAATCAGAAGTCAGCCTGTCAGAAGGCATTTGCCATATTTGCTCAGGATTCCTACCCTTTAAGATGCCAGAGGAATACACACTTCCAAGGGAGGTTACACTGACTGAGAAACAACTAAGAATTCATTTTAGGAACTACTGCAGGAAACAATAAATGTGAGTTTATATTTCTGATATATACTAAACTCATTTTTTAGGCTCTCCCAAGGCTGTTCCCCATCCCATTCCCCCCCAAAACTAACCAACTCATTATTTTGTCAAACTGCAACAAATCCTGAATACACAATTAGAATTATTATATCTTCTTGGTGAACTGATATTTTTGTCATTGTATACTGCCTCTTTACTGCTGGTAACAGTCCTTGTTCTCAAGTCTGCTTTGTCTGATATTAATATAGTCACTCCAGCTCTCTTTAGATTTTTGTTTGCATGACATATCTTTCTCTATACTTTTATCTATATCTTTATATTTATTTTTTTAAATTTTTTTTGTATTTATTTTTTTTAAATGAACTCCCAAACATGAACCCCCCTCCCACCTCCCACCCCACAT
>SJYX01000883.1:129264-157989 GCA_006410675.1 Oreotragus oreotragus
AGGTTGGTCATAACTTTTCTTCCAAGGAGTAAGCGTCGTTTAATTTCATGGCTACAGTCACCATCTGCAGTGATTTTCGAGCCCAAAAATATAAAGTCAGCCACTGTTTCCACTGTTCCTTCATCTATTTGCCATGAAAGTGATGGGACCAGATGCCATCATCTTAGTTTTCTGAATATTGAGCTTGAAGCCAACTTTTTCACTCTCCTCTTTCACTTTCATCAAGAGGCTCTTCAGTTCTTCTTCACTTGCTGCCATAAGGGTGGTGTCACCTGCATATCTGAGGTTATTGATATTTCTCCTGCCAATCTTGATTCCAGCTTGTATTTCTTCCAGTCCAGTGTTTCTCATGATGTACTCTGCATACAAGTTAAAAAAGCAGGGTGACAATATACAGCCTTGACATACTCCTTTCCTGATTTGGAACCAGTCTGTTGTTCCATGTCCAGTTCTAACTGTTGCTTCCTGACCTGCATACAGGTTTCTCAAGAGGCAGGTCAGGTGGTCTGATATTCCCATCTCTTTCAGAATTTTCCACAGTTTATTGTTATCCACCCGGTCAAAGGCTTTGGCATAGTCAATAAAACAGAAATAGATGTTTTTCTGGAACTCTCTTGCTTTTTCCATGATCCAGCAGATGTTGGCAATTTGATCTCTGGTTTCTCTGCCTTTTCTAAAACCAGCTTGAACATCTGGAAGTTCACAGTTTATGTACTGTTGAAGCCTGGCTTGGAGAATTTTGACCATTACTTTACTAGCGTGTGAGATGAACGCAATTGTGTGGTAGTTTGAGCATTCTTTGGCATTGCCTTTCTTCGCTGGGTAGATTTGTCTGAAAATTTGGTCCCAAAGCACATAGTACATGTCACAAAATAACACTGTTACCTGAGTGCAAAACCTAGCCATGTCTCATATATTAATGTCAGAACTAGTTGTAAAGGAGCAGGATCCTGAGCCTCAAGAGGAGGACATTTGAATATTAAATAGTTTGATGATGCTTAGAACCTTGCAAGCAGTCCATCTTCCCTTATCTCTAGAAACTATCCTTCCCTTGCTTAAAGTCACTGCGATGTAAAATAATGATCTTACCTTAAGCAACTTTTGCAATGGGATAATATTCTCAAGACCCATTCCTACTAGTTCTTACTGCCTCTGGACCCAAAAGTAGAATCCGATCCCACTGTAAGGGATGAACTGCAAGGTGTGCTCTGGGAAAGACATCCTATACACCAGAGGAATTATACAGTCTTGCTAATTCTTAAGAGCACAAACTGTGCAGTCAGAGTCTAAGGCTAACAGCCTAAGAATAGAAAATAAAATTAGATGAGGCCAAATTTGTCAATAAGGATACCCTTACTCAAGATTCCAGATAATGTTCTAGCTCCTGCAGCCAGAAATAGCTCCAACAGTGTCCTTGATTGGTTGACTGAGCCTTGGATTCAACTGCTTTCATTCAATTACATCAAGATACTAAAACTTCCCTAGTATAATGAGCTTTGCATGTTCCTGTCAGTACCACAATCCATGGATTTAGAGAATGCCTCATTTATCATGAGAGTATCTCACATGACATTCTGAACAAGGAATACATTTTATAGTGGAGGGGGTGTACAGTGGCTTCACACACATGGAATTCACTGGCCTTGACACATCTCTCAGTTGCCTTGAAAAAGCTGGCCTGATAGAATGGGTTGTTACAGACTCAGTCACAGAGTCAGATAAGAGACTATACCCTGTGAGGTGGGATACTGTCCCAAAGGATGTAATATATGCTTTAAACTGAAATAAATGGTCACTGCTCTTTCTTCTATAATCAGAACATACAGATCTGGGAACCAAGAGATGAGGACTGGCTCCATTTGCTATTATACCCATCCTCAGAGATTTTCTTACTGTCTCTGCAGTCTTGAAGGTGTTCCAAGGAGTGACTGCTTCCACAGGGAAGAGGACAAGGAGACTGCCAGCTAACTAGTAGGATTTCCCCATGTTCCTGGATCAACACAAAATGGGGTTGATTTCAATTATCAGGGAGATATTGGGTTGCTTCCACACAGTGGAGGCAAAGAGGCCATCACAGAAGCCCAGGGATAATCTTAGATGCTGCTTATTACTTCCAAATAGAAGTAGAGAGCAATCCACTAAAGACACAGTCACTAAAGACTCAGAACCTCCAGGAATTGTGATTTTAGGCACCCCATCAGGTCAAGAACCCCAACCAAGTGGAGTGCTGGCTAAACAGCAAGGTAAAAGAGAATGGGTGGAAGAAAGAGGAAGATATAAACATCAACTGTGCTCTCATGACCAGTGACAGAGATGATGGCTTTGTGAAGTGAAGTGAAAGTTGCTCAGTTGTGACCCCTTGGACTATACAGTCCAAATTCTCCAAGCCAGAAAACTGGAGTGTGTAGCCTTTCCCTTCTCCAGGGGGTCTTCCCAACCCAGGGATCAAACCCAGGTCTCCCACCTTGCAGGCTGATTCCTTTTCAGCTGAGCCACAAGGGAAGCCCAAGAATACTGGAGTGGGTAGCCTATCCCTTCTCCAGAGGATTTTCCTGACCCAGGTATTAAATTGGGGTCTCCTGCATTGCAGGTGGATTCTTTACCAAGTGAGCTATCAGGGAAACCCAATGATGGCTTTAGCAGCTATGAATATTTTGTTACATTTCTATCATTCTTTTTTTTGTTTGTTTGTTCTGTTCTCTTATTTTTTACAACAAGTGTCAGGGATTTTAACTTCACAGTTAAGTCCGCAAACCACCAGACTATGACAACCCACACCCACACCTTTGGGAAGGATGCTGTCAACCGGAAGCTATGCACTTGAAGCAGGTGATGACAGTGAAGTGACTTCGGGTCTCCCCTTGTTGAGAGGGTGAGAACATTTTGGCTTATACGACATGCCTTCTTTTTTTTTTTTTTTTCATTAAACATCACATTTTAATGATAAGTCCATACCTGCTCTTAAAGATTCGCGTCATTGTTTGAAATCATTGACTTACATTCCATTGTATGGATGCCATATCGATAGACATGTAAATGAAGCCAAACCCATAGAGAGGTAAATGATGATTTCCTGTGGTGGAGTGAGTGTGGGTGGAAACAGGGAGATTCTGGTTAGAGTAAAAACTTGCAGTTAAGTTCTAGGGCTCTAGATTAAGTTATAGATTAAGTTCCAGGGATCTAATGCAAAGCATTGTGATTATAGTTCACAATACTCTATTATATACTTGCTAAGAGGGTAGATCTGAAATGTTCTCATTGCAAAAAGAAAAAAAAAAAAAAGGAAATGGCGATTATGTGATGCTATAGTGTTAGCTAATGCTATGGTGGTAATCACATTGCAGTATATGTGTATCAAACCAGTGCATTGTACATCTTTCATTTAGACAATGTTATATGTCAAGTATACCTCAAGAAATCTGGAAAAAAGAGATTTATCTCCATGTTCATACATTACATTTACATATTTATTTACTTATTCAGTAAACAATTTGAATGCCTACTATGTTAACTGAACAACCACCAATTCCTGTTGCTTTGACAGAGTAAGCTGTGAAAAAAATAAAGACTCACAAAAAGGGTCTAAACCTTCAAAAAAAAAATTTCCCTTCTTTAGTTTTTACAAAAAAAATGTTGCCATGATATGTACACCTATGGCAGATTCATGTTGATGTTTGAAAGAAAACAACAAACTTCTATAAAGCAATTATCCTTCAGTTAAAAAATTAATAAATTTTAAAAATGCTGCCATGAATATCCTTCAAGGGTCTAAACCTTCAAAAAAAAAATTTCCCTTCTTTAGTTTTTACAAAAAAAATGTTGCCATGATATGTACACCTATGGCAGATTCATGTTGATGTTTGAAAGAAAACAACAAACTTCTATAAAGCAATTATCCTTCAGTTAAAAAATTAATAAATTTTAAAAATGCTGCCATGAATATCCTTCTGATATCCTATTGAATTCATGTGCAAAACATCCATAGGATAAACTCCTGGAAGTAAAGTGCTGAATGAAGGATACATGCATTTTATTTTATTTTATTTTTTACTTTATTTTACTTTACAATACTGTATTGGTTTTGCCATACATCAACATGAATCCTCCATGTGTGTACATGAGTTCCCAATCCTGAACCCCCCTCCCACCTTCCTCCCCATACCATCTCTCTGGGTCATCCCAGTGTACCAGCCCCAAGCATCCTGTATCCTGCCTGCATCGAACCTAGACTGGCGACTCATTTCTTATATGATATTATACATGTTTCAATGCCATTCTTCCAAATCATCCCACCCTCTCCCTCTCCCACAGAGTCCAAAAGTCTGTTCTATACATCTGTGTCTCTTCTGCTGTCTAGCATACAGGGTTATTGTTACCATCTTTCTAAATTCCATATATATGTGTTAGTATACTGTATTGGTGTTTTTCTTTCTGGCTTACTTCACTCTGTATAATTGGTTCCAGTTTCATCCATCTTATTAGAACTGATTCAAATGTATTCTTTTTAATGGCTGAGTAATACTCCATTGTGTATATATACCACAGCTTTCTTATCCATTCATCCGCTGATGGACATCTAGGTTGTTTCCATGTCCTGGCTATTATAAACAGTGCTGCAATGAACATTGGGGTACATGTGTCTCTTTCTATTCTGGTTTCCTCGGTGTGTATGCCCAGCAGTGGGATTGCTGGGTCATAAGGCAGTTCTATTTGCAATTTCTTAAGGAATCTCCACACTGTTCTCCATAGTGGCTGTACTAGTTTGCATTCCCACCAACAGTGTAAAAGGGTTCCCTTTTCTCCACACCCTCTCCAGCATTTATTGCTTGCAGACTTTTGGATCGCAGCCATTCTGACTGGTGTGAAGTGGTATCTCATTGTGGTCTTGATTTGCATTTCTCTGATAATGAGTGACGTTGAGCATCTTTTCATGTGTTTGTTAGCCATCCGTATGTCTTCTTTGGAGAAATGTCTATTTAGTTCTTTGGCCCATTTTTTGATTGGGTCGTTTATTTTTCTGGAATTGAGCTGTATAAGTTGCTTGTATATTTTTGAGATTAGTTGTTTGTCAGTTGCTTCATTTGCTATTATTTTCTCCCATTCAGAGGGTTGTCTTTTCACCTTGCTTATAGTTTCCTTTGTTGTGCAGAAGCTTTTAATTTTAATTAGATCCCATTTGTTTATATTTGCTTTTATTTCCAGTATTCTGGGAGGCGGATCATTGAGGATCCTGCTGTGATTTATGTCGGAGAGTGTTTTGCCTATGTTCTCCTCTAGGAGTTTTATAGTTTCTGGTCTTACATTTAGATCTTTAATCCATTTTGAGTTTATTTTTGTGTGTGGTGTTAGAAAGTGATCTAGTTTCATTCTTTTACAAGTGGTTGACCAGTTTTCCCAGCACCACTTGTTAAAGAGATTGTCTTTACTCCATGGTATATTCTTGCCTCCTTTGTCAAAGATAAGGTGTCCATATGTGTGTGGATTTATCTCTGGGATTTCTATTTTGTTCCATTGATCTATATTTCTGTCTTTGTGCCAGTACCATACTGTCTTGATGACTGTGGCTTTGTAGTAGAGCCTGAAGTCAGGTAGGTTGATTCCTCCAGTTCCATTCTTCTTTCTCAAGATTGCTTTGGCTATTCGAGGTTTTATGTATTTCCATACAAATTGTGAAATTATTTGTTTTAGCTCTGTTAAAAATACCATTGGTAGTTGATAGAGATTGCATTGAATCTATAGATTGCTTTGGGTAGTATACTCATTTTTACTATATTGATTATTCCCATCCACGAACATGGTATATTTCTCCATCTATTAGTGTCCTCTTTGATTTCTTTCACCAGTGTTTTATAGTTTTCTAAATATAGGTCTTTAGTTTCTTTAGGTAGATATATTCCTAAGTGTTTTATTCTTTCCGTTGCAATGGTGAATGGAATTGTTTCCTTAATTTCTTTTTCTATTTTCCCATTATTAGTGTATAGGAATGCAAGGGATTTCTTTGTGTTGATTTTATATCCTGAAACTTTTCTATATTCATTGATTCGCTCTAGTAATTTTCTGGTAGAGTCTTTAGGGTTTTCTGTATAGAGGATCATGTCCTCTGCAACAGTGAGAGTTTTACTTCTTTTCCAATTTGGATTCCTTTTATTTCTTTTTCTGCTCTGAATGCTGTGGCCAAAACTCCCAAAACTATGTTGAATAGTAATGGTGAAAGTGGGCACCCTTATCTTGTTCCTGACTTTAGGGGAAATGCTTTCAATTTTTCACCATTGAGGATAATGATTGTTGTGGGTTTGTCATATATAGCTTTTATTATGTTGAGGTGTGTTCCTTCTGTTCCTGCTTTCTGGAGAGTTTTTTTTTTTATCATAAATGGATGTTGAATTTTGTCAAAGGCTTTCTCTGCATCTATTGAGAAAATCATATGGCTTTTATTTTTCATTTTGTCAATATGGTGTATTACATTGATTGATTTGTGGATATTGAAGAATCCTTGCATCCCTGAGATAAAGCCACTTGGTCATGGTGTATGATCTTTTTAATGTGTTGTTGGATTCTGATTGCTAGAATTTTGTTAAGGATTTTTGCATCTATTTTCATTGGTGATATTGGCCTTTAGTTTTCTTTTTTTGTGGCATCTTTTCAGGTTTTGGTATTAGGGTGATGATGGCCTCATAGAATGAGTTTAGAAGTTTACCTTCCTGTGCAATTTTATGGAAGAGTTTGAGTAGGATACGTGTTAGCTCTTCTATAATTTTTGATAGAATTCAGCTGTGAAGCCTTGTTGACCTGGGCTTTTATTTGCTGGAAGATTTCTGATTACAGTTTCAATTTCCGTGCTTGTGTTGGGTCTGTTAAGATTTTCTTTCTCTTCCTGGTTCAGTTTTGGAAAGTTGTACTTTTCTAAGAATTTGTCCATTTCTTCCACGTTGTCCTTATAATTGGCATATAATTGCTGATAGTAGTCTCTGATGATCCTTTGTATTTCTGTGTTGTCTGTTGTGATCTCTCCATTTTCATTTCTAATTTTATTGATTTGATTATTCTCCCTTTGTTTTTTGATGAGTCTGGCTAATGGTTTCTCAATTTTATTTATCCTCTCAAAGAATCAGCTTTTGGCTTTGTTGATTTTTGCTATGGTCTCTGTTGCTTTTATTTCTGCCCTAATTTTTAAGATTTCTTTTCTTCTACTAACCCTGGGGTTCTCCATTTTTTCCTGTTTTAGTTGCTTTAGGTGTAGAGTTAGGTTATTTATTTCACTTTTTTCTTGTTTCTTGACGTATGCCTGTATTGCTATGAACTTTCCCCTTAGCACTGCTTTTCCAGTGTCCCACAGGTTTTGGGTTGTTTTGTTTTCGTTTTCATTCGTTTCTATGCATATTTTGATTTCTTTTTTGATTTCTTCTGTGATTTGTTGGTTATTCAGCAGTGTGTTGTTCAGCCTCCATATTTTCGAATTTTTAATAGTTTTTCTCCTGTAATTGAAATATAATCTTACTGCATTTTGGTCAGAAAAGGTGCTTGAAATGATTTCTATTTTTTTTTGAGTTTACCAAGACTAGATTTATGGCCCAGGATGTGATCTATCCTGGAGAAGGTTCCGTGTGCACTTCAGAAAAAGGTGAATTTCACTGTTTTGGGGTGAAACGTCCTATAGGTATCAATTAGGTCTAACTGGTCTATTGTATCATATAAAGTTTGTGTTTCCATGTTAATTTTCTGTTTAGTTGATCTCTATAGGTGTGAGTGGGGAGACTTTAATACGTCTCTCACTATTATTGAGTTGTTGTTAATTTCCCCTTTCATACTTGTTAGCATTTGTCTTACATATTGTGGTGCTCCTATGTTGGGAATTTTCATTCATTTCTTTGCATATTTTGATTTCTTTTTTTATTTCTTCTGTGATTTGTTGGTTATTCAGCAGCGTGTTGTTTAGCTTCCATATGTTGGAATTTTTAATAGTTTTTCTCCTGTAACTGAGATCTAACCTTACTGCAGAAAAGATGCTTGGAATGATTTCAATTTTTTTGAATTTACCAAGGCTCGATTTATGGCCCAGAATGTGGTCTATCCTGGAGAAGGTTCCGTGTGCCCTTGAGAAAAACGTGAAATTCATTGTTTTGGGGTAAAATGTCCTATAGATATCCATTAAGTCTAACTGGTCTAATGTATCATTTAAAGTTTCTGTTTCCTTGTTAATTTTCTGTTTAATTGATCTATCCATACATGTGAGTGGGGTATTAAAGTCTCCCACTATTATTGTGTTATTGTTAATTTCCCCTTTCATACTTGTTAGCGTTTGTCTTACATATTGCGGTGATCCTATGTTGGGTGCATATATTTATAATTGTTATATCTTCTTCTTGGATTGATCGTTTGATCATTATGTAGTGTCCTTCTTTGTCTCTTTTCACAGCCTTTGTTTTAAAGTCTATTTTATCTGATATGAGTATTGCTACTCCTGCTTTCTTTTGGTCTCTATTTGCATGGAATATCTTTTTCCAGCCCTTCACTTTCAGTCTGTATGTGTCCCTTGTTTTGAGGTGGGTCTCTTGTAGACAACATATATAGGGGTCTTGTTTTTGTATCCATTCAGCCAGTCTTTGTCTTTTGGTTGGGGCATACAACCCATTTACATTTAAGGTAAGTATGATCCTGTTGCCATTTACTTTATTGTTTTGGGTTCAAGTTTATTCTGTGTTTCCTGTCTAGAGAATATCCTTTAGCATTTGTTGGAGAGCTGGTTTGGTGGTCTTGAATTCTCTCAGCTTTTGCTTGTCTGTAAAGCTTTTGATTTCTCCTTCATATTTGAATAAGACCCTTGCTGGGTACAGTAATCTAGGCTGTAGGTTATTTTCTTTCATCACTTTAAGTATGCCCTGCCATTCCCTCCTTGCCTGAAGAGTTTCTATTGAAAGATCAGCTGTTATCCTTATGGGAGTCCCCTTGTGTGTTATTTGTTGTTTTTCCCTTGCTGCTTTTAATATTTGTTCTTTGTGTTTGATCTTTGTTAATTTGATTAATATGTGTCTTGGGGTGTTTCACCTTGGGTTTATCCTGTTTGGGACTCTCTGGGTTTCTTGGACTTGGGTGATTATTTCCTTCCCCATTTTAGGGAAGTTTTCAACTATTATCTCCTCAAGTATTTTCTCATGGTCTTTCTTTTTGTCTTCTTCTTCTGGGACTCCTATGATTNTTGGGACTCTCTGGGTTTCTTGGACTTGGGTGATTATTTCCTTCCCCATTTTAGGGAAGTTTTCAACTGTTATCTCCTCAAGTACTTTCTCATGGTCTTTCTTTTTGTCTTCTTCTTCTGGGTCTCCTATAATTCCAATGTTGGGGCGTTTAACATTGTCCCAGAGGTCTCTGAGATTGTCTTCATTTCTTTTAATTTGTTTTTCTTTTTTCCTCTCTGTTTAATTTATTTCTACCATTCTATCTTCTCCCCCATATATCCTATCTTCTGCCTCCATTATTCTACTGTTGGTTCCCTCCAGAGTGTTTTTTATTTCTTTTATTGCATTATTCATTATGTATTGATTCTTCTAGTGTGGAAATTCTGAAAGAGATGGGAATACAAGACTGCCTGACTTGCCTCCTGAGAAATCTGTATGCAGGTCAGGAAGCAACAGTTAGAACTAGAAATGGGACAACAGACTAGTTTCAAATAGGAAAAGGAGTACGTCAAGGCTGTATATTGTCACCCTGGTTATTTAACTTCTATGCAGAATGATTCATTTATTTCTACCATTCTATCTTCTATTTCACTAATCCTATCTTCTGTCTCCGTTATTCTACTGTTTGTTGCCGCCAGAGTGTTTCTGATCTCATTTTTTGCATTATTCATTATATATGGACTCCTTTTTATTTCTTCTAGGTCCTTGTTAAATCTTTCTTGCATCTTCTCAATCTTTGTCTCCAGACTATTTACCTGTGATTTCACTTTGATTTCAAGATTTTGGATCATTTTCACTATCATTATTCAGAATTCTTTATCAGGTAGAGTTCTTATCTCTTCTTTTTTTGTTTGGTTTGGTGGGCATTTACCCTGTTCCTTTACCTGCTGGGTATTCCTCTGTCTCTTCCTCTTGGTTATATTACTGCATTTGGGGTGGCCTTTCTGTATCCTGGCAGTTTGTGGAGTTCTCTTTATTATGGAGTTTCCTCACTGTGGATGGGGTTGTATCAATGGCTTGTCAAGGTTTCTTGGTTAGGGAAGCTTGTGTCAGAGTTCTGGAACTATTTCATGATCCTCCTAACAGCTCTGCCTGTGTCTTTTAAGCCTTCTTAAATTATTACAGGTTAACAGTGAAGTTCAAGTTATGACAGTATTGACATAAGGAGCCTCCAGTATATTTAAGTCCAGGCAACCACTAAGCATGTAGTAAACACTTGTTGGCTGCTGTATTTCTTCTGTAATGTGAAATGCCTGTACTCAGCTCTGTTGTAGGACAAGCTTATTACTCTATCATTACCTCTTACCTTAGTTTCCATATTCTCCTTCTTCACACTTCAGAGCAAAGGACAGAGAACTTACATTTTTATAACAATTTGTTTTTGTTGTTTTTCAGTTGCTAAGTCATATCCAACTCTGCGACCCCGTGGACTGCAGCACACCAGGCTCCTCTGTCCTCCATATTTCCCAGAATTTGCACAAATTCATGTCCATTGAATTGGTGATGCGATCTAGCTGTCTCATCCTCTGCTGCCCCCTTGTCCTTTTGCCTTCAATCTTTCCCAGTATCATGTCTTTCCAGTGAGTCAACTCTTCGCATCAAGTGGCCAAAGTATTGGAGCTTCAGCTTCAGCATCAGTCCTTCCAATGAGTATTAAGGGTTGCTTTCTGTTAGAATTGATTGGTGTACTCTCCTTGCAGTCCAAGGGACTCTCAAGAGTCTTTCTTCTCGAACATCACAATTAAAAAGCATCAGTTTTTCTATCCTCGGCCTTCTTCATGGTCCAGCTTTCACATTTGTATATGATTACTGGAGCAAAGTCAGGGACGGAATTAACTGAGAACTGGTTGAAATAATCCATGATGCACAATTTCTATTGCAGCTCGAAGACGCAGGAAGAGAGACAAAGCAATGATGGAAACTTTTATCTGAACTTACAAGCAGACACAGATAAACACATACAAAATTATAGATATACTTATGCACACCAAGCACTTTCCCCGTGGCTCAGATGGTAAAGAATCTGCCTGCAATGCAGGAGACCCAGGTTCAATCCCTGGGGGAAGATCCCTTGGAGTAGGAAATGGAAACCCACTCCAGTGTTCTTACCTGGAAAATTCCATGGACAGAGGAGCCTGGAAGACTACAGTCCATAGGTCAAAGAATCAAATACGAGTGAGTGACTAACACTGGTTGCACACCAAGAATACACAAACACGTGCATGCACATACACACTCTGTAGTCAGTGCTTAATTTGATTTAGGCCCGGGACATAGTAAATATTCTTTGAATGAATGAAACAAAGCTTTATCAAATTTGCACAAGTTATTAGCTGCTTGTGTAACTCATTTGTAGGTCACCAGAAAATGAAATCAAAACAAATCAATTTTCTAGCTAAAACATAGTCTCTAAGAATTTTTTTTTTCAAAATCATACTAAGAAAACATTTATTACTCTTAAATTCTTACAGTCAAATAGGATTACACTTCTTTAATTTCTCTCTCCTACTCTATCTCTGTATATCTCCAGTTGCAAGCTTTAAAAATAAGTATTCTTTTCTGCTTTATAGTTTACGAAACTGAGGCATATCCAAATCATGAAGTTCAGACTTGAATTTAAGCTTTGCAAAGTTAAATTCAGTAAAAGGGAAGTAATTATAAAACAATAAATGTCCTTTAATTTTGATTTTTATGTTAATAATATACCCCCAAATTCACTGACATTGTAAAAAATATACAGCCAAGTCTTGGTATTTTTTAAGGGTTCCATTTTCCCGAAATTGATCTATAGATTCAGTGTATTGTCAATCAAAATCTCAGCAACCTGCATAGGTAGAAATTAAGAAGCTGGTTCTAAAAAGTATATGAAATGCAAATAACCTAGAATGACCAAAGCAATTTTAAAAAAGAATTTTAAGACTTAATAAAGCTTAATAAGGACTTAATCAAGACAGTGTGATATTAGTGAAAAGGTAGACCTATAGGTCAATGAAACAGAAAAGTTCAGAAATACATGTATTTATGAACAGTTGCTTTTTTAACAGAGAAAGCAATTCAACAGGAAAAAGATTCTTTTAGTAAATAGTGATGGAGAAATTGTAGACTTGTAAGAAAAAAATAAACTCATTCTTACCTCATACCATATACAAAATGGATTACAGCCTAAATTCTGGAAGGAAATATAGGAAAAAAATCTTTATATCCTTGAGGTAGGCAGAGTTCTTAGATACAAAACTCATGAACTATTAAGGAAAAAAGTAATAAATCAGACTATTGTTCTTCAAAAGACAACCTTGGGAAAATGTATAGGCAAGCTATAGAATGTGTGAAAAATTTTGCAATGCATATATGTTAGTTATCTCTTGTTGCATAACAAAGTACCCTCAAACTTAGCAACTTTAAAGGACAAATATTTATTATCAGCTCCCTGTGGCCAACAATCTGGGAGGGTGCAGTTAAGCTGTTGGTTGGGATTTCTGTCATCTCAAGGTTTGACTGTCTTCACTTCTAAACCCACTTAAGTGGCTGTTGGCAGGAGATCTACCAAACCTTCTTGGTTTCTAATCATGTGAGCTCTTCCATAGGCTGCCTGTCTTTCCTCATGACATGGTTGCTGGTTTTTCCTAGAGTGAGTAGCTCAAGAGAGAGAGAGGAGGAGAGCAAAGTGAAACAGAAGCTGCAGTCTTTTTATGACCTGACTTCTGAAGTGAGATCTCATAACTCTATCATATTCTGTTTACTAAGAGTAAGTCTCTACATACAGCCAACACTCACAGGAAGTTAAAATAAGCTCCACTTCTTGATAGAAAGAGTAAACAAGAATTTTCAGACTAGATTTAAACCCACCACAACATATAGCTTACACAAATTTGTGTACAGAATATACGGAGAATATAAAATCTACAATAAGCAAACAACTCTATAAAAATATGTAAAAGAATTGAGTACTTCATAAAAGAAGATATTATAATGTCTAATAAGGACATGAAAGGATATTTAGCATCATTGGTCATCAGTACACACATGAAATGCGCATAACAACACATATGAATCAAGAATCATCAAAGCCAGTATACACCTACCAGAAGGGGTCAAATGAACAAGACTGGACATTTTGACTAAATATTTGCAAGGGTGTGGAGACACTGGGACACAACTTTGTTGGTGGGAGTGTGAAATAGTCTAACCACTTTGGAAGCCTTTCAGTTTATTAAAAACTTAACCATGCACATATATTTTCTAGGCATCCCACTGTGGCTATCCAAGAAAAATAAAAACAGATGATAGCATAAAGGTTTGCGCACATGTGTTCACCACAACTTTATTCACAATAGCTATAAGAACTGGAAACATCCCAAATATCTATTAACAGGTAACAGAGAGAACGTGGCACCTCCATGCAGTGGAGTATTATTCAGCACATAAAGGAACAAAGTACAGGAAACATACATAAAAACACGGAGGAATCAAGAATAACTATGCTAAAAAAAGAGAATAATTATGCTAAAGGAAGTAATCCAAACACAAAGGGGTACATACTGTATGAATTCAATTACATCAAATTCTAGGAAATGGAAACTAATCAATAGTGAAACTAATCAACCAAAGCAGATCAGTTTTTGCCTCGGGCTGTGGGTCCAGGAAAGAATAGCCTACAAAGAAGCATGAGGAGCTTTGGGGACAGGTGGGAATGTTCTGTATCTTGATTGTCAGAGTGGTTTTAAGACTGTATACATCTGTCAGAGCTCATTGATTTGTATATCTTAAATGGATGAAGTCTCCTGAATATGAATTATACCTCAATAAAATTAACTTTTAAGAGATGGGGTTGATGAATATGTAAGAATCAATGATTTTGCATCTTTAAAACTGTTAAAAATCACTTTATGAATATTTTCACCACTTGCATAACTTGTGACTTGGCAAAGCATTAAATTATCTGATTTTCAGTGTTCTTGTCTGTGAAATGTGTGTATTTGGCAGAGTTGTAAGCAGATGGAGAGGGAGGGAGGGTTTGCCTTGTTGGATTAATTGATCTCTGAGGCTCCATCCAGTTGTTGCAAAATTCCGTCTCCCTACGATGTGGACAAGAACCCATATTTTGGAATTCAACAGACCTGAATTCAGTCCTGGCTCTGCTATTTCTAGCAGTGTGACTATGGGCCAGTAACCAAGTCTCAGTTTCCTCAGAGGTAAAATAAGGATACTATTTCTTACACTGAAATGAATTGACATATAAAACACCCAAGAAACAAAAAGACAGCACAGAGAAACTGTTTAGTGAATCTTCATTTTCTTCCTGCCCTTTCTAGAAAGGTTGTAACACAATCAAATTTGAAATTATGGGTCTTAAGGACGTTAGGACAATTTTCAAGAGCATTGAGATGTCAGCAGAATCTGTAACTTTTGACTGTGCAGACAAAGAATAATGGCAAACTGATTAATAAAAAGACATCTAAGGAGGAAAGTAAAATGTGAGTAGATATTTGTTTCAAATCAGTATTTCAAATGCTAAAGAGACACAAGTCATTCTTCAAAAATAGGAAAATGCATTGTAAGATATATGTGTGTGTGTATGCATATATAAAGCCACACTATTAAAAGCCTAATTTGAACAATAAAAATAAGTAGATAGTTGATGATTAGCATCTTCACTCACAAAACACCAGACAATCTGAAACATATGACCATTGCTAGGCTCCAAATAAAATGACACATCATCAGTGTGTTATACTGCTCATGTTATCTCCACTGATGGTTTCAGCTTTGTTTCCAAGTTAGTGAATATTATTTATGCATTTCTTGGTCTAAAATTAATGAGCTATATAATAGGCTTCCCTCATAGCTCAGTCGGTAAAGAATCTGCCTGCAATGCAGGAGACTCAGGTTGGATCCCTGAGTTGGGAAGATCCCCTGGAGGAGGGCATGGCAACCCACTCTAGTATTCTTCCCTGGAGAATCCCATGAACAGAGGAGCCTGGCGGGCTACAGTCCATGGGGTCGCCAAGAGTCGGACACGACTTAGCGACTAAACCACCACTGTAATGTGTATATCAGAAAAGCAAGTATTGGATATAGAGTGAAAAATGCAAGAGAAAAATAACTTTACAAATAAAAAGTCATTATCTCCTGATTTAAAGAAAGAGGTCAAGAAAAGGTAATTTGCTTGTAAATATTTGAATTTGTTTAATGGTTTTTATTACAGTTTGTTGAATATTTCACTCAGGAATTTTAAATAGGAATGTTGTTTTCATTTCATCCATTGTAGCATGCAGCCAGGAGTTTGTTTTTCCTAGTTGGTGCAATAGCTTATTTTCAGTTATGTTAAGACTCACTTAAACCAGCTAAATGGGAGTAAATGTTCCTTAAAATCAAATGAAGCTTTTAGCAAATAATTCAACTCATCAAGTGCTTTTGAATGCCTGTTTTGTGAGGTTGCATCTCCCAGTTTCTGCTCTATCACTTCTTTCTCATGTCATTTCCTTTTGTTCTATCTTCCTTTTCTTAGATTGCATGCTCCCTGTTGGGGAGCAGGTTGGCACTTGTTTTTGCCAGTGGACGCCTACACCCATAAATGCCCTATACACAAATGGCGTTCAGTGTGGAGTGGCAGCAAGTTAGAAGTCCAGTTCCACTCCATATAGATCATTCCATGTATATCATGTCCTATGTCTCTTACATCTCTTCTTTCCATGAAGACAGGTGAGAGATGCTGGAAATGAATGCAGTTGGACTTTAGGACCTAACTATGGATTTCCCTGGTGGCTCAGACAATAAAGAATCCGCCTGCAATGTGGGAGACCTGGGTTCAATCCCTGGGTTGGGAAGATCCCCTGGAGGAGGGCATGGCAACCCACTCCAGTATTCTTGCCTGGAGAATCCCCATGGACAAAGGAGCCTGGCAGCTTGGGGTCCATGGGGTTGCAAAGAGTTAGGCACGACTAAGCAGCTAAGCACAGCACAGCACAGCACAGCACATGGTGCTCAAACAGGTAATGAATGCTTGTCACCCATGGCTTCAACTGCTTAGAATGTTCTCTTCCGAGAAGCTCAGCCACAGCGGTGAGTGTCAATGAACCAGAGACCCCTTGTAAGTTTCAGGGAGCTGCTTCTCTGAATTTGGAACAGAAAAAAATTTGTATTTGACTAGACCACCCACTTCCTTTCCAGATTTTCCTTTAGAGGGAATGAAAGTTATATCCAGGCCCAATCATCTAAAACATTGAGAAGGAATCCAGAAGGTCAGCTCTGCAAAGGTGTAAATTTCCTCCTCTGAGGTTGAAAATGGAGCCACCAGGCTGTAAATTTGACCTCTGTGATGTTTTCCTCAGCCTCTGAGAAATACGCAATGAAACTTGTATAAATAGAGAGCTGAATAGTTTGTTTTGTTCAGGATGACTTAGGCGTAGGGCTGCCTAGAAATGAGAGAAGTGAACCAAATGACTCCTGAGATTCTCCCAGGAGTCTTGTATTTGTGAGTTCTTGGCAGACATTCCAAGTTCTCCCTATTTGTCTCCAAACTGTCTGTCCAAATTCATGAACCTGATTCCCTCATGTCAAAGCTCTATTTCTGTCAATTTGATATTTTAATAATAACCTGATCATAAATAACTTAAGCTCCCTCCAAACAACTTATTTATTTATTCAACAAATGTTTACTGAGTACTTCTCAGTGCCAGGCAGTATTCTAGCTGCTTGGAATCCAGTAACAGATCAAACAGAAAAAACTCCCTGCCTTGTGGAATTTACATTTTGGTGGAAGAGACAATGAAGAAGATTAATAATTAAAATGTAATACAGATTAGATAATGACAAGTACAGAAGAGAAAATCTAAAGTGGGAAAAAGTAATGTGCAACATTAGGGCAAGGCAAGGATCGGAAATTTATATAAGGTAGCCAGGAGAGGCCCTACTGAAGGTGGGTTTTGAGTACAGACCTGAAAATGTGAGGGATGAGCTATTCACACCTCTAAGGGGAAGTGCATTCCAGGGGGAGGCAACGGCACATGCAAAGTCTCTGAGTACATTAATTGCTCTGTGTATCTTTCCCCCATGTATACTTTTCCTATTGTGCTCTTCTCTCTTCTAAATTATACTTCCTTTAAGACCTCTCTTTATGTCTCTTTATTTCTGCCACAGAGTCTTCCACATTCAGTATTTGGTCTCTTCCAGATTCTGAAGCATTGTTTGGGGGTGGACTGATTCTGTAGCACTTAGGACAGGCTGCCTTCTTAAAGTATCATGTGCTTTCATATATGTATGTATATCTAACCATACAAAGAACAAGGCCAGAAAGGGCTGGGCATGCATCCTGAAAAGGATGCCAGACAGCAGGAAATCAACATGTTTCTTGATGTCACTGTGCTTTCAGAAATGTAAGGATATGGGGTTTCACTCTACATCTAGCATTATCGTTTGCTACACTTTAATAATTAGCCTGTTTTAAAGTTTCCAGCATTGTTTACAAAGGTCAGATCATTCCCTTGGGAATGCTTTTCTCCATGATCATCTGGCAAACTTTAAACAGTAATTGGAAGCTAAAATCTGAGGAATTTCACTCCAGAAACAGCTTTGAGCTGACTGTTACTTTCCAAAAAGTTCTTTTCAAAGATTGGGGACACTATTTAATATGGAAATTTTTATTAAAGGGATATGCCTTTAAAGTATTAGTCACTCTGTCATGTCTGGTTCTTCGTGACCCTGTGGATTATGGCCCACTGGGCTCCTCTGTCTGTTGGATTCTCCAAGCGAGCATACTGAGGTGGGTTGCCATTCCCTTCTCCAGGGGATCTTCCCAACCCAGGAGAGAACCCAGGTCTCCTACATTGTAGGCAGATTCTCTACCATCTGAGCCACCAGGGAAGCCTGAATATGCCCTTGGGGTTTGTTTTTTCATTATAAGTGTCATTTTCCTCTTGATGTGGGTGGATATATACATGTACATGGGCTTCCCTGGTACTGATGTCATACATATTATGACAACTTATTTCAGAATGTGTAGTATTAGTGGCATATTAGTATACAAAATTCAGTTACAAATAGTCTGAACTCAAATAATCATCAACCAAGCACTATCAGATGTATCATTAAACTAAGCAAGCCACTGTAATGAAACTTTAGATATATCATTGGTAGTTTCATTTTATTCTTAACAAAAGGAAAATTTAGGTTTAAGGAAAAGTCTTCTTTCAGTTTGTTAAGGCTCATATGTTTATTCAGAGAAGGCAATGGCACCCCACTCCAGTACTCTTGTCTGGAAAACGGATGGAGGGGGCCTGGTAGGCTGCAGTCCATGGGGTCATGAAGAGTTGGACACGACTGAGCGACTTCACTTTCACTTTTCCCTTTCATGCATTGGAGAAGGAAATGGCAACCCACTCCAGTGTTCTTGCCTGGAGAATCCCAGGGACAGGGAAGCCTGGTGGGTTGCCATCTATGGGGTCCCACAGAATCGGACATGACTGAAGTGACTTAGCAACAGCAGCAGATGTTTATTGGTTTAAGTCTTGAGTCTGGGCTTTTCATGTCTTCAAATAAGTTTATGATCTTTTCTTTCACTCCAGTTATTGCTTCTAATTTTTCCTCTGTGTGGCCTTTGTGAGCATTCATCCTCAAAGTGGGTCCTCTCATGCATGCATGTGAGTGAACTCTTCACCCAGAAAATCCTTTTCAAGAGAACTGTTTATTGAGGAGGGAATCCTATTGGGATTTTGAAAAACTTAGTATTGTACAGAGTACTAAGAAATCTTTGGATAGGTAGAGGCATTTTCCACTAAATGATTCCTAGAACTGGATGCCAGTGAAAGATATCTCAATAATGTCATGCCAGGAAATGATGCACATTCAGTTCAGCCCTGGGCTTCGAATTGCTGCATCGTTTATATGCTGGATTCCTAGACATTATCTCACACCAACTATGATGACTTCATTATTACTTCAGTTCCCTCTCTGGTTATTCTTGAACTTTGTCTCTTGCTTTCCGTAAAGTAAAGGACTCACCTGTACCCTAGGCAATCTACTCATTCGTTTAACTAGTATTCATTTGCAACTATGATGTGTACTGGGAAAATGGCAAAAAGATGATAGTTTCAGCTCTCAAAACTTCATAGGCTACCAGAGAAACAGGCCCACAGTGTCAATACAAGGTACTAACTGCTATAATGGTCATTTGACCAATGGAAGCAAAAACCAAAAGGATGTCTTAATCTAGAATAGGGGCAAACCCAGGGGAGACTTCCTAAAGAAACAGTGGTTTAGCCAAAACTTAAAGTAGGAATTTCCCAAGAATAGAGCTGGATGGTTGGAAATTCCAGTCAAGGAAGCATAGGCTGGCTTAATCAAGGAGTAGTAAACCAAGGGTGGTGTGGCTCAGTGCACCGGGAAGAATGCAGAAGATGAAGCAGAATGAGTAAGTGGAAACCTCTTTGTGGATAGCATCATATGCTTAGATTTTGTCATATGGGAGGAGAAAGTGGGATTTTGAGGATGGTGACAGATGTATATTTGCATATAAATATAGTTATTTTAGGATGGATTTCCAAGAAAGGGTGAGACTGGAGACCAGAGACCAATTAGTAAATGATTGCTACAAGTAAAAAGAAAGTGAAGTTGCTCAGTCGTTTCCAGCTCTTTGCGACCCCATGGACTGTAGCCTACCAGGCACCTCCATCCATGGGATTTTCCAGGCAAGAGTATTGAAGTGGGTTGCCAGTGAGTGGCATTTAAATCCAAGGATCTGGCTCCAGACCAAGTACTCTTAACCATTATCTAGGCTGCCTCTCTTGCACAGAATTCAGGAGTGGAGGCTCAGGAGGCCATCTGCTTGAGTTCAAAACTCTGAACCCTTAGGAGTGGTGGGATTATTGGCAGTTTGCTTAAACTCCTTTTGCCTCAGGTTGTCATGTGTAAAATGGAAGGATACAAATACAGTATCAACTTTATGATCTGTGTTTGGGGGGGAAGGTTAAGTGGATAAATATAAAGTTCTAGTAACAGTGTCCAACATATTAATCATTATGTAAATATTGCCAACGATGATGATAGTGATGGTTATTGTGATGATGATGGCAACTGTGTCTCCCAGCAATTCCCATAGGAGGCAACTCAGCTGGAGTTGATACTTTGTATCATCAATTTTCTAGTACATAATGGATTTCTGGAAATTGTTGGAATGGATCCATTACTCTGGAAAGGAAAGTGGAGTGATTTCTCAAATTCTCTTGAGTGTGACCTTGACAATGTACTGGCAGTGAGGTTTCCAGTGAGTCTGTGGAACACTAGGTATGCCATATCCAGAAGCAAGTTAAAATTTTTTGAAAGGCAGTATACACAAATGGTCACCTGACTACCTCTGGTTGTAGGGTTCTCAAACACTGGGGAGCACCAGAATCACCTGGAGGATTTGCTAAAACAGGTTGCCGGGCCTCACTTACAGAGTTTGTCATCAGTAGATTTGGGGCAGAGTCCAAGAATTTGCTTTCCTAACAGTTTCCAGGGTGATGTTGATGCTACTGGTCTGAGCTCCAGACGTGGAGGACCACTGCCCCACTGTGTGCTCTGCTGCCTTCCACTGAAGAGACTGAAGGAAACACAACACTCCCCACTTCCTGCTGCTCCCTAGGCCCTCCTGCTGAACAACTCTCCACTCCCTCGCTGTGTCCTTGCTCTGACTGACTCTCACCAGGGTGTGTGCATTGCTTGGCTCTTTCCTTCATTCGCTGGCCAAGAGATTGGCCCAAATCCCCAGGCCTGCAGAATCAGAATTGAGAATCTGTGGATGGGGCCCAGTACTTGCATTTGACCAAGTGTCCAGGGGATTCTGATCCTTATTAAGAGTCTGAGAGTTACAGGACTGGTATCCCCAAACTCCTCCAGCTTCAACACTGCAGGATTCCAGACTCCCTCCGTGGGAAGTTCCCAAGCTGCCTCTGAGGCCAGGTGCTGCCTTTTAAAAAACTGAGATATAAATGACATGTAAGACGTGGATGGACCTAGAGACTGTCATCCAGTGAGAAGGAAGTCAGAGTAAAACAAATGTCAAATATTAACGCATATATGTGGAATCTAGAAAAAATAGTACAGATGAACTTATTTGCATAGCAGAAACAGAGACACTGACTTAGAGAATAAAAGTATTGGGGGGGAACACGGTTGTGTGGGATGAATTGGGAGACTGGGATTGACACGTTTACACTGCTATGCATGGAACAGATAACTAGTGAGCCTGCTGTATAGGGCAGGTAAGTCTACTCAACACTCTGTGGTGACGTAAATGGAAGGGAAATCTAGAAGGGAGAGGATATATATACACATACATATTCACTTCGCTGTACAGCAGAGACTAGTACAATGTTGTGAAGAGCTACTTCCCAATAGATTTTAAAAAAAAGATTGTTAGTTTCAGGTGTGGAACATACTGATTGCTATTTGTATGTATTGCACAATGATCACCACAGTAAGTCTACTTAACGTATCACAACATATAGTTACAAATCTTTTTTTGTGATGAGATTTTTTAAGGTCTATTCTCTTAGCAACTTTCAAATATGCAATACATATATAGTCACTATGTTGTATATAATATTCCCATAACTGTTTTTTCTCATTTTAAGATTGAAGTATAGTTGATGTATAATATTATGTAAGTTATGGGTGTGCAATACAGTGACTCACAATACAATTATTTTGAAGGCTATATTCCATTTATACTCATTATAAAATACTGGCTGTATTCTCTGTGTTATACAATATGTTCCTGTAGCTTATTTTATATATGGTAGCTTGTATACCTCTTTTATCAATGGACATTTCTCCCCTTTGACCCCCTTATTCAGGACCTGCCTTCTGATGGTGAGAGGTGGAACTGCCCCTTCAGACCCTGCTTATACTTAGGGGCCAGGCCCCTCCCACCCAGGCATGCCGATATGCTCAGTCATGTCCTACTTGGCTCGGCAACTCCACGGACTGTAGCCCACCAGCTTTGTCTGTCCATGGAATTTTCCAGGCAAGAACACTGGAGTGGGTTGCCATTTCCTTCTCCAATGCATGAAAGTGAAAAGTGAAAGTGAAGTCGCTCAGTCGTGTCCGACTCCTAGCAACCCCATGGATTACAGCCCACTAGGCCCCTCCATCCATGGGATTTTCCAGGCAAGAGTACTGGAGTGGGTTGCCATTGCCTTCTCTGAAATGTGTTGTTAAGTGAATATAATAACACTGAGAAGTATTCACAAAAGGATTTTATAGATAAGTTTTGATAATATATTATGGATGTGTGTGTGTATAGGCATACATATATGTAATGGCTGTATATTAATGTTTGCTCAGTTATGTCCTACTCTTTGTGACCTCATGGACTGTAGCCCACCAAGCTCCTCTGATCGTGAGATTTTCCAGGCAAGAATATTGGAGTGGGTTGCCATTTCCTTATATACATGTGTCTTTGTAAACACACAGGAAAAAGATCTGAATGAACTTGTGCCAAAATTCCCATTGGGAATCTCTGGAGAGAAGAGTGAAACTGGTGGGAGTGAAGAAGAACCAACCCTTCTTGTTATATTGCTCTGTATTGTTTGTGTTACCTAAAATGAGCATGTATTCCTTTCTAAAAAATAAAACATTTAAGGAAACTTCTTGTCAACACCTGTATACAGTTAGTGTTGCTGAAAAGAACTCTAAATGTGGGTCTAATGCCCTTTTAACTCCACCATGTGTCCACTCCAGGCAGATGTGGAGGTAACATCATGTTCACTCTTGGGCAGAGGAAGTGTGGGTGACATGCCCTGGCTGAGAGGCACATATATCAGAAGCCATCTGCATGATTTTGCCACTCACTAGAATCACTTGCAGCTGAATTGCCTACAGCTCTTTGATTTTGAAGAAAACAGGCAACTCTGACATTTTTCATTTGTGATTTTGATTTTTCATCCCATTATTAACTAAAGGATCATGAACCAAAGTCTGTCAACATTACTGGTTAATGATGTCAACATCATCTGGATAATGAATGCAAAACAAACTATTTTGGCAACTCAGTGATTCTGATCACTGCGGCCAGCTGGGGTATAGAGGCTTGACGTGTCATGCTCTAACTTGAATTTCAAGAATCTGCTTCCTGCCACTTGGCCTGCTTGCTGGCTGTGCCTGTCTGTAATGCTGGGCTCCAGGATGAAACCCTGGAAAGAAAGCCTGGTGAAAATGACTGGGCAGTTCTTAGGAAGAGACAGAAAGAGACATTATAATACTTCAGGTTGCTGAGCAGCCTCTGTACCACTAAAAACTCAGTTTTTGCAGTGGGGGAGGTAGAATTTCAGTGACATGTTACATAACCACCCTCCAAGGGAGGGCATGTAAATTTCAGTGGCAGGAAAAGCATATCATTCCATTCCTCCATAATTAATGGTCATTAATAAATTAAATATTGCCTTATCATCTTACATATTTCTGTTTATATCCAACAACCTACATAAGGAAATCCTTACATATTAGATTTTTGGTTTAAATAATCTTTTCTTTTTAAAAAAGCATATAAACTCAAATTTCAACTCAAGTTTTTCACTGAGATCTATTAGGATATCTCTTCTTAAGGCTTTCAAATATTTTAGAATAATACATATAAAGATTAATCTTAGTAACATATTGGTAATGGTGGCAGACTAAACATTTTGTCTCTTTTCAGTGTGGCATATACTTACTGAGTTCCTACTGGAGCAGGGCACAGTACTAGGTACTGTGGGAGGAAGAAATGTTCTTGCCTTTTTACCCTTTAATAGAGGTTTAAGCAATTACACATACATACTGGAAAATGAACATTTAAAATATCATGATCAGTACAGAATGTGACAGAGGCTGAGCAGAGGGAGCATTTTTGTGTGGTTGTGGGGATTTGGAGGGGCCTCAAGGGGGAGGATGGAGATCCAACAGGTGTGGCTGAGGGAAGGGCCATCTGCTTTGGCATCCCGGAAGGCAATGTTTTGGCTCCATGTGAGGTCACTGCACGACGACTCTAACAAGGCTGGTCTCAAGACACTTCTTGTTTCCACCCAGAGGCTGTCTACTGACTCCCATGAGCACCCTGTCCTAGGGAAACTGTCATACATCAGAATTCACTGTGTGTGAAATGATAGGCAGTCACTGTGACTGAGTCTCAAGATGGGTTCATTCCCTTCGTTCTGTTGTGCCCTCCTCAAGTTGTTCAAGGATGGAGTTTGGGGAGGGATAGATGTGTCAGTTGGTAGTTTATGGAAGCCAGGGCTGGCTCTTTCAATCCAGGGATGCTGCACATCTCTGGTGGTTAAAATAAACCTAGAAAACCTGGACTTCTGGCCTCTTGTGAAATGAAAGTCAGGGGAGGTGGTGGGTGTTGCTGTGATTGGGGGAAAGTTTGTACTCTCAGCCAGAAAGCCATTGGCCACACAGTGTGAAAAGATGTGGGATACAAGGTTGTCAGGGCTGAAGCCAAAATGTCTTTAGTGAATATTACTCAGCTATAAAAAGGAACACATTTGAGTCAATTCTAATTAGGTAGATGAACCTGGAGTTAGTAAAAGAAAGACAAATGCTGTATAGTAAAGCATATATATGGAATTTAGAAAGACGGTACCAACAATCCTACATACAGGGCAGCAGAGACACAGACGTAAGGAAAAGACTTTCAGTCTCAGTGGGAGAAGGGAAGAGTGGGATGATTTGAGAGAATAGCATTGAAACATGTACATTACCATATGTAAAATAGATGACCAGTGCAAGTTAGATGCATGAAGCAGGGCACCCAAAGCAGGTGCTCTGGGACAATCCCGAGGGATAGGGTCAGGATGGAGGTGGGAGAGGGGCTCCAGATGGGGTCAGCATATGTGTACCTGTGGCTGATTCACACTGATGAATGGAAAAAGCTATCTCAATATTGTAAAGCAATTATCCTCCAATTAAAATAAGCTAATTAATTAAAAAAAAATAAAATGAAGACAAATGGAAAGAAAAAATGTCTTTGGTGTTTGTTCTCTAGAAGTATGGTAGTCTGTGGCAAGCAGGTATAAGTGACAAATATATTTATGCAAATTAAGGCTTCAGGGAAGCCTTGCCTCCTTGGTATGTAGGAGTGGACACTTCAGAAGTGACTCAGGAAATTCTGTTTCTTCTAAAAGAGTGTCAGTGTCTGTCTACTTCCTGAATAGGTGTGAGGCAATTTCCATAAGAAATGATTCATAGAATGTCAATCCCCTAAAACATTGCTCTTCTCATCCATATCACCAGGAAGATCCTGAGCAGCACATTTCTGCCTTTGAAGCAATTCTCAGTGGAGCCCAGAGGCCAAAAGAGCAGCTGATGGTTGGACACTGTGTCTAGAAAGATGATTAAACTTTTACTCTGGGTTAAGATGGGAGAAAAGATGAATGTGTATTCTTCCTCCCACCCCACCTCCCATTTTATTTTATTATGATTATTTCTAACTGGGATACAGGTGACTTATTATATTAGTTTTAGGTGTACAACATAGTGATTTGATAGTTTTATAGTTTATACTTTATTTAAAGTTATCATTAATATTGACTACACTCCCTGTACTATACAATATACCCTTGTAAGTTGTTTTATACATAATAGTTTGTACATATTAATCCCTTCTCTCTAACTTGCCTTTCCCTCACCCCATTCCCTACCGGTAACCCCTAGTTTGCTATCTATATCTGTGACTCTGCTTCTGGTTATATTCAATCCTTTGTTTTATTTTTCACATTCCACCCGTAAGTGAAAACATACAGTATTTGTCTTTCTCTGTCCAACTTATTTCACTAAGCATAATGCCCTCTAGGTCCATCCATACTGTTGCAAATGGAACATTTTCATTCTTTTTATGGCTGGGTAATAAGATTTCATTGTATATATAAACCACATCTTCTTTATCATCTGTTTATGGACACTTAGTTGCCTCCATATTTTGGCTATTGTAAATAATGCTGCTATGAACATTGGGATGCATGTTCTAATTAGAATTAGTGTTTCATTTTCTTTGGATAAATATCCAGGAGTGGGATGTCTGGATCATGTGATTGCTGCATTTAAAAAAAATAATAATTTTTTTTTCTGAGGAATGTCCATACTATTTTCCATAGGAAGGAAGGAAGGTGAAGTCACTCAGTCGTGTCCCACTCTTTGCGACCCCGTGGACTGTAACCTACTAGGCTTCTCTGTCCACAGGATTCTCCAGGCAAGAATACTGGAGTGGATTGCCATTTCCTTCTCCAGGGGATCTTCCCGACCCAGGGATCGAACCCAGGTCTCCCGCATTGGAGGCAGACGCTTTAACCTCTGAGCCACCAGGGAAGCCCTCTGAGGGCTGTACCAATTTACATTCCCTCCAACAGTGTGGTAGGGTTCCCTTTTCTCCACAGCCTCATTAAATATTTGTTTTTTGTTGTCTTTTTGATAGTCATTCTGACAGGTGCGAGATGATCACTCATTGTGGTTTTGATCTGCATTTCCCTGATCCTTAGTGACGTTCAGCATCTTTTTATATGCATATTGGTCATCTTTATGTCTCCTTTGGAGGAATGCCTATCCAAGTCTTTGGCCCATTTTTAAATCGGGTTGTTTGTTTTTTTACATTGAGTTGTGTGTAAGCTTTATTTTGGATATTAATCCCTTGCTAGACACATCATATGCAAATATCTTCTCCCATTCAGTAGGTTGTCTTTTAATTTTGTTGACAGTTTCCTTCACTGTGCAAAAGCTTTTTAAGCTTGATTAGGTCCCATTTGTTTATTTTTACTTTTGTTTTCCTTGTCTAAGGAGACAAAGTCAAAAAAAAAAAATATTCCAAAGACCAATATCAAAGAATGTGCCATCTCTGTTTTCTCCTAGGAGTTTTATATTTTCCCATCTTACATTTAAGTCTTTAATCCATTTTGTTTTTGTATATCATGTGAGAAAAATGTTCTAGTTGCATTCTCTTAGAAGTACCTGTCCAATTTTCTCAACACCACTTATTGAAGAGACTTTCTTTTCTCCATTGTGTATTCTTGCCTCCTTTGTCATAAATTGACTGTCAGTATTTCTAGATGGCATGACACTAAATACAGTAAATCTATACCCATGAACTATTAAAACCAATTAAAGAATTCAGTAATGTTGCATGATTCCAGATTAATATACAGAAATATGTTTCTTTTCTATATACTAACAGTAAATTATCAGAAAGAACAAACAAGAAAACTATTTCAGTTTCCAAACTATTCCCATTCCAACTATTCCAATCAAAAAGAAAAAAAGTACGCAGGATAAATTTAACCAAGGAGGTGACAGATCTATAATAAGATATTGATGAAGGAAATTGAAACTAATACACATAAATGAAAAAATATCCTGTGTGAATGGATTAGAAGAATTAATATTATTAAAGTGTCCCTACTACCCAAAGCAATTTACAGATTTAATATGATTTCTATCACAGTACCTATGATACTTTTTCACAGAACTAGAACAAATAATCCTAAAATTTCTATGGACCTTGACTAGCCAAAGCAATCTTTAGGAAAAAAAGAAAAAGCCAGGGAAATCTCACACTTTGACTTCAAACTATAATACAAAGCTACAGTTATCAAGTCCTTCTTATCTCTCCTTGCTATTCTTTGAAAATTTGCATTCAGATGGGTATACCTTTCCTTTTCTCCTTTGCCTCTCACCTCTCTTCTTTTCACAGCTATTTGTAAGGCCTCTTCAGACAGCCATTTTGCCTTTTTGCATTTTTTTTTCCCTTGGGGAAGGTCTTGATCACTGACTCCTGCACAATGTCAAGACCTCCGTGTATAGTTCTTCAGGCACTCTGTCTATCAGATCTAATCCCATGAATCTATTTGTCACTTCCACTGCATAATCTTAAGGGATTTGATTTAGGCCATACCTCAGTGGTTTTCCCCACTTTCTTCAATTTAAGTCTGAATTTGGCAATAAGAAGTTCATGATCTGAGCCACAGTCAGCTCCCAGTCTTGTTTTTGCTGACTGTATAGCGCTTCTCCATTTTGAGCTGCAAAGAATATAATCGATCTGATTTTGGTATTGACCATCTGGTGATGTTCATGTGTTGAGTCTTCCCTTGTGTTGTTGGAAGAGGGTGTTTGCTGTGACCAGTGTGTTCTCTTGGCAAAACTCAATTAACCTTTGCCCTGCTTCTAACTTTACTCCAAGGCCAAATTTTCCTGTTACTCCAGGTATCTCTTGACTTCCTACTTTTGCATTCCAGTCCCCTATAATGAAAAGGACATCTTTTTGGGGTGTTAGTTCTAGAAGGTCTTGTAGGTCTACATAGTACTGTTCATATTCAGCTTCTTTAGCATTACTGGTCAGGGCACAGACTTGGATTACTGTGATAACAAATGGTTTCCCTTGAAAATGAACAAAGATCATTCTGTCGCTTTTGAGATCGCATCCAAGTACTGGATTTCGGAGTCTTGTTGACCATGATGGCTACTCCATTTCTTCTAAGGGATTCCTGCCCACAGTAGTAGATATAATGGTCATCTGAGTTAAATTCACCCATTCCAGTCCATTTTAGTT
>SJYX01000883.1:160394-183980 GCA_006410675.1 Oreotragus oreotragus
AATGGTTTCCCTTGAAAATGAACAAAGATCATTCTGTCGCTTTTGAGATCGCATCCAAGTACTGGATTTCGGAGTCTTGTTGACCATGATGGCTACTCCATTTCTTCTAAGGGATTCTTCCCCAGAGTAGTAGATATAATGGTCATCTGTGTTAGTTTCACCCATTCCAGTCCATTTTAGTTCTCTGATTCCTAGAATGTTGACATTCACTCTTGCCATCTCCTGTTTGACCACTTCCAATTTGCCTTGATTCATGGACCTAACATTCCAGGTTCCTATGCAATATTTCTCTTTACAGCATCAGACTTTACTTCCAACAACAATCACATCCACAACTGGGTGTTGTTTTTGCTTTGGCTCCATCTCTTCATTCTTTCCATTCATCTCCAGTAGCATACTGGGCACCTACTGACCTGGGGAGTTCATCTTTCAGTGACCTATCTTTTTGCCTTTTCATACTGTTCATGGGGTTCTCAAAATAGAGGAAAACAATAGAATGGAAAAGACTAGAGATCTCTTCAAGAAAATGAGAGATACCAAAGAAACATTTTATTCAAAGATGGACATAATAAAGGACAGAAATGCTATGGACCTAACAGAAGTAGAAGATATTAGAAAGAGGTGGCAAGAATACACAGAAGAACAATACAAAAAAGATCTTCATGATCCAGATAACCACAATGATGTGATCACTCACCTAGAGCCAGACATCCTGGAATGCAAGGTCAAGTGGGCCTTAGGAAGCATCGTGAATGTGAAGTCGCTCAGTCGTGTCCAACTTTTTGCGAGTCCCCATAGACTGTAGCCTACCAGGCTCCTCTGTCCATGGGATTTTCCAGGCAATAGTACTGGAATGGATTGCCATTTCCTTCTTCAAAGGATCTTCCCAACCCAGGGATCGAACTTGGGTCTCCCACATCATAGACAGATGCTTTTACCATCTGAGCCACCAGGGAAGGAAACATCACAACAAACAAAGCTAGTGGAGGTGATGGAATTCCAGTGGAGCTATTTCAAATCCTAAAAGATGATGCTGTGAAAGTGTTGCACTCAATATGCCAGCAAATTTGGAAAACTCAGCAGTGGTCACCCACTCCAGTACTCTTGCTTGGCAAACCGCATGGACGGAGGAGCCTGGTAGGCTGCAAGTCCATGGGGTCACTAGGAGTCGGACACTACTGAGCGACTTCACTTTCACTTTTCCCTTTCCTGCATTGGAGAAGGAAATGGCAACCAACTCCAGTGTTCTTGCCTGGAGAATCCCAGGGACAGGGGAGCCTGGTGGGCTGCCGTCTATGGGGTCACACAGAGTCGGACATGACTGAAGTGACTTAGCAGCAGTAGCAGCAGCAGCAGTGGTCACAGGACTGGGAAAGGTCCATTTTATTTCCAATACCAAAAAAGGGCAATGCCAAAGAATGCTCAAACTACTCATCTCACACGCTAGTAAAGTAATGCTCAAAATTCTCCAAGCCAGGCTTCAACAGTACATGAACCATGAACTTCCAGATGTTCAAGCTGGATTTAGAAAAGGCAGAGGAGCCAGAGATCAAATTGCCAACATCCACTGGATCATCGAAAAAGTAAGAGAATTCCAGAAAAACATCTATTTCTGCTTTATTGACTATGCCAAAGCCTTTGACTGTGTGGATCACAACAAACTGTGGAAAATTGTTCAAGAGATGGGAATATCAGATCACCTGACCTGCCTCTTGAAAAATCTGTATGCAGATCAAGAAACAACAGTTAGAACTGGACATGGAACAATAGACTAGTTCCAAATCAGGAAAGGAGTATATCAAGGCTGTATATTGTCACCCTGTTTATTTAACTTACATGCAGAGTACCTCATGAGAAACGTTGGGCTGGAAGAAGCACAAGCTGGAATCAAGATTGCCAGGAGAAATATTAATAACCTCGGATATGCAGATAACACCACCCTATGGCAGAAAGTGAAGAAGAACTAAAGAGCCTTTTGATGAAAGTGAAAGAGGAGAGTGAAAAAGTTGGCTCAAAACTCAAGACTCAGAAAACTAAAATCATAGCATCCGGTCCCATCATTTCATGGCAAATAGATGGGGGAAACAATGGAAACAGTGACAGACTTTATTTTCTTGGGCTCCAAAATCACTGCAGATGGTGACTGCAGCCATGAAATTAAAAGATGCTCGCTCCTTGGGAGAAATGCTATGACAAAGCTAGTCAGCATATTAAAAAGCAGAATGTTACTTTGCTGACAAAGGTCCATGTAGTCAAAGCTATGCTATGGTTTTTCTAGTAATCCTATATGAGTGTGAGAGTTGGAGCAGAAAGAAGGCTGAGTGCCAAAGAATTGATGCTTTTGAACTGTCATGTTGGAGAAAAGTCTTCTGAGTCCCTTGGAGTGCAAGGAGATCCAACCAGTCAATCCTATAGGAAATCAGTCCTGAATATTCACTGGAAGGACTGATGATGAAGCTGAAGCTCCAGGTTTTTGGCAACCTGGTGCAAAGAGCCAGGGTCTCATTAAAAAAGACTCTGATGCTGGGAAAGATTGAAGGTGGGAGGAGAAATGGATGACAGAGGACAAGACAGTTGGATAGCATCACTGACTCAATGGACTTGAGTTTGAGCAAGCTCCAGGAGATGAAGGACAGGGAAGGCTGGGGTGTTGCAGTTCATGGGGCCACAAAGAGTCAGACATGAATGTGTTGAACAACAGCAACAGAAATATTGATGGTAACTTTAGAAATAATTTCGTATCACTCTGAGATGCTGGGTTTTTAAAATAAATTTATAATTTTTATATAAAAATAGACTTTCATTTTAAATGATAGTTAATTTTATTCAAATATTCTTGATGAAAATGGACAACTCTTACATTTTTCAGTTGGGATTTTTGATTGCTACTCCATTGATAACTGAAAGGGTTAATAGAAAGGGTCACAGACCAAAGTTCATCAGCATCAGCAATTAATCCAGATAATGAATGCAAGACTAACAATTTTGACAACTGAGTGATTCTGTTAACTGTGTGACTCTAAAAACACTTCAGTCAGTGGGAAGGAGGACGATAAGTTGGAGAGTTTGGAGAGGTGAAAATGTTAAATTGTTTTCTATCATTCATGTTGTTTTTCTTCTTTTAACTAGGACTTACTCTTGTACCATTCTTTCTTTGTATCTTCAAAATCACAATACATGGATTCTGTAGTTTTTCCAGGGGAAATAATTTAATCTCTTTTTAAAAGGAAAATCAGAATCTATCAATTATCTTATTTACCCAAATTTAACAGGCATGTGAAATTTAACTCCATGGGCTGCATGCACAATCTTCTGGCATATATTAATTTCCTGTAAGGTGAGTGGAGAAACAGCATTGCTGCTCCCCCATGATTTTAGGGATTATCTCTGGTCAAGAGCTGCCTTGAGCCCTAATGCTTTTTTAGCTGGTTGTGTTTGTCTAGATGGGACCAGGCAGTGATAGAATCATTCCCATCATGCCTGAATAGCATCATTCCCATCACGCCTGATTTAACTTGGCCTTGAATGATATCACAGATGGGGTTCGAACCTTTCACAGTAGATTACATCAATCTAACCATTATTTCAAGATCTTATCTTTTTGTTTGAACAGCTTAGCTTAGAGCTTAGAGATAACATTTTATAGACCCATGCTCCTTCTAAACAAATGTCACTGTCATTTGGACCTATTCTGATGTCTCTCCCATAGACAATGGAGTTTACTGAGTCATCCTTGACCTGATCTTTACTGATCCTCACTGGGTTATTTGTGATAGAGCTGGGGCCACTAGTGGAAGCTCTGACTTTCAGCCACTGATTTTATCTGTGCAGAGCAGACCAGAACAGACAGGGATAAAGCCATTTAAAGAACGTTTTCACCACCATGCCAGGGAGCACAGGTTTAGACTGAATTAATGCACAAGGCAGGGGGTTTGTACTGGAGTTTAGTTTGATCCTAATTACATGGTAAGGATAAAATCTATTTGGGTAGGATAAAATTGCTAAAATAACGTCCGTGAAAGTAAATAGCTGGTTGATAAAGTTTGGGCTGGTCCTTTCATCCAGATCTCTGAACAAAATCCAGTGATAGGTCCTGGGTTAAGCTGTGACCCTTGGGTTCCTGGTGACAGGGTGCCAACTTTTTTTCATTGCTGAGATTGTGTCCATTCCCTACTTCTTATGTGGCAGCAGAAAACAGTTCCCATGGGCCAATAGAGCCAGAGAAATTTGGAAAGTCAAAATTTAATATATTTAGAGGTAGAAGAGCCAATTTAGGCAATTTAAGCAAAAGACTATTTTCTCTGAGTACAGACTGTCCAAGAAGACTCAAATTCTGTGCCCAGGCTATGCAATTTTGTTTTGGCTGGCTGACTTACAGGTTCTGTTTTTCTCCCATCTCCAAAGTTAAAATATTGACAAGTATGAATTCAATGAGATGATTAGGGGAAAGGGATGGATGGAGTGATGGCAAGCAGATTCTGAGAGTCTATAAACATTATGCTGCTTTGAGAGGCTTTGGGTACAATCTGATGTCTCCTAATGGGAAGGTGAAGCATCCCAGGCAGCCAGCAGAGCTCTCCACTTTGGTTCCGTCCATTGCTCCCCTCCTTCTCTGAGAGCTGAGGCTAATGCCACTGCCACCTTGAATCACGTCTCACAGGGTTCCTTGCCTCCTGGTCAGCAGTACATCCTGGTTCTCATCAGGGCTCCTCTTTTCCTTGATGCCCCCTAAAGCTAGAACTTGTGTGTGTATGTCATCCCCAGGACCCAGGAGACTTGCCAGGATGTCCCCATCCAGCCCTTTCAGCCCTCAGTAAAACCCTGAGCTTAACAGAGGGGTGGCCTCTGTACCAGCAAACCATACACTTGATACAGGAAGTAAGTAACCTGAGTCCTCTCCCCAGATCAGCTCTAGATTTGGGCTCTCCAACTTACAGAGTGCTGATTGTGTGTTACATTGCACAGCTTATGATCAAACAATCCTTTAATCTTACTACAACTCCCCTGCCTAACTAATTCAAGAATATCAAGTTCTGGTTACTGAGGTTAGGGGAGGCAGTTGGAACCTCGGAACCTCCTTGGCCTGAGTTTCTGATTTCCCCTGAAAAGACTTTCTTTAGTCACTCTCCAGATGCCCTCCACTCATAATACTGAGACCCAGGCTGGTCAGCTGCATATGGACCGGCCCTTCCTCTCTCTCTCTTCTCATTCCAGTCTGTTCTTCCATTTTACTTTGTTATTTTTATTGAATTATAGGTGATTTGCAACGTTGTGTTAGTTTCAGGTGTTCAGGAAAGTGATTCAGTTATATATCTATCTATCTATGTATATATAGGCTTCCAAGATGGCGCTAGTGGTAAAGAGCCCGACTATCAATACAGGAAATCTAAGAAACAAGAATTCAATCCTTGGGTTGGGAAGATCCTCTGAAGAAGGAAATGGTTACTCAGTCCAGTATTCTTCCCAGGGAAATCTCATGGACAGAGGAGCCTGGCAGGCTACAGTTCATGGAATCGGAAAGAGTCAGATATGACTGAGCGACTAACGCGTTCACACTTTCTTATATATGTGTGTGTGTGTGTACACACACTTCAGATTCTTTTCCATTATAGGTTGTTACATGCTACTGAATATAGTTCCTTGTGCTATACAGTAAACCCTTGTTGTCTGTTTCACATGTAGTTGCGGTTGTCTGTTAATCCCAAGCCCCTAGTTTATCCCTCCTCCCCTTTCCTGTTTGGTAGCCATAAGTTTGTTTTGTATGACTGTGCATCTGTTTTGTAAGTTCATTTGTATCATTTTTTTTAGATTCCACCTATAAGCAATGTCATACGATATCATATAATATTTGTCTTTCTCTGTCTGACTTACCTAGTATGATAATCCCTAGGTCCATCCATGTTGCTGCAAGCGTGGGCACTTGTGGTTTTCCTGGCATTGGCCACAACTGTCACTAAGTCTGGGGTTTGGCATCAAGAAGACCATGGTTCCTACACACTGAGCCACCTCCTCCAGCTTAGTCTTTCTCAGTAACGAAGCTGATATATATATATTTTTTAACCTACATCTGCCTTATTCTTTTGTCTCACCCCTCATTTGGTTTAGAGCTCAGGTGGGAAAACAGAAGTATAGCTGACCCTCCACATCCATGGGTGCAGAACCTGAAGATATGCAGGACCAAGTGTATCACACCACTTCATACAGGGAACTTGAGCATCTGTGGATTTTGGTATAATTGGGGGTCCTGGAACCAATCCCTTGGGGACACTGACAGATGAGAACATACTTTATTGGGCTCCTAACACTGTACCATAGTCTCTACTCTCAGGAAGCTCACAGAGCAGTGAGAGGGAGATAGGGTAGATGAAGAAAGAAGTAAAAAGTTGTGAATTCGTGTGAGGGGCAGTATAGAGTAAAATTCAAGGACTCCAGTTCTGGATTCATTTAACCTTGGCTGTGTCCCCAGAGGTGCCACTTACTAGATGAGTGATTGTGGGGAAGTTAATTTACTTCAGTGCCTCAATTTTTTCATTTGTAAAATGGAGACAGTTATGACCATCTCACAAGGTTATTGTAAAGTTTTGATGAGATGACATATGTATGTAATTGATTGGCACAGATCTAAACACACAGAAAACATCAGGCTTTTGATTCACTGTGATTAACAGAATTATTATGCACATGGTGTGGAGTCAGAGGAGGGTTACCCAACTCTGTGTGAGTACTATTATCCTCAAATAAATAGAAAATGTCTTCCATATCATGAAGTGATGATAAGAAAAACAACCCCAGATTGCACCTAATATTTATTTTTTTGAGCATCTGTAGGTTCCAGTTTGCTTTTCATTAATAATAGTTTGTACTAATTGAGTGGTAGCTGTTGTCTAGGCTGGGTTCAGGCAACAGAGGAAAGGGCTGTCATTGAGTATGTAGGGCACTAATATGTATTTTGTTTACTAAAGCAACTGCTTTCCCTGGTGCCAGAGAAGGACACAAGAAGAAAGGGGAAAAGAAGAAGAAAAAGGAGGAGAAAGAAAAGGAAGAGAGCGAAGGGAGGGGAATGTTGTGTCTCAAATAGAGTGATTGAAAGGAAAACACTGAGGAAGGTGGTTCCTGTCCATTGAATAGAATCACTCAGCTAGGTTAGACATGCGAGTGACTTCACCCATCACCATACGTCCTCACTCATAGAGTCTAACCTAGCTGAGGGATTCTGTGCTGACAGACAGGAACTACTCTCTTCAGTGATTTTCCAATTTGGCTTTTTGTTGTGTGTAAGGTTTCACATATTTGGGGGAATGGTGTGTGTGTGTGTGTGTGTGTGTGTGTGTGTGTGTGGTGTGTGCCCATGGGTGCATGAGCTTCTGTCCAGCTGAGGAAGAGATGGTAGGACTTGGTTTGGGTTGTATCTTTAGCTACAACATGGCGTATAATGTTTGAGTCATGTGCCTTAAGATGCTTTCATAATTCACCTTGGAAAATGGGGAAAATAGGTTTTGGTGAAACAGAAAAGGTCTATTGAAATGTCAGAGTGGTTATACAATGATGAATTATATAACACTTGATGGTTTGGGCTGGAGAGGGGACATTGTTCAGAAATGTCTAGTAATTTGAAGACATTAAAAAACAACAACGTTCTCAGACATTATCATGTTTGTTGCTGGCTTTTGGCAGAGCTGTTTTAATGGTTGCAAGCCCTCCCCAGGCTAGGCAGTCAGGAGTCGGGTCTCTGGCTCTGAGTGGCTGTCTCACCTCTGCCCCATTCTTGCACTGCTTTTACCCCCTCAGTGGGTGCTCTTGATTGGCTGGTCTCTCACCCACCCCTTGGAACAGTTGTTTTGATGCCTGCCATGTCTAATGGGGCGTACCGTGCTAATTCAGTTTTCTGGGTTTGTGCTTGAATTTCTTCTAGATTTAGAGCTTTGATTGGAGGGATATAAAGTGTCAGAGAACTAGATGGTTTGATTCACTAAATACTAATTTTTTGCAAGATGATAGTTTCCTGAATGCTAATTAGGCATTAAATATGCTTTATATAAGTTTATTGAACGTGAGAATGTTTTTTAAAATAAAAGGTGGATGCCATTGGTTCATTAATTGAATGCTGAGTTACATAATGGTAATATGGTAGAATGGGAGGGGTCTTGGACTAGGAGGCAGGAGGCACTGATTCCTAGCGCTGTTTGATTGTGATTTTTGGCAAGTTGCTTGATCTCTTTTGGCCTCAATTTCTCCATAGGACTTAGGTAAACTTTTAAGGACCCCTTTAATTCTAGGAGAATGATTCAGATCTATGGAGCTGGAAAGTTTGCAAAACCAGCAAGGATGTGTGTTTTCATTCAGGTATCTTAATCTCCTAGAACTTTGGGTCAAATTTGGACTTGTGAAGAATGGAAACAAGCAGTGATGTCTCCAGCTCATCAGACCCCTAACTTGATTTTGATCAAATGTTGTTTTTTTAATGAAGTAGACTACTACAATAATAATGTGCTTGGGTGAAGGGTATTGGCTCCAGACAAAAGAATTGTTTTCAGTCCTCCCAGTTCTTTTAAGGGAAAACTGATCTCTTTATCAAAACTGGGTATATTCTCTCATGGGAAAGCCATAGAAGCCAATACATATATTGTCCTGGGGCTTAAAGGGAAATTCTGTACTGGAGACAATCAGAAATATTCACGTATTTCTTTTTTTCTTAAGCAAAAGTAGAGTTTCATCAACAAATTTGGAAAGTTGTCATAATGGAAAAGTTTTATTTTTCAGAGGAAAGGGAGAGTACCCAGTACTGGATAAGGGAAGGAAGACTTTTCTAGGAAGCTTTTTTTTTTTTTCCCCAGCATTGAGGAACCCACTTTTGAGGCATCATTAGCATGAAAGGTTACTTATATGATGGCCCATATACAAAAACCCTGTCCCTTTGCAGATGGGGTTGTGTGTTCAGGGACAGCCAGTCACACTTTCTGAATATCTCATTGAAGACAGAAGGAACCATTAAGGCGGTTAGCTGTTACTTATACCAAGCAGAGTAGAATGAATGGAAAATTGGCAAGTAGGGTTGTTCTTTTTTCCCTTTCAGACTCATTAAAGTAAAGTTCTATAGGGGCTGAGTGTCTAGAGTGGTTTAGTGGTTTGGGTTATTTCATTAATCCTAGATCAGAATTACCTTCACAGTCTCTTTGCCTTTCCAATGTGTTCAGACCCTCAGCTGGAGTGGGTGCTACTTGGATGATGTAGAGCTGGGAAACAACACCCAATTTCATAGACATTTCCATATGAGGGCTTGAATTGGCTAAAAGGTACTGCACACAATTTCAGGGTTTTTTTCCCCAACATGATAAATATGATAAAAAGAATCACATTAACTTAAAATATGGTAGTTTATTTAATGGTATAAGACAAACCTTCTGCAGGGCTTCCCAGGTGGCTCAGTGGTAAAGAATCCACCTGACGATGGAGGAGATGTGGGTTTAACCCCAGGGTCAGGAAGATCTCCTGGAGGAGGAAATGGCAACCCACTTCAGTATTCTTGCTTGGAAAATCCCATGGACAAGAGGAGCCTAGCAGGCAACAATCCATAAGGTTGCAACTGAGCATAGAACCTTGGGCACTATCAGCCATTCTTCTGGACATGACTATTGCAAGATATTTTTCCAGTAGTCATGTAAGGATGTGAGAACTGGACCATAAAGAAGGCTGAGAGCCAAAGAATTGATACTTTCGAACTATGGTGCTAGACAAGACTCTTGAGAGTCCCTTGGACAGCAAGGAGATCAAACCAGTCAATCCTAAAGGAACTCAACCTTGAATATTCATTGTAAGGACTGTTGCTGAAGCTGAAGCTCTAATAGTTAGGCCATCTGATGTGAAGAGCTGACTCATTAGAAAAGACCCTGATGCTGGGAAAGATTGAGGGCAGGAGGAGAAGAGGACACCAGAGGATGAGATGGTTGGATGGCATCACCAACTCAATGGACATGAGTTTGAGCAAACTCTGGGATATACTGAAGGATAGAGAAGCCTGGTGTGCTGCAATCCATGGGGTTGCAAAGAATCAGAAATGATGGAGCAACTGAACAACTGTGAAAACAGATGATCTTGGCAAGCCAAGGGTTAATGGACTACAAGAGCAATTTTCCCCCTCACTTTAGAAGAAGCAAAAGCCTCAGTCATGACTTTTTACTTCCTGTCCTTGATTTATTAAATTTTACAGGAAAATAACATGGTATGTCTTTTGTATCAAATCACTCAATGATAGTATTTCACTTTGAGGAAATCCTATACATGTGAAGAGCTGACTCATTAGAAAAGACCCTGATGCTGGGAAAGATTGAGGGCAGGAGGAGAAGAGGACACCAGAGGATGAGATGGTTGGATGGCATCACCAACTCAATGGACATGAGTTTGAGCAAACTCTGGGATATACTGAAGGATAGAGAAGCCTGGTGTGCTGCAATCCATGGGGTTGCAAAGAATCAGAAATGATGGAGCAACTGAACAACTGTGAAAACAGATGATCTTGGCAAGCCAAGGGTTAATGGACTACAAGAGCAATTTTCCCCCTCACTTTAGAAGAAGCAAAAGCCTCAGTCATGACTTTTTACTTCCTGTCCTTGATTTATTAAATTTTACAGGAAAATAACATGGTATGTCTTTTGTATCAAATCACTCAATGATAGTATTTCACTTTGAGGAAATTCTATACACTAAAAAAGGAATTTAGCAATTAGTAGGGTACAATTCACACTGCTAGCAAAAGTTTCATTACTTCACAAAAGGCTCTTTTAGTGAGCCACCCCGTGCTTTAAAAAGAACACGCTAAGTGAGGAACATAAGCCTGTTTCTTGAGTAATGACTTCAGGTAAATTGACGTAAACATAGCCAAATAGTCTGTGTGCAGGGCCGGCCCCAGGAACGATCAGCTCATTTATAATTATAAAGCCCCTCTGCGCTGGCTTCGAACCTTTCATCTCGCTTGGATGCAAAACTCACTTCAGTGCTCAGTAAGTTGCTCTTGTTGGTTCTTCTCTTGACCACTTCTGTGCCTCCCAACAAGAGGCTATTCTAGGTAGCAACTTTTTATTTATAAGAAAAACATTTGCAAATCTTTTATTTTGTGTTGAACTTTGTTTTGACCAGAAAGTAAGGGGCCATGTCTATCATGCATTCATGGAGACCAAATTAACTAACAGGGTTTCACTGTGGACTCAGTGATCCAGGGCAGTGTTTGGGAACTGAANTTTATTTATAAGAAAAACATTTGCAAATCTTTTATTTTGTGTTGAACTTTGTTTTGACCAGAAAGTAAGGGGCCATGTCTATCATGCATTCATGGAGACCAAATTAACTAACAGGGTTTCACTGTGGACTCAGTGATCCAGGGCAGTGTTTGGGAACTGAACTTCCAGACAGAAGGCCAGTGTTCAGGGTCCCTAGAGAAATAATGACGGGCCTACTCACTGAACATTCTGTGCTTTGGGCGGGGTGGCTGAGTGTGGCAAGGATGCTAAGAGACCAAGTGTGGGTACAGGTTAGAGGAATGTTTTGACCCACCAATTGATAGGTATTAAAAAATAACAACAACAATGATATAGCCAAGTTGTTATTTGGAACAACTGATGAAATCATGTAACAAATATCTTTGTGGATGATGGGGGTTGGCTGTTAAGGGAAATCCAGGGCTGTTTTTAAAAATGCCTTGCAGATTCTGGCCTCCTTCTGGAATGCTTTTTGCAGGCTGCTCACAGCCCAGACACTACCCCAGGGAAGCTCATTTCATCTGTGAGCTGGTTACCCCTGAGGATTTTTTTTTTTTAAGTTGTTGTGTTAAAACCTATTTTGAACCAATGGTCAAGTGAGAACAAAAGTGGAAATGTCTCTGGCTCAAGAAAAGAGGAAGATATAGCTAAGAAAATCTTAAACCACTGTTTATTTTAAATATAGGAAGTGTTCACTTTTTTACTTTTCTGATATACATCTGTATCATCTCCCACCTGAAGTGATCAGGGTGGAGTTTGAAGAACCAAGACTTTTTTTTAGAACAAGCGTGCTACTTTTTGTTTGTGGCAAGCTCAGAGATCAATAAAGCAAGGCCTTTGTCTTTGGTCTTCTGTGTCCCTCTCTTTGCCCCATTACTTCCTTTCCACTTCCTCATTTAGTCTGAATTTTAATATGTAATATTCAAGTGAATCCTGAATAGTCATTTCCTTTCAGTGGGATTTTCCAGTAAACACGCTGATTATATTGTTCATAGGAAATTATCCAATTGGTTGTGGATGTTTATGTGATTTACATACATCTGCCACCTGGGCATCTGCTTCTTGTCTCCAGCAGCCAGCTCTACCTACTCAATGAACTGTCTTCATTGCTATTTTTATTAAAACATTCATCTCAACATGCAGAAGCAAAAATTTACTTTTGAGGGGCCATGAATTGAATAATTGGTATGTCATTTTCATTCTTGCAAAAATGGATTAGAGGTATTAATTGGAATAAAAAACTAGAAAAATATATATATTTTAAATGACAATGGCATAGGAGTATTTTAAAGCAGTTACAGAGAGAAGACAAATGTAGTCATGTAGAGTGTGCTCAGAGGTGTCAGAGGAAGAAGTCTTTAGAAGAAATGCTTCCCAAGTGGTGCTATGGTAAAGAATCTGCCTGCAGTGCAGGAGACTCAAGAGATGTGGGTTCAATCCTTGGGTTGGGAAGATCCCCTGGAGAAGGAAATGGCAACCCACTCCAGTATTCTTGCCTGGAGAATCCCAGGGACAAAGGAGCCTGGTGGGCTACAGTCCATGGGGTCGCAAAGAGTCCGACATAACGGAGCACACCAGAGGGACCCTCCTTAAAGAAAGGGCTCACAAGGTTAATACAGCAGAGGAGAGGAACAGGGTGAGAGAGAAGACAGTCTGTCCACCCAAGGAGGCAGATACTAACTTGCCCTGAGGGCCAAGGCAGTCTTGAAACATTGTTTACCTGAAGAAGTTTTCTAAGGAGACTTTTTAAAGGTAAAATATTAAGAAAGTAAAATTTTTAGATGGATAGTTTCTAAACATAGACACAATGTGATCATGAGCTCATCAATTTATGCCTGCTGTCTGTCGTCATTAATATCTGCTATACTCTCAAAAATGTCCAGTATGTGTAAAAAAATCAGACACTAATGAGGATCAGCCTTTGGAAAGGGATGCTTTATTGAATTAAGTGTTAGACCATAGAATCTCATCTTTGCCGCTAAGGATTTTGCAATCCAAAATAGAAAATTATATGAACAGTATTGAGGGTGGAGGGAGCGTGGAATACTTCTGCTTTGTATTAAGGACATACGAAGGGGTAGCTTCAGGTTCTTATTTTTCACTTCCTTCCCTGGTAATGCCGGCCTGGGTTTCTCTAAGAGATTTCATCTTCCTTTGTACAAGGGTCAGGAAAGGAACAGGAGACAGGCATTTATATGACATAGGTACATAAATATCTTTTACACGAGCAAGGCAAATATAACTTGCATTTTCCTGCTAAACTTAAACAGTGAAGCTGCCAGAAGTTTCCATCTCAGAGTATTAGCGAAAACAGAGAGCTCTCTGCTCATCCTGATTAAAGCCTGGAACTCAATCTCATTAGAAAATTCACAGGGAGACAGTTATCTTTCCGTGGCTGTTGCAACGATAAGGAGACACACTTGTAAATATTGATGCTGCCACCTAACCACAGCTCTGAAATAAAATTCTTTCCTTACAGCCTTGGACTGCTTAGTAATCCTCAAAGGACATCTGCTCTCTCCCCAAGGCTCCCCCACAGAAGGGAACACTGTGACAATAAATGCAGTTCAACAGTCCGTCCAGTAGGGAGAAGCTACCAGCACAAATACTGGTTTTAGTCTCCAGTTTAGTTCTTCTTGAATTTCCTGCTGGTTCAGTGTCCTCTAGTGGTAACTTGGTCTCGTGAATGAATAAGCTTCCACAGCAAACTGACTGTGAGATCTGTAGAGATCGTGGCCTTTTCACCATGTTTTATAATGGATACAAAATCTGAAGGCCTACTAAATGCCAGGTATATGTCCTCTCAGTCACCCTATGAGAAACGGACTAATTATACCATTGTGTGTGCGTCAGTCGCTCAGTCGTGTCCGACTCTTTGCAACTACGTGGACTGTACTTGTTAGGCCCCCCTGTCCATGGAATTCTTCAGGCAAGAACACTAGAATGGGTAGCAATTCCTTTCTCCAAGGGATCTTCCTGACCCAGGGATAGAATTCGAGTCTTCTGCATGGCAGACAGATTCTTTACTGTCTGAGCCACCAGGGCTGCCCCAATTATGCCATTATCTAGGCAAGAAAACAGGTTCAGGGAGCCTAAGTGATACGCTGTAAGATCAGATGCAGAATCTGAAACAGCATTCCTGATATATTTGATTTGTTTGTTTGTTTCATTTTTCACTGTACCATACCTTTTCATGATTCTAAGAAGACAGACATTTCCTGGCTACAGATGAGTTATGGAAGCAATGGAGTGAGGAGCCTCCATTTATCCTGCTGCACTTCAGGTGACCCCGACTTTCCTGACACGTGAGCTCTGAGAGGCCACAGGGTAGAGCGAATGAAAATAGAACTGGCTTTGAACCCAGATACACCTGCATTTAAATCCTAGCTTCAGCGCTCACCATCCACTCAATAAAAATTTTATGTTTTATGTTCTACTCTGCTCTAAGCCCCAGAGTACAGCTTTGTACAAGAAGCAAAATACTACTGGTCAAATTGTTTATTTTAGTTGGTCCTCAGTTTTGTCATCTCCTAAACATTTGTGGAAGACAATCTTTAAAGTCATTCAGCATATTATGGAAAGGATAATCTATGGTAAATACAGGCAAAAAATGACCATGATGACCCAGGGCCAGGCAGGTTCTGCAGGCTGAGGACAATCTGATTGGTCCATCACTTTAAGACCCCCACTTCAAATTGGCTGTCTCAGAATATAAGGATGTGCATTATCACATATTTCAAGCAGGCAAGTGATACTATCTTTTTGTGATATTAAAAGAATAAGTTGTCCCTTCTCCCACTTTGTATAGACTGAACGTCTGTGTCCCCTCAAAACACAAATGTTGAAATACAAAAACCCATGTTATGGTGTTAGGAAGGGGAGCCTTTGGGAGGTGAACGCCCTTGTAAAAGAGACCGGGGAGTTCTCTCGCCACTTAGCAGCAGCAGCAGCAGCAGCGGTTTATGAACCACCAGCCTATGGTATTTCTATTATAGTGACTGAACTAAATAGGACACAGTCCAAACTGTGGAGTCTTCCAAAATGAAGATGGTTTGTGATTGTAGATTTGGATATCAAAGAGTTGCCACAAGAAAGTGGAAAAATTCTTTTTTTCAGGAAAGAAAAGATCTCTTTTCCAGAAAAAGGTTGGTATCTAGATATTTATGATGATGTCTTCGGAGGGATACATTTAACAGACTGAATGGGAATGGGTCTTTTTTTTTCAGTGAACAATGCTTTAGGTACTAATGATGAAAAAGTTCATATTTACTTAAAACTTTTGGGCTCCAAGATGCATATTGTTCCTTAGATGCTTTTTTCTTTCCTTTTACTAATATAACGATTGAGAACACTAAGCTAGGAAAGTAAAGAATTATGGAGTATTAGAACAGGAAGAGAAGTTAAAGATTTCTTTTTAAAATATTGTTCCAAACTGTAAAATGAGGTTGGATCAGAAAATGTTAATTATCCACCTCCTAGGGTAATAAAGACTTTCTGGTCCAACCTCCTGATTTTACAGAACAGAACACAAGTGGGATTGTGAGTCTTGCCCAAGGTCATCTTTTAATTCATTCATTCTCCAGGTGTTGATTGTATGCCTAGCATGTGCTAGGTACTGTTCTACACGATGGGGTTACAGCACTGAGCCAGACAGATGTGGTCACTGCTTTCATGGATTTATATTCTAATGGGAAGGAGTGGTTGTTGTTGTTGATTACTCGCTAGGTCGCGTCTAACTCTTTTGAGACCCCATGGACTGTAGCCCCCCAGGCTCCTCTGTCCATTAGATTTCATAGGCAAGAATACTGGAGTGGGTTGCTACTTCCTTCACCAGGGGAATCTTTCCAACCCAGGGATCGACTCAAGTCTCCTGCATTGCAAGAGTCATCAGGGAAGCCCGATGGAAAGGGGAAGATTCGATAAACATCAAACAAATATTTAGTAGGTCAAGTGTTAAGAAAACCTGTTAAACAAGATAAGAGATAAAGGGTGATGAAGATGAGTGCTCTTTTACGTAAAATGTTCAGTGAGGTGATAGTTAAGCAGAGTCCTGAATCAGATGAGAGAGTGAATCACGTGGCTCTATGGGGAAAGAGCATTCTAGGCAGATAGAATAGCAAGCACACAAGCACAAAGGCTCTGAGGTGGATCCACTCAAAGGTCAATGTGTCCAGAATGGATAGATGGAGGGATGGAGGGAAGGGTGGCAGGGAATGTGATATGAGAGCAGCGAGGGGAGAAGACACATCACCAAGGGCCTGATGAATGTAGTAAGGATGCTGGGCTTTTAGGCTTTGGAGGATTTTGAGTAGCAAACTGACACAATTTATTTGTGTTTGAAAAGGATGACTCGCATGCCAAGCCTGGACTAGAATCCTGGTCTCTTTAAGGTACAGCTTATAGGTGTGTCCACTCTCTCACACAGCTCTACACATTTGCAGTCGAACCTAAAGAACAGATCTTGGAAATTTTTAGGAAATCTCTGTATTTTTAGCATTACCATGATTCACACTTGCAACCAGAGTCTGGTAAACATGAAGTAATATAAAATATGCTCACACACTTCCCTTATCTGGCTGAAGGAGAAATAGTATCATTTAGATTTTTAAAAAGCATTTCTTCATCAGGAACCCCATAATTTTAAAAGAATAATATTTAGAGAAGAGAAAATGTGTCTTCTTCTGAGAAATCATGCACCCCGTACTTGGGACTTAAATGAATGGGAAAAGAAGCTGCTCTCTGAGACTGGCTGTCATCTCTTAACCTTCTCATCCCTTTTGCTTCTGTGCATCACTATTGAGCTATGTTTGCCTCTAGCCAGAGGTTATCGCTTTACATCCTCTTCTGTGGGATTGAGCAAACAGGGGTTTGAGCAATCTGGAAAGCTGCAAAAGTTTGAAGGATTCTACACTTGGCAAATAAAGAAGTTTGATACGCTTCTTTAAAGTTGAATGAGGTTTTTGTAATTGAAGTATAACTAATTTACACTGTTTTATTAACTTTGCTGTAAGTGAAGCAGTTCAGTTACACAAATATAACTGAATTTTATATGTATTCTTGTCCATTTGGGCTTATCACAGGATATTGAATACAGCTCCCTGTTTTATAGAGGATTTTGTTGTGTATCCCCTCTATTCATAATAGCATGCATTTGTGTATGTGTGTGTGCTCAGTTCATGCCCAACTCTGTGTGAGCAGGCTGCTCTGCCCATGGAATTTTCCCAGAAAGAATACTGGAATGAGTTGCCATTTCCTTCCCCAGGTGATCTTCCTGACCCAGGGATCAAACCCAAGTCTCTGGCATCTCCTGCATTGGCAGGCTGATTCTTTACCACTGTGCCACCTGGGAAGCCCCCTGCTAGTCCCAAACCCCCAATTGATCCCTCCCTAACCCTTGCCTGTGTTCAACCCAAGTCTGTTTTCAATGTCTGTGAATCTGTGTGCTTCATGGATTCACTCACCTCCTCAAAGCTGAGATTAGTATTTTCTTCCTTTCATTCCTTGCCAGATTCAGTCAGTATTTTTCTTTCACTTGAAGCAATAAAATTCATCAAGTTGTGCTGAGTTCAGTTTTGCTTTATTGTAACTGGGCTATTGTTTTTCAGATATTCTCTGCAGTGATGATAGTAATAGCTGCTGTGAACTGAGAATCTTTCTGGAGTTAGACTTCTCAGATACACTGCCTACTGGGTGTTTGTCTTAGTGCCATTCTATAGGAAACTGAGGCTCTCAGTTCAGTTCAGTTCAGTCGCTCAGTCGTGTCTGACTCTTTGCGACCCCATGAATCGCAGCACGAGTAAAGAATCCACCTGCCAATGCAGGAGATGTGGGTTTGATTCCTGGGTCAGGAAGCTCCCCTGGTGAAGGAAATGGCAACCCACTCTAGTATTCTTGACTGGGAAACCCCAAGGACAGAGGAGCCTGGTGGGCTACAGTCGATGGGGTAAAGAGTCAGACACGACTTAGTGACTGAACATGCACCATGGAGTTAAGATGGCTAGCGTGCCCTCATGTTTGGCTGCATTTAAATACTTGCTTTAGAAAAAGGAGTCACAGAATTCAGATTGAGAGAGATCTAAATGACTAAAGGTCATTTAGTCCAAACTCATTGTTTATTCCTACAAAACCCTTGTCGAGTGGTCCATCTCCCCACCACCACTCCCCATGGTTGTGCTTTTTTAGCGAAATGAAACTCCCAAGGCTATTTCAAAATGATGAAGTTTTTCCTTGTACTGAGTCATCATCAGTCTCCTTTTCCACCTCTGAAACATGTAGAATTGAACCTACCAAGTATTGGAAGATAATATTTGTGTTCCCATCTGGACTTCTATACTCAATTCGTTTTTACCTATTTTTGTTTTCATATGATATACTTTGAGGTTAAATTTCCAAAGCCTGCTTAATTTCCTCTTCACGCATTTGAGTTGGCTTCTATCCCTTTTCACTAGGGACANTTGAACCTACCAAGTATTGGAAGATAATATTTGTGTTCCCATCTGGACTTCTATACTCAATTCGTTTTTACCTATTTTTGTTTTCATATGATATACTTTGAGGTTAAATTTCCAAAGCCTGCTTAATTTCCTCTTCACGCATTTGAGTTGGCTTCTATCCCTTTTCACTAGGGACATCTAGGGACCAAGACAGTTTTCTTGGTGAGGTCACACCATATGCCTGCAACTGAATGTAAGGTAATGTCGCTGTTGGCTCATCCTGAGGATACTGCTGACTCAAGCCCTGCTATTTTGCCCATGTTACTGCTTATAAAACACAACTACCTTATTCTGTACTAGTCCAATTTTTATTTACCCTTTCCAGAATTTATCTTTATTCAGTTTCTTTTATTAGATCACTCCATTGCCCTTAATTATCAGGATATTTTGAATTTTAATTTCAAACAAACCCTAAGTCATTTTGCTTCACAGACAATTTTTTTTATTTCTTTTGAATGATGTCATTTATTTTCATTATACAAAGAAGGTTTTGTAGCACAGATGGAAATTTGTTTATGCACTGTTCTGGAAGTTGTGGGGATTACTGGACCATCTTCACAGTGAAAGACTGCACAAAAGGGTCTAGAGATGCTGTCTGCTTCCTGGTAGGTCAGTCTACAGCAGTTTAACCTTGCTTGTAGCAAAATGTCGAGTGTAGAACTTGGGATCTCAAAGGATATGTGAAAGTCTTAAAAGCCTTGCCAATGTCCCATCTCACTGTGAGCTATTCTAATTTTTAGTATTTGAAACAAGGATGAAAATGGAGGTTTGCCAGTCTGCAACACAAAATAATGAAGTTCTAGTAGTTCTGTTGTGATTTTTACCAAGAGAGAAATCCTTAAAAGGTAGAATGAAAATAGATAATAAACATTACCTACAACTGAGGTTTAATCATTGACAATTGTAGCAGTTACCCGAGGCCTCAGTGTAGGCAAATGGGAATGACCTTAGGTCTAATTGATTTTTCCAAAACCTAGAATGGACAATATCCATATTTCTTACTCTGGAAGGAACTATATATCACAAATCAGATCTTGTATAGGGAGATATTTTCTTTTCTGTATGTTTTGCTATTACCAGCAAACCTGTAGATGTACATGTCCAGAATGAAAGTGCAACAAAATTACATGTTTACCATTTGCTGTCTAGATATTAGCTCAAATATTATCTGAAAATATTATAAAATTAACAATTTCTCTAGGTAAAGAATAAAAAGAAAAATTTGGTGAATGGCAGCAGTATTTGAGTTAAGCTAAAGTTAATTATAGGTTGAAGAAACTAACTTGTAGTCAGTAACTAAAGTATGTACAACAAAACATTTTTGGCAAAAGTCACCAAATAAAAGCCATTCTCAAGTTTATCCCCATACGTGCAGTGGATTTTTAAAAATGTATATCAGTTCAGTTCAGTTCAGTTGCTCAGTCGTGTCCGACTCTTTGCCACCCCATGAATCACAGCACGCCAGGCTTCCCTCTTCATCATCAACTCCCGGAATTCACTCAGACTCACGTCCATCAAGTCTGTGATGCCATCTCATCCTCTGTCGTCCCCTTCTCCTCCTGCCTCCAATCCCTCCCAGCATCAGAGTCTTTTCCAATGAGTCAACTCTTCGCATGAGGTGGCCAAAGTACTGGAGTTTCAGCTTTAGCATCATTCCTTCCAAAGAAATCCCAGGGTTGATCTCCTTCAGAATGGACTGGTTGGATTTCCTTGCAGTCCAAGGGATTCTCAAGAGTCTTCTCCAACACCACAGTTCTAAAGCATCAATTCTTCGGCCCTCAGCCTTCTTCACAGTCCAACTCTCACATCCATACATGACCACAGGAAAAACCATAGCCCTGACTAGACGGACCTTGGTCGGCAAAGTAATGTCTCTGCTTTTCAATATGCTATCTAGGTTGGTCATAACTTTCCTTCCAAGGAGTAAGCGTCTTTTAATTTCATGGCTGCAGTCACCATCTGGAGTGATTTTGGAGCCTTCAAAAATAAAGTCTGCCACTGCTTCCACTGTTTCCCCATCTATCTCTATTAAGGACACACACATCTTTATTTGGCGGCACCAGGTCTTAGCTGTGGCGCACTAGATAGTTGTGACATGAGAACTCTGCAGTGATTCTGTCAAAAGCTACACAAAGGAACATATATTTTTGTTGTTTTATTTCAACGTCATTACCATTGTTTTTATCATTATAGTATGCAGTGTATATATTTTGGGCTTCCCAGGTGACATGGTGGTAAAGAATCTCCTGCCAGTGCAGGAGATACAAGAGATGTGGGTTTGATCCCTGGGTCTGGAAGATCCCTTGGAGGAGAAAAATGGAAACCTGCACCAGTATTCTGGCCTGGAAAATTCCGTGGACAGAGGAGGCTGGCAGGCTCATGGCAAGTTCATGGTGTCACACAGAGTCATACACAGCTAAGCACGCACACAGGAACAGCTGTGTATATTCTAATGAACTAGTATTATAAGATAATGAGAGCCCCTCCATTTATTTATTCTTGTTTATTTTCTAGTTGAAGTTTGGTAATTTTTTTTATCAAATTTCAAAACATCAATTCTTAGAAAATTGAGGTGATATCATGAATTTTATACATTTATTTTATACATTATTTTTAACATATTAGTAACTTTAATCTGGAGGCATCACCAGCTATACAAAATAAAATCTTCCCATCAAGTTAAATTGGATTTATTTATGATTATTTTTAGTTTACTCCATTTTTCTTTGGCAAAAACTTGAAGTTCACTGCAATAAAATTATCATACACTTCTGTTAAGTCACTTGCTATGCAAGATCTTTGTTCTGTTAAGAAAACCATCTTTTCCATTACTTTTTCTGAGTTTTGTTGGTGTTTAAAAAGCACTTTTCTTTAAAAAGAGAGTACCTTGATGAATTCCTATTATAATTTTTGAGTTAATTCTCTAGAGCTTTGTAGGCAGAGAATCTACTGGTATCATAATTTGGTCTCTCCTTTGTTCATAGTTTACAATATCTTCTCTTTAATTCAGTTTTATAAGTTTAGGAACTAAAATCTGATNAAAAAGCACTTTTCTTTAAAAAGAGAGTACCTTGATGAATTCCTATTATAATTTTTGAGTTAATTCTCTAGAGCTTTGTAGGCAGAGAATCTACTGGTATCATAATTTGGTCTCTCCTTTGTTCATAGTTTACAATATCTTCTCTTTAATTCAGTTTTATAAGTTTAGGAACTAAAATCTGATTTGAATGGCTGTAAGACAGTTTTTATGTTTCCATTCTGTTAACATTTACACATTTTAATGTAGGAATATCATTAATTACAGAAATATGTGTCAGTTTTTATTATTACATAATATATTATATTTAACTTCAGGGGCAGCAGATGAGAGGAGCTACCCTATGCCAGAGGTCAGGGTGGCAGCCGGGAGGAGCAACCCCACGTCCAAGGAGCAGTGGCTGTGCGGGCGCAGGAGGGCCGAGTAGGAGATACTCCACGTTCAAGGTCAGGAGGGGCAGCCGTGAGAAGATACCCCTTGTCCAGGGTAAGGAGCAGTGGCTGTGCTTTGCTGGAGCAGCCGTGAAGAGATACCCCACGTCCAAGGTAAGAGAAACCCAAGTAAGATGGTAGGTGTTGCGAGAGGCATCAGAGGGCAGACACAAAAGCCATAATCACAGAAAATTAGTCAATCTAATCACATAGACCACAGCCTTGTCTAACTCAATGAAACTAAGCCATGCCATGTGGGGCCACCCAAGACGGGCGGGTCATGGTGGAGAGGTCTGACAGAATGTGGTCCACTGGAGAAGGGAAGGGCAAACCACTTCAGTATTCTTGCTTGAGAACCCCTGAACAGTATGAAAAGGCAAAATGATAGGATACTGAAAGAGGAACTCCCCAGGTCAGTAGGTGCCCAATATGCTACTGGAGATCAGTGGAGAAATAACTCTAGAAAGAATGAAAGGATGGAGCCAAAGCAAAAACAATACCCAGTTGTGGATGTGACCGGTGATAGAAGCAAGGTCTGATGCTGTAAAGAACAATATTGCATAGGAACCTGGAATGTTAGGTCAATGAATCAAGGCAAATTGGAAGTGGTCAAACAGGAGATGGCAAGAGTGAACGTCGACATTCTAGCAATGAGCGAACTAAAATGGACTGGAATGGGTGAATTTAAATCAGATGACCATTATATCTATTACTGTGGGCAGGAAACCCTTAGAAGAAATGGAGTAGCCATCGTGGTCAACAAAAGAGTCTGAAATGCAGTACTTGGATGCAATCTCAAAAACAACAGAATGATCTCTGTTCATTTCCAAGGAAAACCATTCAATATCACAGTAATCCAAGTCTATGCCCCAACCAGTGACACTAAAGAAGCTGAAGTTGAACGGTTCTATGAAGACCTACAAGACCTTTTAGAATTAACACCCCAAAAAGATGTCCTTTTCATTATAGGGGACTGGAATGCAAAAGTAGGAAGTCAAGAAACACCTGGGGTAACAGGCAAATTTGGCCTTGGAATACTGAAGGAAGCAGGGCAAAGGCTAATAGACTTTTGTCAAGAGAACGCACTGGTCATAGCAAACACCCTCATCCAACAACACAAGAGAAGACTCTACACATGGACATCACCAGATGGTCAACACCGAAATCAGATTGATTATATTCTTTGCAGCCAAAGATGGAGAAGCTCTATACAGTCAACAAAAACAAGACCAGGAACAGACTGTGGCTCAGATCATGAACTCCTTATTGCCAAATTCAGACTGAAATTGAAGAAAGTGGGGAAAACTACTAGACCTAAATCAGATATGACCTAAATCAAATTCCTTATGATTATACAGTGGAAGTGAGAAATA
>SJYX01000883.1:190848-238865 GCA_006410675.1 Oreotragus oreotragus
TTTTTCAGATTCTTTTCCCATATAGTTTATTACAGGGTACTGACTAGAGTTCCCTGTGCTATACAGGAGGTCCTTGAGTATCTAGTTTACAGATGTGTGTGTGTGTGTGCTCAGTTGCTCGGTTTTGTATGACTCCTTGCTACCCCATGGACTGTAGCCCTCCAGGCTTCTCTGTCTATAGGATTTCCCAGGAAAGAATCCTGGAGTGGGTAGCTATTTCCTTCTCCAGGGGATCTTCCCATCCCAGGGCTTGACCCCTGGTCTCCTGCACTGTAGGCAGATTCTGGAATGAGTGGCCATTTCCTCCTTCAGGGGATGTTATAGATAGCAGTATCTGTATGTTAATCCCAGACTCCTGATTTACCCCTCCTCCCACCTTTCTCCTTTGGTAAACATAAATTTGTTTTTGAAGTCTGTGAGTCTGTTTCTGTTTTGTGGAAAAGTTCATTTGTATCATTTTTTTTTAGATTCCACAGGTAAATTGACCAAAAAAAATTTTTTAAGGTACCAAGTCGTATAACCAGGAGGTCGGGGTAGGTGTCATTGGAGTTGCTCACTTCAGTGGCTCAGGAATCAATAAGCCCCGAGTCCTGTCTCTGCCGCCCACAGTCTGTGAGGTGGTCCCCAGGCTGGCTCTGATTACAGGTGCAAATTCACAGCTACAGTTCTAGGTCCCGCACTCAGACAGGATGATATCCAGGGGAGAACCGCATCCCTTGTGTCCTTTTTTAAAGACATCAGAAACTGCCAGAAGATTTCCTTCAGTCCTGGGCTAGAACTTGGTCACTTGCTTACTAAACGAGGGGAAAGTGATTCCAGCCTCCCAGATTGAAGTTAAAGTTGGCCATGTACTGAGACGTGCCAGCTGAAATCCAACCCTCAGAATATGTGTGCGCTCGTGTGTGAATATGGTGATACACACACATGCACACATACTAGCAAACACAATGTTGTGTATAGATACATGCACCATATGTAATCCATTCCCTCAAGCCTTTGTTTGATGGTTTGCATAAAGACGAGCTCTTATAATTGTCCTTATAATAATCTACTGTTCTGAGCTTTCACGTTCTACAAAGTTGTGCTGACTTCCGCCAATAAAAGATCATGATGTAGATCAAAGTCTCTGGACCTCAGCATTATTGGTGTTCAGGACCAGATAATTCTTTGCTAGGGCAGGGGGGGACAGGGGTCGTCCTGGTTATTGTAGGATGGTCAGCCACATCCCTGGCTTATACCACTTAGATACATTAGCATGCCCCACTCCCTGCATCATTACAGCAAAACATTCGTTCAGAAACTTGCAAATATTCTTCGGGAAAAATGTTCCCTGTCATTGAGAAATTTTGGTTTAGAATGATCATGTATGCTATTTAGGAGTATGAGGCTTCCCCAGTGGTCCAGTGGGTAAAGAATCTGCCTGCAATGCAGGAGTCTGGGGTTCAATCCCTGGGTCGAGATGATCCCCTGGAGAAGGAAATGGCAACCCACTCCAGTATTCTTGCCTGGAGAATCCCATGGACAGAGGAGCCTGATGGCTTACAGTCCAAAGGGTTGCAAAGAGTTGGACATGACTGAGAGACTAAGCATAGCACAGGTACATATATAACACGAGCGTTTTGTAAAATAATACAGTCAAACCAGCCATCACAATTTGCCTTTAAAATATTCCCTTTTAGAGAAAAGCATATCCTCACCCAGTTTCTTCAGCAAGTTGAGTGGCTCCATGTGCTTCCAAAGGGCAACGTGAATTGTTTTCCCAAACTGAAGCAATAACCAGCTTCCCTGGATTAACACTATTTCTGTTGAACTGGTTTCAGCTGAACCTTTTGACTCTACAGATGGTCTTCTTTCTGCTCTACACATTCATCTGTGTAGCTTAACGTTCTTTCTTTTCATTTGTTGATTTTTCCTGTCCAAGTAAAATTCCAGTTAAAAATCAAAATGAGTGCTTCTGCAACCATAAATATTGCATTTAGACTTTGCTGCAAGCAAAGTAAAAAGTAATTAGGAGCACAGTGTCTTTCTTTTCCCAGAAGTGACACCCTGAAGAATATCTTGGAAATAGCATGAGTTATAAGCACTGTTTCTTTGTATGTATTTCTAGGTGGATCAGGAACTCAGACTCTGTTAACCCTCTGGGTGGAATCTCTTCCATCTGAGAGTCAGGTGGGGGCCTAAGTAAGGACAGTCACTGTAGGCATGTGGCCTAAATCATAGGTGACACTATCCAACTATGGCCATTGCAAATCAGCCCAAATAAACACAGTGAAGCTGCCACTTGGCTCACAGGGTCATCTTAACCCCCATGGCACTGAATGGCCTGCCTTCCTCAGAGAGTGATGCCCTGCCCCACCAGGAGGCCCCCACTCCCGGGCAGAGAGCCCTGAGGGTCCCAGGTTCCTGTGTGTGCAGAGTTCATTCCCTCTCTGTGTATTCTTGGGGCACTTTGTTCTGTTGAACTCTGAGAGATCGTTTCTACCTCTGGTTGGCCCTGGTTTTCTGCTCTGATCGCTCCTCCATCCAGCATGGATTCTGGTCTCTGACCCCCAGTTAGCTCTGCTTCTGTTGCGCCACGGAGCCTGGACATTTATTCTCACTGACCTAACTGGAGTCCACACTTGGCATCTGTTTCCACTTAGACCCGACACCCTGTCTCTTTTCTTTCTGCCAAGTGCTGGAGTAATTTTCTTCCTTTACTGGAAGTTATTGCCTTACCTATTGTCCCTTCTTTTTTGCCATATCCTTAAATTTCTCACACTCTGGTGATAACCACCATCTCTTAATAAAAATGCTCAGATTTCCTCCCTCATCAGTGAGACAAAAACAAAGAAACACCATGAAACTAAAGTTCTGCCTGTCCAGGAAGACTCCTGCTCCCTGTGTAAAAGCACCCTGAGTTCTGCGTGTCCAGGAAGACTCCTGCTCCCTGTGTGATGCTGCTTGGGTGCCTGCTCAGTCGCTTCAGTTGTATCCAACCCTTTGCAACCCTATTGTGTGATATTAGCGACTTAGCAGCAGCAGCAGCAGCAGGGACTCATTAAATGATGCTCTTACGTTCTTCTTCTAAGTTTTCAACTTAGATGGAGGATCAGGCACAGGAGTTAATCAATGACTGTCAGGGAGTTGGATTTGTTTGTGACAGAGCTGAGCGAATGTACTGGAAACTCTCAGAGGTGGTACCTTAAGAAGATGCAGACCGTGAGCTGCTGAGTGAAGAGGCGCTGCCTTCCACGTGGGGTTGGCAGGCAGCTTCCTCAGCATCAGGCTCCCATCTGGGGAAGTAAAAACCCAGCATTTTAATTGAAGATACAGTTTCCATAAATTCACTCAAAGGAAGTACAGTCACAAGGTATATTACTTGCAGATCCCAGAACCCGGGCACCAGGAGCTGGGAGAGGGCAGCCCTCTACCCCAGGTCACCCCAGGAGACAGGAAGCAGGGTAACAAGTGCGTGGGAACTGACAAGGTCCTTTGGGCAGAGGTCATTACCTTTTCTTGGGCTCATTGATCATTTTTAAAGGTAAGCGATGGAGACTTTGGAGATGGAAAGCAGTACTCACTCCTCAGGGAGCTGAATTGTCTCAGTTCTCGATTTCCTCATCTGTGAGCTGGAGATAACTAGTCACTGGACCTGGAAGTTCAGATAATAAAATGAGACCATGTAGAGAAGGCAATGGCACCCCACTCCAGCACTCTTGCCTGGAACATCCCATGGATGGAGGAGCCTGGTGGGCTGCAGTCCATGGGGTCGCTAAGAGTCAGACACGACTGAGCGACTTCACTTTCATTTTTCACTTTCCTGCATTGGAGAAGGAAATGGCAACCCACTCTAGTGTTCTTGCCTGGAGAATCCCAGGGACNAGCCTGGTGGGCTGCAGTCCATGGGGTCGCTAAGAGTCAGACACGACTGAGCGACTTCACTTTCATTTTTCACTTTCCTGCATTGGAGAAGGAAATGGCAACCCACTCTAGTGTTCTTGCCTGGAGAATCCCAGGGACGGGGGAGCCTGGTGGGCTGCCGTCTATGGGGTTGCACAGAGTTGGACACGACTGAAGCGACTTAGCAGCAGCGGAGATAATAAACAATAGTAGCAAATAGCTGGTTATAAATGGATGTAATGACTGCGAGCTCCCCAGTGCCTGACACAATGTCTGACTTTAGAACCAGAGAGGAAATGCTTGTTGTGAGTGCACCTGGGCTGTGGCTCCCGATGACTGACACCTACCAGCCTCCTATCTCCCATCTCTCCTGACTCTGACCGTCTGCCTCTGAGCTTTCCCCGCTCTGCTCTGCCCTGGCCTCTCCTGGCCGTTCTGTCTTGCTGCAGCCACGTCCAAGTCCCCCAGGTACATTCCTGTCACTGCCCAATCCATGGTACCCCCAGATGTCAACAAGACCCAAGTTCCCTCGGAGGCCATCACTCAGCTAACAGCTGCTCACATATTATAAGCAGAGCTCCCGTCTTTGTTTTGGACATTTTCCCATTTTTTTTTTTCTTTTGGCTAACATTTCTCTGTTGAGGAAGGGAAATTTTATCAGCAGGGGAGATGTAGAGGATGGTATCTGAACCATGGTCAGCAGAATTTTTGATTTCAGATCCACCATTGTGATTAAATTTTCTGTAGGATAATTTGCCTGTCCATGGCGGGAATATCTTTCCATGATTGGATTAATTAAGTCATAGAGGGGACATGCATAGCATGACCAGTACAGCGGTCACATAGATTTTTCATTTGCCTCTGCCAGTCCTGTGCCAGGCATCTTCCTTCTCAGCCTCCAGCCAGTCAACAGCCGGATACCAACCGACTCTATCTCCTCAGGCTGCACCTTCAGTGACAGTTTGGACAGGGGTGGTTGTTTCATTTTTTTCCTAGCATTGCTGGAACAAAGTACCACAAACTGGGTAGCTTAAAACAGAAATGTGTCTTCTCAGAGTTAGGAGGGTGAGAAGTCTAAGGCCAAGCTGCTGGCAGCCCATGGTCTTTGTGAAGACTCCAGGGGAGGACTTCCTTGCCTCTTCAGTTCTCAGCATCCCTTGGCTTGCGGCAGCATCACTCCAGTGATTGCCTCTGTTCATGTGGCTTCTCCCCATGGCCCCGTGTCCTCATTTGGCCGTCATTCATATGAGAACACCAATTGTACTGGATGTGAAAGTGAAAGCTACTGATTTGTGCCCAACTCTTTGTGACCCCACAGGCCATACAGTCCTTGGAATTTTCCAGGCCAGATCCTGGAATGGGTAGCCTTTCCCTTCTCCAGCGGATCTTCCCGACCCAGGGATTGAACCAGGGTCTCCTGCATTGCAGGTGGATTCTTTACCAACTGAGCTATCAGGGTAGTCTATTGGATTAGGGGCCTACCTTATTCCAATATGGCTTCACCTTTACTTATTATATCAGTCATAACCTTATTTCCAAATAAGGTCACATTTATAGAAACCAGCATATCTTTGGGCGGGGGGGATACAATGTGACCCATAACAGTGCCCTAAACAGGAAATACTCAAATGTTGAAATCTGAAACTTTGGCGTTGCGTTTTCCAGTGACAATCCATTTCTGTGCAGCCACTAAATCCTCTGGCCACTCAGTGCCCCCATCTCAGCATTATCCTCCTCACTCGTGGCAGACAATGTTGCCTTCTTGTTCCCAGTGGGCATCAGAAGTCATCGAGGAGGCTCAGGGGATAGTCCTCTTTGCCCAGGGCCGAGCTGGCCTGCACCTCTCTCCTCCTTCCGAGCACTGGTGCAGAGAGTCTGTCCACTTAAGCCTCTGCTTTATCTGCTGTGCATCCGTCCTCCAGCCCACGTCTCTGGGGAAGGAGTCCCTCTCTCCTAGGCAGCATTCTGATGTGGATTTCATCTCACATATTCTCTCTCTGAATCACTCCCTCAATGGGCTGTAGAGAAACCCTGGCAACAGTGAGCACTCTGACCCTCCAGGTCAAGAGAAGTGCAAAGGATGCTCTTCAGGATGTGGGAACATGTAGACAGAACATGACAAGTCATGACCCTTCAGCGACCCCAGTCTCTGGGGACCCCCTATACTTCAGGGGCCCTCTTCTAGGCAAAGGGTGGCATCAAGATGACCAGGGTGAAGTACTGCCAGCCCACAGAGAGCCCTGAGGAAGGACCTGCGAAGCATCTGATCTTCCCCTCACCCTTCCCTTCATCTTGTTCAGTCATTCAGTCATGTCTGACTCTTTGCAACCCGTGGACTGCAGCCCGCCAGGCTTCTAGGTCCTTCAGTATCTCCCGGAGCTTGCTCATGTCCACTGAGTTGCTGACGCATCCAACCATCTCATCCTCTCTTGTCCCCTTCTTCTCCTCTTGCCTTCAGTCTTTCCCAGCATCAGTCTCTTCCAGTGAGTTGGCTCTTCGTATCAAAGGACTGGAGCTTCAGCATCAGTCCTTCCAGTGAATATTCAGGGTTGATTTCCTTAGGATGGACTGGTTGGATCTCCTTGCTGCCCCTCCCAGAGACCCAGCATCCCTTCGTGGTATAGTTTCAACAACCTGCGCTGAGCAAGCTAAGTGCCCTGAGTCTAATACCAGAGTTCCAGGCATGATGTCTTCTGACACCACCAACACTAAGACTGTCCACCAGTGGGTAGCCTCCCACCTGCACCTTTGCAAGACCTGTGTGGTGGCCGCGCCATCGGCTGTGAGCAGGGGCTGACGAGGAGAGGAGAGCGAGGCTGGCTGTGGCGCCATCCTTGAGCTTCCTCTTTCCTCCCTGTGTTATCTGGCTTTTCCTGCTCTTCCGCCCTGAGTCCTCTCCTCTGCCCACATGCCTTCTAGGTATTCTTTCAGCAGGAGCATGCAACTCCCTGCGTGCGACTCTGCCCTCCTCAATGGACTCCGTCCCACACACTGTTTACACTTTTCTGACTTCCCCTGAGTTTTGCCTCTTCCCTAATTCCTATTATTCTGTAGCTCCAGTCACAGTTTTAGTTTCCCTGAGAATTGGTGGGCCCCTTTCATTCCTTCCTCGTGGTCGATGTGCAGGGTTGTGTTCATCCTATGACACTGGAGCTCGTGGTCCTTCTGCTCAAGAGCCTCTTGAGTCCCCGTTTCACCTGCAGGGAAGGTGGAGGCACCATTGGTCGGCCTCCACTGCCTGCCTGTCCTCACTCCTGCCCACCCCTTGCTTCTGCTTTAACCTCTTATATGCTGCACTCTGGCCCTGGCCCTTCCTCTCTCCCAGGGATCAGCATTATCTATGAAGGGCCAGAGAGGAAATACTTTATCGTTTGCATCCATATGGCCTTTGTTGCAGCTTTTCAGTGCTGCCATTGAAGCATGAAAACAGATACTGCCGTTGTGTAATCTATGCTGTGTGACTGCAGCCCCGAAATTACAAGACGCTTGGTCCTTGGAAGGAAAGTTATGACTGACTAACCCAGACAGCATATTCAAAAGCAGAGACATCACTTTGACAACAAAGGTCCATCTAGTCAAGGCTACGATTTTTCCAGTAGTCATGTATGGATGTGAGAGTTGGACTATAAAAAAAGCTGAGTGCCAAAAAATTGATGCTTTTGAACTGTGGTGTTGGGGAAGACTCTTGAGAGTCCCTTGGACTGCAAGGACATCCAACCAGTCCAACCTAAAGGAAATCAGTTTGAATGTTCATTGGAAGGACTGATGTTGAAGGTGAAACTCCAATATTTTGGCCACCTGATGCAAAGAGGTGACTCATTTGAAAAGACCCTCATGCTGGGAAAGATTGAGGGCAGGAGGAGAACGGGTCGACAGAAGATGAGATGGTTGGATGGTATCACCGACTCAGTGGACATGTGTTTGGTTAGACTCCGGCAGTTGGTGATGGATAGGGAGGCCTGGCGTGCTGCGGTTCATGGGGTTGCAAAGAGTCAGACACAATTGAGCAACTGAACTGAACTGAATACTGTGTGCTCACAAAACTTTATCTATAACCAGTGGGTAGGTCTAGCCTGTGGTCTGTAGGATGCTGGCCCCCGCACTATCTGGAGAACTCTTTCCCCAGACAGTCCATGTGGCCAATGGCCTTAGTTCTCTCTAGTCTTTGCTCTGATGTGGCTTCTAAATGGGACCTTGGCCCTGACCATCTTATCTGACATGACCCCTCTGCTTCATCTGGGGCTTCTCTGGTGGCCCAGATGGTAAGGAATCAGCCTGGACCGCAAGAGACCTGTGTTTGATCCCTGCGTCAACAAGATCCCCTGGAGAAGGGAATGGATGCCCACTCTGGTATTCTTGCCTGAAACCCACGGAGAGAGCCTGGCGGGCTACAGTCCAGGAGTCATAAAGTGTCGGACAAGACAGTGATTAACGCTTTCACCTTCCCTCCTCCATCTAGCCCTCTTGATTCACTTAGCTGTGTTCAACTTTGATCCTCCTTTAGTACTTGCCTCCTGTCCTCCACTGGAATGAAGCTTCTCCGGTGGCCATGCTTATTTCCTTTGGCCACTGATGTATCCCAGATGCTTTCAGCATTAATGGGCTCATAGGAAGCACCCAATCCATCATTTTTTAACAAATAAGTTAATAGATTAGTAGTTTACACCTTTGTTTTCCTGAGTGTACAAATTCCTTGAGGGCAGCATTTAGATGGGATCAATTTTTGTGCGCTTAGCATTTCATGTAGTGCCTGAAATACAGTTGAAGCTCCATCCGTATTTGTTGAATGAGTTGGAGATAGGCACATTTCATAAGCAACTAAAATATGAATTTTGTTGTTAACAAAGAGAACATGTCATTGTTAGTTGTAACCCAGAATTTAAAAACATAGAGATTTGTATATGTGAAATGGATGCAGGTCTGGACATTTAAAGAATCTTCCTTTGCCATCTCATTTCAACTCCCACTTTTAGACATTATGTATTTCGTCAGTTATCAAAGGCAGCATGATCGATTGGATAATGTTCTGGCAGAATTTGAAGCATTGAGTTATATGTTCGGTCATATAAGTTTCAAAATCAGATTTTTTTCTCTGTGCCAAAATCACTCTTAAAGCAAATTTATGTGTTTAGAGAAATACCTTAACAGCCTTAGTGCATTAAAATACTATTCGTTAATAACCCTTATTAAATGATAACTGTAAAGCAGGATAATAAATGTTTCATAGTCGATGCTTAAAATAAAGAAGCTGTAAAACTTGCCTTTAAGAAACTGGTAATCAAATTGGGGAAATAGTCAACCCATGAAAAGGGGGAAAATAACATATCCAAATTAATGTTGTACACATTGAGCTTGTGGGTTCTGAGGGAACTGCTTGCTTGCACATGGACTGAACCTCAGAGAGAACGTAAAACAAGAATCTGTCAGTGAGCTTTATGAACTCAGCATGGACATCTCCCAGGGCATAATCTCACTGGGACCCAGCACCCTGCTTCTTTTCTTTCTTGGAGACAGCATCTGTCTCTCTTCTGGGTTCTCCCACTATTTCTGCAGCTCCCCCATTCTCTGAGAGTCCAGCCTTGACCTCACTGTGAAGGAAAACACACTTGAAATCCCTAGTATCATTTTTATGAGCTATTGTGTTTCTAGTTTAGAAAACTTTCTGTAACCATCTCAAGCTCTCCTGGTTTGAAATACTTTATTGATGTCACCCACATATTAAATAGACTCTTTGAGGTCTTTAAAATACAAGATTAACCTCCTAGTGATTAAAGATAATTTACTTGGAGAGAGAAAAATCCCTTCTGTGATTAACTCTAAGGAGGAGTTGTTTCTGCTTATCATGAAGACAGGTGCTTTGTGGAGCTTGGCACTTCTTTCCGGGAGCAGACACCACTTCCTGGGGATGCACACATGGCTGGGGTAGGGTGACCCTGTTGGGTTCCATCCTGGGGACCGTGCGATCTCTTTTGGCACAATCCATACAGTGCAGCCCCCAAAGGTGTGAGTCGTCTGAGTTAGGCTCTTCCTGTACAGACGAGATTTGCTAAAGCAGAAAGTTCATGAGTGGAAGCAGAGTTCACAGAACAAGAAAAGCAAAGACAAGTAGGGCCTGAAAATGGAGTCTGTTTGTTTTAGGAGATCTGTAGTGTTTCTTAAGGAAAATAAGCTTGGTAAAACCCAGAACAAAAGACATGGATAACAGTGCAGCCCCCAAAGGTGTGAGTCGTCTGAGTTAGGCTCTTCCTGTACAGACGAGATTTGCTAAAGCAGAAAGTTCATGAGTGGAAGCAGAGTTCACAGAACAAGAAAAGCAAAGACAAGTAGGGCCTGAAAATGGAGTCTGTTTGTTTTAGGAGATCTGTAGTGTTTCTTAAGGAAAATAAGCTTGGTAAAACCCAGAACAAAAGACATGGATGTATAGTCTGCAGCCGAGTTTTGTGATTTTATCAGACGGCATCTGGGCAAATGCTTAAAAGGGGTGTACTTGTGAACAGTAGACTCTGTTCAGCAGCGCAGCTGAAAGACTAAACCCTGATCACTGACTCATGGAGGTTCAGCTTGTTAGGGTGGTGGCATGTGGACTCAGAGCTTGGGAGCAAAGTCATGTGACATGAGACACAGCATGACCAGATGCCATTTGCTGGTTTTCAGGCTTAATCAAGCCAATCAGAAGGCATTGTGGGCAGATGGTCTTCCTTGAGGGGGATGGCTGTATCTTGGAAATAGCGTTGTAAATCAATTCTGATTATCTTTATAAAGTCGGAAAAGAGTTTAAATAAATGGCCTCCTTGCATATCATCTGCCTGTCTGTGCACCCACTGAAGTCTCTGGTACATCCAATTATTATTCCATGCACAAGGAGTGGTGATGATGACTGTTTATAACTTGCCAGGTAGATGGGAGGCTCCATTTATGTGTCTTCTGGAAATCTCTGCACAACACCCCCCCACCACAAGGGAGATGGCACTGTTTCCATTTAGAGATGAGCAAGCTGGGTCAGAGGAATCAGCCTCCTGAACCAGGGCCACATGGCCGATGCATGTGTGAGCTAGCAATTGAAGACAGATCCTCCTCCCTCTGTAGGCTCCCAGCCTCCCCTTTGGTTAACTGACTTCTTGGGAAACACCACCATCATGAGCTGCCCCCATCTCTCCTCATATGTCCAGATTTTTATGAACAAGCTACCATGGTAGAGCAATATGGAGACCGTGGACATGGTGGCCGGTGTTTTCTGGATTGGTGAAAACTTGAGAAAGGAGGTGGAATGAGCTGGGGATAGTACACCCAAGGCAAGGATGTCTGTAGGATTATTTAACAGAGCTCGTTATGTGTGCAGAAGTCTGGCAGGTGACAGGAAGGAACCAATTCTTGTGGTATTCTCTGAAAATAATGGTGTGTTCTGTCCTGGTCCTTGAGCACCGAGTTCCTGAAAGTTGGGCAATCACAGAATCCCTTCACGCAAGTGTTGCAGGGTCTCCACTTGCCAATAAGGAATTTTGTCACCGAACTCAAGTTTGGCCACTTGCTCTTCAAGAATCCAATCCTGAGAGAGACAGGTGTTGAGTGGAAGGAAAGATAGCTTTATCAAGGAAGTCAGCAGTCCTGGGGAGAAGGTGGACTCATGTCCCAAAGAACAAACTCCCCACTCCCCTCTCCATGTTTTGCTTGGAGATTTTATAGGAAAAAGAGGAGGAGAAGGTTGCCATGTATATGATCAGCTCAGGGGGACCTTCTGCTGACTGGTGGGTGTTGAGGTACTCTCGAGTCAACATCATTGACTTTCTGGTTCCAACCAGCCTGCGGTCTCTGTGCTTGTGGGCAGCCTTGGCAGGGGTTTCAGTATCTGCAAGACAGCACAGAGGGTATATCTGAGAATATTATCTCTAGCACCCTCGGGGGAACTAAAGGTCTTTGACTTTGCCTAATGGCTAAACTGTTATTTTGTCTGTTTAACTATTTTCCTTTGCTTCTGCATCTTCTCATTTCTCTGATTAAGCTTTTTTTTTTTTCTTTTTCTTTTTTTTACTGACAAGAGGCAGGCAGAGGACATATGAGTGGAGGGCGTGTTCTGGAAGGCCCCATAGGACCCTGCTCAGTTACATTTTGGACTTCAGTTTACACGTTTCCAGAGAGAATACTTGAATCCCACCCTTTCTCCCCCCACCAAGATATTATGAGGCCAGAGGCACCAACTGTATACATTAAGACATATAGAGACCTGCATTAAAAAAAAAAAATCTGGGCAAAGAAGATATGTCCCATTATAGAGAACACATATACTATTTCAAAATTTGTTAGTACTTATGTAACCACTCAGGACAATGCTTTGATGTTCATTGTCCAGAAATCATAGCAGTCTCCTGATGACAGTCCTGGGTCACTCCTCACTCCTGGCATGATTATTAACATTGCTCCTCTCTCTCTCAAAAGATCTCTAGTTCAGATCATAAATCATGTTGTCATCCTATTTATCAGATACTCAGTTCTCTGTGTTTCAGTAAATTTGCCTCCATAATACTCTACTAAACTTCTTGTTTTCCCAGTTTTCACTAAATAAGGTTGGAACCTAGTATCTCTTCCAATCAACTTTTGCATGTTTTCTTCTCAGTGTTTAAGAAATATTTTACAGGCACTAAAATATTCCTAAGATCTTTGAATTAAAGTTAATACTCCAATTTAAAAACTCTTTAGGTTTTACAATCCTGCAGGTTAAATGATTGATTCCTAAAAGAAGTAACCTGTATATTTAAAACATTAATATAATCAAGAAAAAATGAGCATGATCAACAGAAGCTTTGAAAATGTGAGAAATTTGTAATCATGAAATTACTTATGCTAGTTGAGCCCAGGGCTATATGATTTAGTCAGATTGTACAGGGGCCTGGAAAGGCTGTCAGAGGCTTTGTGCTTCGAATAGAGTGAGCAAGCAGGATAGAGCAGGATGTCTCTGGCCTTGGAAGCTAGAACAGGTAGACAATAGCCAGTTGGTGGAGCTCCTGTAGACACTGAGAGAGGGAGAGTGCTGGGTGAGAGTTTGGGCGCCTGGAGTACGTGCTGGTAAACAGGCGGCCGTTCTCATTTGGGAAGAGACAGCACGTGTCTCTGTGCTACACGTTGCCCCTGCTCGAATCAGAAATCTATGTAAATAATACACTTTCAACGGGTCGCATTCCCCATGAAGAAGAAAGGAATCAAGTTTGCTGGAACTACAATTCTAGTTCTTCTGTGATGTTTTAGCAATGACTTTTTTTCTGCCAGATTCTCAGTGAGTGAAGGACCTGGGGTTCTGAGGCTCATGTTATGATGTCAGTGATCTCTAATGACATATTGAGACCATACCCCACCCCAACCTTCGCCTGACGACCGCCACACACACAGGAATTTGGGGCATCAGCTTTCTCTGCAACTCTTCAGCATCTCCCCAGTGGCGGCTGAATCGCAGATTTCTCCCTGTGGATCTCTGTCTTGGCCTGGCCTTCTGTGCCAATACTAGCTTCCTTCCATTCTTGATCACCCTTAGGATCTTCTCCTGGGCTACTTTCCTTCCTGGGTGTGGCCTGGGGCCCAGTCCCAGCCTAAGCATCTGCCCTTTCCCTGCTCCCCTCCCTCTGATTCTTGAATTCACCTCGATGCCCTTGGCCCCCAGTGTCCTCCTCCTCACTGTGCTGACTCGTTGGTCTGTGTCTTGTTGGTTGGTTCACACTGGCCTTGAAGCTGTGGGCTGTGGGATGCCCAGGGCCCAGGACAGTGGGACAGCCGTACAGCAGGTGGTAAGGAAGTGCCTGAGGATGGAGGCTCTGTAGCTGGAGTGCAAGGCTCCATCTCTAGCACAGACCTTCCATTGTGTTTGATTCCAGATCTGCTGAAAGGATCACACACCCACATTTGATATACAGAATGCAAATATTATGAAGTATGATAACTTGTTAAATAAATAAAGGCTTCCCAGGGTGATGCTAGTGGTAAAGACTCCATCTGCCAGTGCAAGAGATGCGAGAGTCATGGATTCTATCCCTGGGTCAGGAAGATCCTCTAGAGTAGGAAATGGCAACCCACTCAAGTATTCGTGCCTGGAGAATCCCATGGGCAGGGAAACCTGGTGGGTTACTGTCCATGGGGTAGCAAAGAGTCAGACAGGAGTGAGCATGAGCATACACAAGTAAATGCTGATGATATGTTTAACAACATGTGCGTAGCTATTAATTTATATTTTGTGTATATTTATCATTGATTTATATATGTGTATAATATTTATACACATATATAAATATGCATATATGTAAATAGTGATCTATAGTGATTAGCAACCAAGTGATAGACACTGGAAGGCATCACCTTTGACTTTTCACAATGATACTTTGTTGTTGTTCAGGTCCTAAGTCAGGTCCAACACAATGATATTAAGTATCAGGTATTGTTATCACCATTCTAAGGGGCTTCCCAGGTGGCTCAGTGGGTAAAGAATCTTCCTGCAATGCAGGAGATGCAGACAGACAAGAGTTTGATCCCCAGGTTGGAAAGATCCCTTGGAGGAGGGCATGGCAACCCACTCCAGTATTCTGGCCTGGAGAGCCCCATGGACAGACGAGCCTGGAGGGCTGCAGTCCAGGGAGTCAGAGAGTCGGACACGACTGAGCACACATTCCCAATGGGGGAAACAGAACTCGTGCAGTTACCTAATCTGGCCAAGCTCTTGCTGCCAGTAGGTGGAAGTATTGAGCCAGATATACATACACCTCAATCCTATGTATATGTATGTCACACACTCAAAACATACACACACAAACGTGTATATCTATCCATCCATCTGTATCTACTGATCTATCGATCGGTCGATCTAGTCTTTTCCTAGAAATCTTAAGGAAAGAATTTTAGTATGTCAATGTCTTTTAAACCACTTTTTACTTAATTAAATTTTTGTTTAATTATCCAATCTTGATAAACACATAGATGAAGTTAACTTTATTTTGGAACCCTCTGCCGATAGGGAAACTATCTTCAAAATAAAGAGAGGACCTGAAAATCTAGGAATATGCACAGAAATGATTTAGGTGGTAACTGATATCAAAAAATTATAGAACTGAAACCTCTGTCTCACTGAACGTCATGTCTAAATATCGTTTCCACTAGCTCCTTTATTTTTGTGAAATGGCTGGCTACTTTAAGAACTCAGCCTGGCTTTATTTATGTTTCTCAAATTCTGATCACCTTTAATATATGCATGTTTGATTACCCATTTTCATTATGGGAAGTTCTGCCTCTTATTGTTCAGTCACTAAGTCGTGTCTGACTCTTTGGACCCCATGGACTTCAGCATGCCTGGCTCCTCTTTCTCCTACTATCTCTGGGAATTTGCTCAGATCCATGTCCAATGAGTCAGTGATGCTATCTAACCATCTCCCTCTGTCATCCCTTTCTCCTCTTGTACTTAATCTTTCCCAGCATCAGGGTCTTTTCCAATGAGTTGACTCTTTGTATCAGGTGGCCAAAGTATTGGAGCTTCAGCCTCAGCATCAGTCTTTCCAATGAATATTCAGAGTTCATTTCCTTAGAGTTGAGTGGCTTCATCTCCCTGCATCCAAGGGACTCTCAAGAGTCTTCTCCAGCATCACAATTCAAAAGCATCAATTCTTCAGAAGGTCTACTAAATACAAATTATTCAAAAGGAAAGCAAAAGGAAATCATGAAATAAAAATTATAGCCTTCATTTATTGGGAGGGTATTTTGTATCAGCCTTTTTCTTCCCTAGGCTGAATAGTTGTTCAGGATGAAGGAACATTCTGGATGTCAGTGGTTCAGCTCAAGGTTTTAAGCCTGCTAGACATTTTCTAGTCTGCCTTTCCCTTTGATTGCAAAAAATTAAAGCTTTAATAGATTTTTATTCTCATAAGATTTTTGTAGAGTTGGAAAACCAGAATTCCTTCCTGTCTTTCATATCCATTCTCATCGGTTTAGACAAGTATTTCTATATCAAGAGCCTGTCAGTGGTCCAGTCAGTCAGTAGATTGGACCATTGTGCCTGGCACCCCTCCAGACTGGTGCAGCAGGTTATAGAGAGAAGACCAAGTGGACGGACCCATCTGGCAGTTTAGAGTTTGGTTGTACTTGGTCAGAAACCCCTCAAAGATACTGATGCTTTTGCCCTTCTTATAACTCAAGTTTATTTATATTGCCTGGGTCCCTGCTCCATGTCCCCATCTTCATGGCCACTATTATGCCAGTAAATGTGTAAAATAAAAGTGCTTATATCAAAAAACATAATTCCTCTTTTAACATATTTTGCAGAATACTCTGTAATCTGTTATTCAATATGTTTCACAAACATGAGAGAGAGAAAAAACAGCTTCTCCATGCATATATTTTATAATAAGCTGACAAATACTTGTGCCTGTTTTTATTCTGAATTAGCAAAACTTCTATTCATGTGTAGCTTGATAATGACGATGAATAAAAGCCTCTCTCATGCACCCACATTCACTGTAGACAGGAAGGCCACTGACTGATTTCTGACTTGTTCAGTTCACTCAGCAGTGAAAGATCCTAGCTTATGGTGAATCACATTTTAACAAGAGATAGGACTTAAATAATGGAAGGGGAACAATATGCATCTTATTATCCCGCCAGGTGAGATTCAAGCACTGCCTAGTTCCAGATTTCTATCTATAAAGGCAGGAGCTCCTTGGCTTTCTATTTAACAGCTATCACTGCTTTTCCACTCTTTGGCAAAGGAACAGGATGCTGGCTGAGTTTTAAAAGGCTCTGGAACTTCCTGATATGACAGCAGGTCACCCATCGGAACCCATCATCCCCCTGAAGGGATGTGAAGCTGCAGGATGTGTTTCCAACCGTAGCTTAGCTCCTTGACTGAAATATCTGTAAGATGTGATGGGTTAGAGAAACACATGTATGACGTTGCTGTCTTTGTCATTCAGTCGCTAAGTCATGTCCGACTCTGCAGACCCACAGACTGTAGCCCACCAGGCTCCTCTGTCTTCCACTATCTCCCCAGCTTTGCTCAAGTTCATGTCCAGTACTGCATTCCAGGCACAAATTCTTCCCTTGTTTTTGCAGTAGGAAAGAAATATATTTGCACATTTCTATCTAAAAAGCTTGATGTCACGCTATCATAAAATGGGTTAGAGTGGTGTGGAGAGATATTGGAGGTTCTCCAGGGAAAGAGGATCCCATGGGCAACTCTGCTAGGCATGACTCAATACTCCTCCTTTATGAGAAACCTGGGTGAGATTGTTCAGTGGGGTGGACGATGATCACGGATAGATGCTTTTGCGGTCCCTGGTGGATGCGCCTGTGCTCTGATGGACGCCACTGGAAGCATCTTCTCCAAAATCGAGGCAAACGCTTCCCACACTGTTCTTGTTTAATGATCTCTGGGGTTGTCGACTCCTCCCACTCTTCTTTCTGCGGCATCCTTGATGTTTCTGATAGCTGCAGAGTAAAGATTTATTAGAGCATCCCTCTTCCCCTATGGTCTGTTCTCAGACCCTCCTCATCTTGGTCCTGAGTAAAACCCAGCCACCACTGTGGTTTCTGACACATTGCCCGGAATTCCAAGACCTGTTCTTCAGTGTTGTTGAAGTAACTGATGGTTCTCTTGCAGCCGTGATTTTCTCAGTGTAGTGTAATGGCCCACGTACAGGCTTTGTGGTCAGACCATCTAGACTCAGGACATAACCCCCAACTGGATGCTGGTTGTATGAACTTGGTCGGGCTCCTCTGGGCTGTAGTGTCTTCATCTATGAGACTGGATGAGTAACAGGAGCATCTCCTTCTATGATTCCTGTGAGTTTCCTGAGCTTCTGAAGAGAAGCACCTAGCCTGGAACCACACACCAGAGTTTAGCACTCAATGGAGATTTTTAATCTCAATAGAGATTGGGCTTTCTTGGTGGCTCAGATGATAAAGAATCTACCTTCAGTGCAGGAGGCCTGGGTTTGAGCCCTGTGTTGGGAAGATCCCCTGGAGAAGGGAAAGGCTACCCACTCCAGTATTCTGGCCTGAAGAATTCCATGGACTGGATAGTCCACAGGGTTGCAAAGAGTCAGACACAACTGAGTGACTTTCACTTCACTTTGGAGATTTTTAAATTACAGACCAGCCTTGAGCTGNGAAGATCCCCTGGAGAAGGGAAAGGCTACCCACTCCAGTATTCTGGCCTGAAGAATTCCATGGACTGGATAGTCCACAGGGTTGCAAAGAGTCAGACACAACTGAGTGACTTTCACTTCACTTTGGAGATTTTTAAATTACAGACCAGCCTTGAGCTGGAAGACACCAAGGCAGATCTTTTTTATGTTCTCAGCTCCTTGACTTCCTTCTCGAGGCTTCCTGGATCCTACAAATATTTCCTATGTGATTTTCATGCTGTGTGTCCCCGAGTTACTGGCAGAAGTAGGTAGTCGTGAAGGTGTTTGATAAAGCTTGTGGACTCTGTCTCACGCCTCATTCACCCGTGCTGGGAACTATAGCTAGACACACCTACATCTTTCTTCCATTTCTTCATTTTCCATAAAGTCTGTTGGTGATGATGGTGGTTTTTTGTCTTCATTTCACTGAGCAAACTGCAGTTCTGGTTATATGAGACTGGGTGCAGAACCTGCTCTGCAGAGATTTAACCTTCTCTTCAGAATTAGGCATACAGTTGAATATTACCTTTAGAAACTCTCTTATAATTGTTTCATATATTTGCTTTTGGGGGTCTGCTTCAGTGAGTAATTCTCTCTGGGAGACACACAGTTAACACAGATTCAAAACTCCCCCACTATGATGTTTTTGTTTTCAAAAACACAAGTCGGAGGTGCATCCCCGCCTATTTCTGTGGGCATCTTTCCAGGGTATTAAAGTGGACTGTACAGTAAATATGTCTATCTCATGTACTTTAATGCAAGCCAGAGTGTTTTTTTAGATATCTGTTTCGAGTTAAAGCAAGTGATCAGCCACTATGTTTAACAGTTGATAAATTAAAATCTGTTCTTATTGAAATCTCTATAATTAATACTTTAGTGCATGTAAAACTATTTGAAAACAATATCATGAGCTAAAGAGAGAAGCACATAACACATAGAGTGTATAGTAGAATATTTTTACATTTTTAGAATGTGAGAAAGTGAGAGTGTTAGCTGTTTAGTCATTTCTGACTCTGCAACCCATGGACTGTAGCCCAACAGGCTCCTCTGTAGAATTCTCCAGGCCAAAATACTGGAGTGGGTTGCCATTCTCTTCTCCAGGGGATCTTCCCAACCCAGGGATCCAGCCCCGGTCTCCTGCATTGCAGGCAGATTCTTTACCCTCTGAGCCACCAAGGAAGCTGTGAAGTTGAATGAATTTGAAACATTTTGTAATGACATCAACTCTTGATTGAAATTCAGTCAAATTTGGTCGAAAGCTGGCAGCAGCCTTTCAGGACATAATAGTACTCAGTGCCCTCTTCATGTCGGTCTCGGAACCAGCGTCTGTGTTTCAGATCTTAGGTGAGCCCGAAACAGGCCTAACGCTTAACATTAATGGATCATCTTGTAGCCAAACCTATTTTTAGTTGCCCTGCCAATAAGATGTCTGTTGATACAACATGATTGGATCTGACAAAGTACAAGGCCAATTGAATTGTCCTCCAAAGTCAATTGTCTCCTGAAATATGTCCTGTGGATACAATTGTGTATATTTTTCCATTAATTTTGAAGGATATTTTCCTATTATCTTAATTGCACCATAAATTAAGACACTTGCTGATTGAGTAGAAAACTCTCAGTGATAGAGAAAAGCGTAAGAATCGGTTTTTAAAAGATAAGTATTAGAGCACAGCTGTGTCTGGCAGGAGCTTCCCACATAGCACTAGTGGTAAGAACCCACCTGCCAATGCAGGAGACTTAAGAGACGTTGGTTCCATCCCTGGGTTGGGAAGATCCTCTGCAGAAGAAAATGGCAACCTGCTCCAGTACTCTAGCCTGGGAAATCTTGGACAGAGGAGCCTGGCATGCTACAGTCCATGAGGTTCCACAGAATCAGACGCAACCGAGGTGACTTAGCATGTCATGGCATGGTGTCTGAAAGGGTATCATCTTTATTATCAGTAGACTCAAACAGCAAGTTATGAAGATAATGCTTTCAGTGCTGTATACAAGTTCTGTTGACAATCTATAATAAATTCCTAAATGCCTAATGAGTGTGGTGATTAAGGTTTGCCATAATTTGTCATTTCTAAGTCCGTAATTTTGATCTAATCATGAGATCAGAAAGGCAATGACTCCATTTCAATACTCTTCCCTTCTCTAAATGAATTCCCCCAAAATAAGAAAGTAAGAATTGATTATCACATTTCATAGTCACCATAGTAACAGGAATGGCTAAAGCTTATTCAGGACACTAACCTTATAGTTTCAATTTTCACAAATGAAAAACATTTTTAAAGTCCTTACTGAAAGCACATAATTTATGCCAAAGTCATACTCGAGTATATAAGTAAAATCAAAGAATTTTTTTGTCTTCTACACAAACATGATATTAATGTAATACCTCTATATTCTGAGTCACATTTCATGTTTTCAATATTTTTCTCCCACTTTTTTTCCAAATTCATATAGCTTTTATTATGGTATATTATAGTAATTGCTCTATTTATTATTGCTGAGAATCTCTGTGTCTAATTTTCTTCTTTCTTTTTTATCATTTTTATCCTTTATATTTTTACAGTAGATCCCTGTTGGCCATCTATTATAAATATAGTGTCGTGTACATGTCAGTTCCAAACTCCCAGTCAATCCCTCCCCTAACCCTTCCCTTCCAGTAACCATAAGTTCATTCTCTAAGTCTGTGAGTCTGTTTCTGTTCTGTAAATAAGTTCATCTCCCACTGTTTCTGAAGGTCATTAAGAATATACAAATAAAGCGCTGTCTGGCTTTAAAGTGTGTTGCAGATTTTTGCTGCCAATTTTTGATGGTATTAATGTTACGTACCTGTCGAAAAGTTGTGTGTGTGTTAGTCGCTCAGTCATGGCCAACTCTTTGTGACCCCATGGACTGTAACCTTTCAGGCTCCTCTGTCCATGGGTTTTCCCAAGCAAGAACACTGGAATGCGTTGCCATTTCCTACTCCGGGAGATCCTCCCAACCCAGGGATCAAACCTGGGTTTCCTACATTGCAGGCAGATTCTTCACCATCTGAGCCATCAGAGAAGCCTCGTTGTGTAGCTAAGTGGCATATTGACTTGGGATGCTTATGTGTGGAGTCACACTGGCTATTTCCTGTCACTTGTGGCCTTCCCTGGTGGCTCAGACGGTAAAGAATCCACCTGCCAATGCAGGAGACTTGAGTTTGACCCCTGGGCTGGGAAGATCCCCTGAAGAAGGAAATGGCAACCCACTCCAGTATTCTTGCCTGGAACATCCCATGGACAGAGGAGCCTGGGGGGCTGCAGTCCATGGGGTTACAGAGAGTCAGACAGGACTCAACCGCTAAACAGCAGAACTCGAGCACCAGACTCCACCATTGGTGCAGATCATTAGGGTGCTCCTAGGGCCTTGGGTTCCTTCTGTAAGGGCGCAGTGTTAGCCACAGAAAACCAAGTCTCCTTGGAATGAACACTGAGCAGGCAAGACGCAAAGGAGGAGCTCATGGATGCTTAGGCTTTTCTTCTCTCTTGCTTTTTTTTAATCAACTTTTTTTTTAATTTTTATTTTTACTTTATTTTACTTTACAGTACTGTATTGGTTTTGGCATACATTGACATGAATCTTTTACGTTGGAGCATAGTTTTGAGGATTCCCTCGTGGCTCAGTAGGTAAAGAAATTACCTGCAAGGGACTGCCTATAACGCAGGGGACTCTGATTCAATCCCTGAATTCAGAGGATCCTCTCGAGAAGTATATGACAACCCACTCCACTATTCTTATCTGGGAAATCCCTTGGACAGAGGAGCTTGGTGGGTGATAGTTCATGGGGGTCGCGAAGAGTCGGACACAACTGAGCAGCCAGACCACCACCACCGTAGCTGATTTACGATATTGTGTTAGTTTCAGGTGGACAGCAAAGTGATTCAGTGATACACGTGTCTCTTTCTTTTTCACATTCTTCCCCCGTTAGGCTGTCACATGATGCTGAGCAGAGTTTGCTGTGCTGTCCAGTGGGCTGAGTCCTTTCCTCTTTCCTGTTGTTTCTAGAACCAAACTTCGTGTCCTCTTACGACATCGGAAATTTCACCTACTTCTTCTTCCGAGAAAATGCCGTGGAGCACGACTGCGGGAAGACCGTGTTCTCCCGAGCTGCCCGCGTGTGTAAGAATGACATCGGGGGCCGCTTCCTGCTGGAGGACACGTGGACCACGTTCATGAAGGCCCGCCTCAACTGCTCCCGCCCGGGCGAGGTGCCGTTCTACTACCACGAACTCCAGGACACCTTCTTCCTGCCCGAGCTGGATCTGATCTATGGCATCTTCACCACCAATGTGTACGTAACTGCAAATCGTTCTTGCCCTGCTCTTCTGCTCCTTGTGAATGACTCTGCTGTTCTCTGCCCTTTGAGCTTTGCAAGTCGCTTTAACAGAAATGTTTCTTCTTTCCCTGGGCTAACAGCCAAAAAAAATTTTGAGTATGAATTCAGTGCTACTGAAAGGGATGTGATTTCTGAGATGGGTATTAGGAAAATAAAGCTGCTCAGAAAGTGTTGATCTATCCTTCTGTTATGGTAGCTTCAAATTATTCTCTGTAAACTTTCCTTCTGATTTACTAGTGTGTTCTGGACATGTTCTGAAATGCTAGAATATATTAGATGTCTTTTTTTTTTTTTTAACTAGTGGTTAATTGCTTTACATTGTGTTGATTTCTGCTGTACCACAATGTGAATCAGCCAGAGTTATATATGTATCCCCTCCCTCCCCATCTTACCCCTCTAGGTCTTTTTTTTTTTTTTTAACCTATACATAAGTCATGCATCTTTGCATAATGAAACTGGTGTTGTCTGGAGAATCTGATCTTTGTGATAATATAACTTTTACCTGAACTGCACATTTAGGAAGAGCACATAAGTAGGCTTACCCTATTGTATCAGCAATGCGTGAACCGTGAACGCCCTGATGTTCAAGCTGGTTTTAGAAAAGGCAGAGGAACCAGAGATCAAATTGCCAACATCCGCTGGATCATGGAAAAAGCAAGAGAGTTCCAGAAAAACATCTATTTCTGCTTTATTGACTATGCCAAAGCCTTTGACTGTGTGGATCACAATAAACTGGAAAATTCTGAAAGAGATGGGAATACCAGACCACCTAACCANGAACTCCAGGAGTTGGTGATGGACAGGGAGGCCTGGCGTGCTGAGATTCATGGGGTCACAAAGAGTCGGGCATGACTGAGAGACAGAACTGAACTGATTCATGAAGTGATAGGAAATATGGGTTAAAGAAACATTAAATGAAGCCACAGAATAAAATTCAGTTCAGTTCAGTTTGAAGAATTCTATAGAAGAGAATCTAGTTTCTTCCTTAAGTATTTTATTTGGAAGGAAAAAAGAAGAGAAACATTGATTAAAAAGAAAACCTAAGAAATATGTCAACCAAAGGTAATGTATAGGCCTTATTTGGATGTTGGGGAAAAAAAAAAAAAACACTTTTAATATAATTTAATTAAATTGAGCATAAAGTTAAAATCAGATGATATTAAAGAGTTATTGTTCTCTCTTTTTGTCTGAGATGTACTACTTCTCTGTTTATATTTTCAAGTCCTTAATTGTGAAGTATCTTCACTGAGATATTACAGGCAATATATGCTGAGAGTTGTTTTAAAACACTAAAGAATGTTTTGTGTGTGTGGGTAGGACTGAAGAAACAGTACCTAGAGAAAGATAATGGTTGAAGAAGCTTGATGATGGGTACACGCTAATTCATTATATTATTTTTCCTAACGAGTGTATTTAACTATTTGCATCAGTTCAGTTCAGTCGCTCAGTCGTGTCCAACTCTTCGCAACTCCACGGACTGCAGCACACCAGGTCTCCCTGTCCATCACCAACACCCGGAGTTTACTCAAGCTCATGTCCATTGAGTCAGTGATGCCATCCAACCATCTCATCCTCTGTCATCCCCTTCTCCTCCTGCCTTCAATCTTTCCCAACGTCGGGGTCTTTTCAAATGAGTTAGTTCTTCACATCAGGTGGCCAAAATATTGGAGCTTCAGCTTCAGCATCAGTCCTTCCAATGAACACCCAGGACTGATTCCTTTAGGATGAACTCCTTGCAGTCTAAGGGACTTTCAAGAGTCTTCTCCAGCACCACAGTTCAAAAGCATCAATTCTTTGGCACTCAGCTTTCTTCATGGTCCAACCCTCACATCCTTACATGACTACTGGAAAAACCATAGCCTTTTCTAGACAGACCTTTGTTGGCAAAATAATGTCTCTGCTTTTTAATATGCATAGTTTTTGTTGGAGAAGACTCTTGAGAGTCCCTTGGACTGCAAGGNGTGGAAACAGTGTCAGACTTTATTTTGGGGGGCTCCAAAATCACTGCAGATGGTGACTGTAGCCATGAAATTAGAAGACGCTTACTCCTTGGCAGAAAAGTTATGACCAACCTAGATAGTATATTCAAAAGCAGAGACATTACTTTGCCAACTAAGGTCCATCTAGTCAAGGCTATGGTTTTTCCAGTGGTCATGTATGGATGTGAGAGTTGGACTGTGAAGAAGGCTGAGCACTGCAGAATTGATGCTTTTGAACTGTGGTGTTGGAGAAGACTCCTGAGAGTCCCTTGGACTGCAAGGAGATCCAACCAGTCCATTCTGAAGGAGATCAACCCTGAGATTTCTTTGGAAGGAATGATGCTAAAGCTGAAACTCCAGTACTTTGGCTACCTCATGAGAAGAGTTGACTCACTGGAAAAGACTCTGATGCTGGGAGGGATTGGGGGCAGGAGGAGAAGGGGACGACCTAGGATGAGATGGCTGGATGTCATCACGGACTCCATGAACGTGAATCTGAGTGAACTCCAGGAGATGGTGATGAACAGGGAGGCCTGGCGTGCTGCGATTCATGGGGTCACAAAGAGTCGGACACGACTGAGCGACTGAACTGAAAAGAATGATTCTACTTTTAAAGTATTCTGGGGAAAAATGTATATTATTTTATTTCTTGAGGGGAGATACTCTTCCTTCAGAACTGACACTATTTGGACTAAGTACAGAAGGAAATGGCAATCCACTCCAGGACTATTGCCTAGAAAATCCCATAGACAGAGGAGCCTGGTAGGCTACAGTCCATGGGGTCGCAAAGAGTCGGACACGACTGAGCGACTTCACTTTCACTTTCACAGGATGTACAGTTTCCTGACTCACATTCACTCTGGTGGAGTGTGGCGGGACCCCACACTTAATTGCCTTCCTTAGGTGATATGCTTAGACTCCATGAGATGAAACCCACTGCAAGGAATCACAGAGAGTCGAGCTCCACTTTCCTCTGCCTTCACAGTGGGCATGATGGTTCTGCAGGGTGATTTCTGCTTTGCATCACCTTTGAACTCTCTCATCCAGTGACCTAATGGGTTGGACAAAAGCCAGATATCTGTGTCCAAGGTAAAGGATCTGAATTAGGATAAGTTGAGAATGCCAGTCATGGAGGTCCGATGGCCAAGCGTCCGGGTCTGTCCCAGATCACAGCTTTCAGCACCGAGGCCTGCTTTGTGCTAGGAAACCTCTTGGTCTGGGGCAAAGTGGGGCATTTGGTCACTCTACGATGCCTCATTAGCTTCCCGAGTCTTGTTGACTTTGTTTCTGTGTCTTCTGCATCCAAATGGTGCATGCTCAGTCACTCAGTAGTGTCCGAATTTTTGCGACCCCATGGACTGTAGCCATGAATGCAGGCTCCTCTATCCCTGGGATTTTCCAGGCAAGAATACTGGAGTGACTTGCCTCTTCTTCCTCCAGGGGGTTTTCCTGACCCAGGAATCAAGCCCAGGTCTCCTGTGTCTCCTGCATTGGCAGTGGGAGTCTTCACCACTGAACCACGTGGGAAGGCTGCCCACGAATTGCATTTCTGAAGAATCACTTCATCTGCATCTTACTTCCTTGTTACTCTTCCCTCCCATTTTTCCTACTGCTGAGCTTAAGTGTTAACATTTGCTTTCTAACAAGTTTGTTCCATGAGGAGTCTTCTGTCTGATGCAAAGTTAGAAAAACAAGACTAAAATGGATGACTCGCTACTCACCACCACCCCACCAGGACCATCTTTGTTGTAAATCTGGTTTTCAACCCCAGAGGTTATTTTCTCTCCTTGATAAGTTTCTTTGGAAAAAAAAAAAATCAATGTATAGCTTCTGAAGTTGATTTGCTTTCCAAAACCTTATTTAAGAAATAGTGTAAGCTGCACAAGATGAATGTTCACTGGCTCTGTTGGCATCAATTTTACACACAATGGGATCTTGGCTTACTGAGCTGTTCATTCCCCTGGCTGTGGGCAAAAGTGAACAATTTTAAAAGTTATGGAAGTTGTGTCTGGGCCATTCCAAGAGGGTGAGTGGTCTGTTTAGATACTTGCAATGATAAGATTCAGACTATTCCAGAATATTTGCTTAGTGTTGAAGATGCTCATTGTGTTGGAAATCTCCTGATACAGAGACCTTATACTAACAGGAAGAGAATCACTAGACCTTCCACATCTCCCTCCAGTACCTATTGTCAGTAGGTCTTGGGAACTGCTTTCTGATCTATCCGTTGCAAATCCCAGCATACATCTCACCTCTGCTCCCTCTCCTGTCTCAGCCTTGCTCTTACTCTCTCAGGAGATGACTGCATTCTTGGCAAGACATGCTCAAAATTGAGAGAAAATGACAGTTTGAGGTACCGATTGTGTCCTGTCTCTGAACTGATGGCTAAAACTGCCCTAGCTGAGCTTTCCAGTGCTTACGCTCATAGGTTTGGTTGATCTCCAGCCCTGGAGGATAGGGATAAAGTTCAGTGTTCCAGCTCATTCTGTCCCTAGTTGTTCAGTTGCTAAGTCATGTCCGACTCTCTATGACCCCATAGACTGCAACATGCCAGGCTTACCTGTCCTTCACCATCTCCCGGAGTTTGCTCAAACTCATGTCTGTTGAGTTGGCAATGCCATCCAACCATCTCATCCTCTGTAGCCCCCTTTTCATTCTGCTCTTAAACTTTCCCAGCATCAGGGTCTGTTTTAATGAGTCAACTCTTCGCATCAGGTAGCCAAAGTATTGGAGCTTCAGCTTCAGCACCAGTCCTTCCAATGACTATTCAGGGTTGATTTCCTATAGGATGGACTGGTTGGATCTCCTTGCTGTCCGAGCAGCTCTCAAGAGTCTTCTCCAGCTAGAGCTCAGTGATTTTCTCAACCCTGGGGGCATGAATTGGGCTGCAGGAAATAGTACATTCCTGCAACAGAGTCTCTGAAGGATTTGCCTGGTTTTTTTTTCTTCCCCTGGAATCTAAAAATGCTGGCTTTCAGATAATGTGATGATGGGAGTAGGGGAGGGTTAACATTTTCATTTTTCTTCTTTTGTTAAGAGACAAAGGCTAAGAGAAACTTCTCTACTTTTTTTCCAGTGGCTTCCAGCAGATTCTAAGTTCCCTATTGTTGTTCTCACCTAGGGGGAGGGAAGGAGTACCTTCAGTCTTACATGCCTAGGCTCTGAACAGGGAAAGAAATAGAGCATTAGATAAAGCAGTATTATCCCCATGACAGAGGCCAGCTTACAACACGTGGTTGAAGGTCTGTTAGCCAAATGGATTTATCACTGCAGACCCCAGCTTTCAGCAAACTTGTCCACAAGGTCATGGTAGACCAGACCTGGGCTCACCACCACTGCCTGCAGGGACCACCAGAGGAAAGTGAATATGCAGTTCTGGCTGGCAGACCCATCCCATGAAGAGTGGGTGAAGAGTTGCTAGGGGGTGGTCACTCATGTCCTTCCTCCTCACTCTTCTCAGTTTGCAGCAAGTTAAAGGGTAGAGGAAAGGCAGGAAAGTGTGTGTGTGTGTGTGTGTGTGTGTGCACAGAACACAGAACCTGTACCAATGGGGCTATGCTCTCCAGGAGGCGGGAAGAAGTGTCTACCAACACGTGTCACGGATACTCAGAATGACAGCCCCTGGGGCATCCAGATTGACATCAGAGACCCCACCCAGTGCCCTTCAGAGTGAGTGAGTGCAGTGAACTGGGAAATGGATGCAGGCAGCTGGGGATAAGTGTCTTCCCTTCCCAAGAAAGAGCCATAGCAATGGGGTCAAAGGCAGGAGCACCAGGGCCCCCTGCAAAGCAGGTGTAAATCCTGCTTTCTTTCCCCTCAGCCTGTGACCTGGACTCAGGCACCTCCCTGCACGTCTGTCCGTACGTCTGTGATGTCAGGCTGGCCTCAGGAGCTAGAGTTTCCCTGTGATCAACAAGAAGGTCCCTGTCGAGCACTTAGAGGGCTCAGAGTGGTGCGCCCCTCGCTGTCGCTGTGCCAGGACCGAGGGGTGGTCACCTGGTCCCCAGGTAGCGTCCCTCCTGGGGTTCTGGCCGGCTGTCCTCTTTCTCACAGACTTGTCTTCTGGTGCTTGCTGAAGTCTAGTCGTGCGTCCAAAGGCTAATTCTACCTTAGCCATTTTTGACTTATCTTCTTGCTTTCCGAGGGTAATGTGCAAAGAGTAAAATTAGCAATGAGTTCACATTTATCGATTATCATTTTACCCGCCAGCAGTGGGGGTGAGTCTTCCCTCCAGACTCTTCTCTGGGGCTTCCAAAGGGAACAGGTATACCTGCTCTCAAGCCTCCAACCTTCCACAGGGTGTCTTTTGTTACTATCCACAAAGAGCTGTCACCAAGAATTCAGAATTTCTGTTTTGATGCCAACCTACCCGGGGGTTCAGTCCAACTCCCCCATTTAGTGGCTGGGTGATTTGGGGCAGCCTCATTTGGTCAGTGAATGTCCCCTCCCTTAAGAAGCTGAGATGAGTTGGAGTTTGTAGATATCTGCCATCTATTTGTGTTTTTCAGATGAACCAAGGATAAGGTAGACCTTCGCATTTTAGAGTTGCTTGCTTTTTTTTTTTTTTTTTGCCTTGGGAAATACAGTTGATAAGTAGACATACTATTGGCTAATAGCATAAACATGAAATTTTAAAACCGTAGCTGAACTCATAATGCAGATTTACTTAACAACAACAACAAAAATATATATATATATATATTGCAGTTTCCACTTAGTAAAAGGGCCCTGGACTCTGAGAGCCTCACATTGACAGCCTTCGGTCCTGCAAAGATTGAATTCTGAATTAAGGCTTCAAGAGGTCCTATGTCAGTGCTCTGTCAAATATTTGTCTTTGACCCTTTGAATTTAAAACACTTTTCACATATACATGTACATATACGTGAAGGATCTCTGACAGGCACTTGTTGCAAAATGCTTTCAGTTGTTTATTTTTAAAAGATGACAAATACTCACAACTATCTGGGGCTTTTACAGACAGAAACCTTGGCAGCTCGACCCACTGCCAACTAAAGTTTCCAGATTAGAGTGTGGGGAGAGAACTTTGCCAGGCTGATGGGAGGCCCCTGCCCTGGAGGAGGAACTCTGTTTCCTCCAGGAATTTTAAAGGCATAACATACAGCTCTTCTAAAGCTTCTATCATTTGCGCCCCGGCTGGGTGAATCTATCCTGTCTATGGGATTACAAGCATCATAACTGCTAAATACTGTTGTTTCTAGAATGAAATGTTGGAGGAAAAAAAAAAAAAACCCAGAGGAACAGCATTCACTGCTTCAGCCTGATCCGTGGGGTGTTTATTCCTGCTGATCTTGAGTGTTCCCCTAGAAGGTGCTTCCTGGGTACCCAGAATCTGTCGTGGGGAGCAGAGCTCACCCCTGAGGGTGCTCTCTGACCTGCTTTCTCCTCTTTCTTCCTCACCTGTACAGGAACAGCATTGCTGCTTCGGCCGTGTGCGTCTTCAACCTCAGCGCCATCTCGCAGGCTTTTAACGGGCCCTTCAAGTACCAGGAGAACTCTCGGTCCGCCTGGCTGCCGTATCCCAACCCCAACCCTAACTTCCAGGTAATTCTGGGGAGAAAGGGGCACTCCTTCAGTCATTCCCGCCCCCCACCCAGATAGCAGGCAGAAAGCTTGTGCAGACACAGTGCAGCTGTGAGCTGCCCACCCCCAGCCCCTTGTGGAACAGTCCCTCACTCAGCTTGTCTCATGTAAATAGACCACGGCCTTTTGTGTCCCGAGGCGCCCGGCCTTCAAAGGGTCTTTTGTCAGCTGGGACGCCTGATCTTGGACTGCAAAAGGCCAGCACAATGCAGCAGGTTGGGAATCCAGCTTCAATTAGTACTAATGATGGTAGGCTCTGTGTCCCCAGGAGCTCTGACTCCTAATGAATGATGCCGTAATGAATGTGGTCCAGGACACAGAGCAGTGGGGATGCACAAACAGAATTGAGCTCTAATTGGGTACGCAGTGAGATTTCCTGTTGGGGTGAATGGGATGTGATGGGGCGGCTGTGGAGAAAACAGGAGCAGATGGAGGCCATTCGTGTATAAGGCACCAAATGCAGCGTGTTCAAGCTGTCAGGGGCTCTGACTTCATCTGCTGTCATCTGCCTATGTTCAGAGGGAGCTGAAACCGAAAGAGGTGAAGCCCTCTACTGTTTGGTCAGTCAACAGTTGTGTTAGTCATCTCAGGCTGCTGTAACAAAATGCCACAGACTGGAAATTTCTTTTCTCACAATTCTGGAGGCTAGAAGTCCATGATCAAGGTTCTGGCCAATTCGGTTTCTGGAGAGCACTCCCTTCCTAGTTTGTAGATGGCCAGCTTCTCACCGTATCCTCATGTGGCTTCTCCTAGGTGAGCATGAAGTGACACTAACCCTGTGAGATCAGGGCCCCAGCCTTATGACCTCATTTAACCTCAGTCACTTCTTTAGAGGCTCCAGCTCCTAATACAGCCACTGTGAGGGTTAGGATTTCAACACATGAACTTTAGGGAGACTCAGACATTCATGCATACCAGCAGATTTCCCTGGAGCTCCTTTCTTCTGGGAAGAACTTTCTTAGGATCTTCACCATCATCATCGTGGGTGTAATTTTTAGGAATGCCAAGTTCCAGTCACTGGGCTCAATGCTTCTATGTATCTTGCCACCTTCTGGCAACGGTGCTATGATTGGTAACAGTTCCCACTGGCAGAGAAAGGTGTTGAGCCTCAGAGCATGTCATCAGGACAAGGATATGGGCTCCTTAGTGGCTGAGCTGGGCTCTCAGGCCCAGTCCTCAGATTCAGAGCCTCAACCTCTTCCAACCAGAGGAACTTTAGTCTTCATAACTGGTCAGTGTTAGACCCAAGTCGTGTGTTCAGGCCTCCAAATTCTGGTTGGTTTGTCAACCCAACACATAAAACCTCTGGCTTTTGAGAAAACTGAGAATATGGAAAAGTTCAATTATTTTACATTTTACTGGTACTTTGACAGGAATCATTCAATTCTAATTGTTTTGAAATTTTTTTTGTAAAGATCATGATGCTGAAACTAGAGATGGGCTTACATGTCCACTTTACCACTGGGAAAATGATTTAGCATCCCATAACAAGGGGGACTATTTAAGGATTGTTCGTTTGTAGCAACTTTGTCATATTTTCTCATCTCAACAGCTGTGTAAAGTGGGTGTCATTAGCCCCACTTGTAAGTCAGGAAACTGAGTGATCAAATTTATAGTTGTTACTAAAGTTTCCCTACTAAGAAAGTTCAGTACTAGACAAAGAAATCCAGGCAAGCAAACAGTTTAGCAGGAACCAGACATGAAGTCGTCACGTTTCCTGATGACATAAGTGGTTTATGTAATTAGTAACTGAACATGGACTCCCTGTGCTTTATTGTTGAGTCTCTGCGTTTAAATCCCACCCATATCCCTGGATCCTGGGGTGATGTAGCTGTTTAAGAAGGCCCTCTGGAAAACCATGAAGGCGAAATATATCATTTCCTTTCAGAAAGTCCATGGTAAAATCCTGAAGTTTTAAAAAAATTATCAAAGATTCTCATGGTATTTTAGGGTTCTTTTAATGTCTTGATGTTTCCCTTGCAAATGCATCTTCACAGTGAACAGTGACTTAATAAACTCTGTGATGCCTTACCACCTCTGGGCAGTGGATAACTTTTAGCCCCTTTGTCTGGATACATTTGTAGCACAAAGCAAATCCCCTCATTTCCTGAGGCCACAGGCATCTGGTTTTATAATGCCAGTGTCACACTAAAGGGCTTACTCACGTTTATGAGATGGAAGTTGGGCCATGTGGTGTAATGAATGAAGCCTGCAGAATGTGGTGTGCATTTCAGGCAGGGAGCCTGCTCCACTGAGCTTGTCTTCTTTGGGTAGTATTTAAGATTGGCCTAGAACTAAGGTTTAGATTATGATGATTCATGATATACATGAGTATCGAATATTTTCTTTTGTTTTACCATGTTTGATAACCATGCTAAATTAAGGCAACCTGACTGACTTTTAAGGAACCACACACACTGGCATGGGGGTGGGATATGTTGTGAATTAAGGGTCTATCCACTAACTGTGTATAAAGGGCCTTATGTGTGCAAAAACCAATAGTTACATGTAGTTAGATATTTTAAATTATTGTTTGCCTACTGAGATTTGGAATTTTATGCAGTGCTTATGTACTAGATCAGACAGTAAAGAATCCACCTGCATTGCAGGAGACTGGGGTTTGATCCCTGGGTTGGGAAGATCCCCTGGAGAAGGGCATGGCTACCCATTCCGGTATTATTGTCTGCAGAACCCCACGGACAGAGAAGCTGGACCTGCTATAGTCCATAGGGTCACAGAGAGTCAGACACCACTGAGCAACTAAGCACCTATGTACTAGAAATAGCTAATTAATTAGAAGATCAGATACATGACTCAGATTCAGGAGGAAGAATGGGTTTGGCTGCACAGTGCCCAATCTTGCAAGATTCAATACAAAATTCTCTATTGAAAATAGTAACAAAATATAACACTATTAATTTTTACCAGTTGCAGTCTAGAAACCACCATAGGTGGTGCCGTGAAAGTCGTCCTGTTCCCAAAGCCATGTCGACTCTGGGCCTCACTAGGAAAAGCTTCAGTCACTTACAGAAAACATTATCCACACCCAGTGGTACAGCTGCGCTGGGACAGACTCTAGAAATTTCTGTGCAGTTTTGACTACCAGGAACCAAACTGATGGAGCCAAACTGGATAACAGACCCTCAAAAGTGGTCGAGCAGATGAGCAGGCCACTGCTGGAGGCCACGCCAGATGATGGGGCCTGGCCAAGTCATCAGCATCCTTCAGTACTCCATAGGCGTTTGCAACCAAACAGGAGGAAGGGTACCATCAAAGGCAAGCACTCTCCGCGTGAGCCTCGGTGATCGCGGATGTACCTACCAAGGGCCTGCAGGCTAAGGTGAGGGTGGATCTGTCATTCTTGGAAAAAATAAGCAAGAATGCAAATATTATTGTTATAAGAATTAATAGAAGTATTGATCTATTACTCTCAGAGGTGTTAGCAAGACAAAGACTATGGATTGTAAGCCATAGAAGGACGATGGCTGTGTTTTTACTATTTTTAATGTTTTCCTCTTGCTCAGAGTCCCTGGAGTGTCACGCCCACACTGCAGGAGCCCCATGTGTAAGGCATGGTGAGAGAATTTGCAGCCCGTTAGAGAGCTAGGTGGATTACTTATGATCCAATAAATATATGGTATAAATTTAAATAGCATTCAAAATATTTGAAAAAGAATCCTCGGGTGAGATATTCATTATAAGTTGGTTATAAAACCAAGGCACTGTACAGTTTCAACCAGTTCTTGGCTAATGATACTGTTGATTGATTCCAACCTCTGCCTTTTTTTCCCCCACACCACAAAGCAGCTTTTTTTTTTTTTCTCCAATACCAAGCCAGATGTCCAACAATTCAACTCAATTCTGACACTGTTTACCCAGAGATAGCATCAGATCTTATGGTTGATAGACTCAGGCCTGCAAGGCTCTCCCCTTGACCCTGGCTTCCAATGCCAATCTCCAGTCCGAGTTGATACCCATGCTTCTGACCTGTGGGCTATAGGTGGACCCCCTCCTTAGGTTTGTTAATCAGCTAGAGAGGCTCACAGAACTCAAACATTTTACTTATGAGAGCATCGTTGTTGTTCAGTCACTAAGTTGTGTCCAACTCTTTGTGACTCCATGGACTGCAGCACACCAGGCTCACCTGTCCTTCTCCATCTCCTGGACTTTGCTCAAATTCATGTCCATTGAGCCAGTGATGCCATCCAACCATTTCATCCTCTGCTACCCGCTTCTTCTCCTACCTTCAATCTATCCCGGCATCAGGGTCTCTTCCAATGAGTTGGCTCTTCCCATCAGATGGTCAAAACATTGGAGCTTCAGTGTCAGTCCTTCCAATGAATATTCATGATTGATTTCCTTTAGGATTGACTGGTTTGATCTCCTTGCAGTCCAAGGGGCTCTTAAGAGTCTTCTTCAACACCACAGTTTGAAAGCATTAATTCTTCAGTACTCAGCCTTCTTTATGGTCCAAATCTCACATCCATNTCAGTCCTTCCAATGAATATTCATGATTGATTTCCTTTAGGATTGACTGGTTTGATCTCCTTGCAGTCCAAGGGGCTCTTAAGAGTCTTCTTCAACACCACAGTTTGAAAGCATTAATTCTTCAGTACTCAGCCTTCTTTATGGTCCAAATCTCACATCCATACATGACCACTGGAAAAGCCATAGCCTTGACTAGACGGACCTTTGTCTGCAAGTGTGATCTCTGCTTGTTAATAGACTGTCTAGATTTGGCATAGCTTTCCTTCCAAGAAGCAGGCATCTTTTGATTTCACAGCTTTTGATTTCAGGCAATCACTGTCTGCAGTGATTTGGGAGTCCAAGAAAATAAGCTTTGTTGTAAAGGACATAGCTCAGAAACAGTCAGATGGAAGAGGTGCACAGGGAGAGTAGGGAAAAGTTTGGGTAAAGAGCATGGAGCTCTTTCTGAGCTGAGCATGCTTGCTGAATCTCCACGTGTTCACCAACCTGGAAGGTTTGAACGCTCCATCCTTTGGAGCTTTATGAGTGTTTTTCACTTAAGCAGGTTGGTTAAATCATCTGGCCATTGGTGATGGATTCAACCTCCAGCACCTTTCTCCTTCCTGGAGGTCAGTGCAGTGGGACAAAAAGTTCCAACCCTCTGACCACAGGGATGGCCGCTCTGGCAATCAGCATTCCCACCCTTCAGTGAGGTCCAGAGGTCACCTCAGTAACTTAACAAAAGACACCTTTATTGCTCTCTTCACTTAAAAGTGTCAGGGGTTTTAGGATCTCTGTGACAGATCAGAAATGAAAACTAACTATATATTTCTTATTACAAATCACAGTATTAGAGTGACAATTCAGGTTACAGACTAGGATTAGGTTAGGAGTCATGAAAAAGACAGGTGGCAGTGGGGGGTTCCATTCTGCAGCCCCAGCACCCCCACCCCACCCTCAGGTCTTGGAGTCTCCCAGGTCCCCAGACTCCTCAAGAGCAGCCAGAGGTCCTCAGTTTCGTATTATGCCTCTCGGGTTTTATGATGTCAATTTTAAAAGCACTGTGTGGAGAAAACAAAACCTGGATAGAAAACTCCATCCCCAGGCAGACTGCTCCTTGCCTCCTGTGACTTAAGAATTGCTGCTGATTTCAGGAAGAGAAAACAGCCAGACCTGGCCACTCTCAGAACTAGAACTCGCCTGGACAGACTGCAGAGCGTTTTGTGACACTGTTGTTAACGGGCAGTGTCTCTGCCCTCCGCGTGACATTGTTAAATACGGAAATTATATAAAATCCCCTGGCTCTGGCCCCCTGCCCCAGTACAACTGCTGTGTGCTCACTCATTGACTCCTTCCTTCCTTCATTTATTCTTTCCTTCCCTCTGGCCCCTGCAGCTCAATGGACCATAGAATTGCTGCCCTGCTGCGAGGCTGACCCACAGACCATTTATACCATTGTTTGAATAGCTTCTCTGTGCCAGGTGCGTGGCCTGGCTCCTTGGCGTTTACAAGCGCTTTCAGCTAATTTTCAAATGCTCTCCATGGATGGTCTCAGTTGGCCTCACAGCAGCCCTCTGAAGGGAGCAGAGGAAGTGCTTTTGAGCGACTTTATAGATAAAGAGGCAACGACTGCAAGGCAGGGTCGAGGCCGCGTGGCCCCTGGGCCACAGAACTGACCCTTCACCTTCACCCAACCCTTCTACCACCTGGTACCGGGGGCACCCCTGCAAAAATGCAGCATTTAAACTAAGCTTTGGACCCGTCTTAGCATCCATTTTGCTCCAAGATTCTTTAAATATACCATTAGCCTATCCTTTGGGGGCATGGAGGCTATTTTATCAAGTGCTACAAAAATATCCTCTATTTTTCACAAGGCATTTCCATCGTCTACTTTTGCACCTCTAACCTATTATAAAACCATGTATTAGAAACGACATGTTATAAAAGTCGTTTTTTCAGATGGACTTGTCAGGGAAATTCATTTCCATCAACCCTGCTGCTATGAAGTTCTGCCGGGAATCAGCCTTTATTGGACCTAGGATTTAAAGTTTATGAAAGAAATGAGAAATCGTGGTGATAATTTTCTGATTCTGTGTGCTGCCCCGGGAAAGCTTGGCTTGCTTTCCCACCCCTCTTTTAACCTCATCCCTGCCCAAAACCATCCTCCACCACAGCTGCCAGCCTTTGCACAGTGCAGCTCTGAATTTAATTCTCAGGATTTCCAGGCTTGGTTTTTTTTTTTCCCCCACTTTAGTCCCAGATTCCCCTGCGTGGTATTTCCCCCTGAAAAGTCTACTTCTTTCCTTCCTATTTCCTTCTGGTTTCTTCCTTTTCTCTCTCTTCATCTCCTTCCTCGCTCACATTCTTTATCTCCTTATGCCCCCCTGTTCTTGAAAATTCTTCATGGTCAGGGAGGAAGAATGTTTCCTCTGCCCTTCTAGCTTCTTCCGACCAGTCTAAGAATTAAATTGGCATGAGACAGGTTAATAGGAGAAAATCCAGCACAAGTTTAATAACACATACACATGAGAGGGACCCGGGAAAACTGAGTAACTCCCCCTAATGGCAGAAACCCTCACCTTAAATACCATCTTCAGCCAGAGATAAAAGAGCATGTTACTGGTAGTGGTTTGAGACTTCAAAGGGGACGAAGGCAATTGACCTGCAGATAGAAAAGCAAATGTTTGGGAAACAAGAATTTTCTGGGCCTACAGAGACTGTTGGACAGAGTGGGCTCTGGTCTCTGGGGCCTGCTGAGTTTTACCCACTATAGTCTGCCCTTATTCTGTGCAGACATCTCTGGAGATAGCTCTATTCCAGGAATAGGCCATCTATCTACATTTTGTAAGCGTGTAGGGGAAGGTCACAGTTTCTTCTCGAGTCTTTTGGGCCTCCTTTGTTTTGTGCTCTAGAAATCATTCACAGCCAGAGAGACGTTTGGGGTGGCAAGTTTGCTGCCCTGCACCAGGTTTTTGATTCGATGCTTGACTCTAACCAGGGTTTTTGTTTCTTTTGGCCTGGGTTAGATAATAAGGGATGATAATAAGGTGAACATAGAGTTTCGTTTGTGGGATTCTCCCGGCAGGAATACTGGAGTGGGTAGCCGTTCCCTCCTCCAGGGGATCTTCCTGACCCAGGGATCAAACCTGGGTCTCCCACATTGCGGGAGATTCTTTACTATTGGAGCCACCAGGGAAGCCCAGATGATGAGAACACGATAATAAGGCTAACATAATGTTGTGTAGCTTATGTGAAAGACAGCAGAACAGTACTGCATAGTTTACAGATTAGAATGACCTAAGTCTATCTGTAGAATCAATGTTTTGCGTATAGACCTGCCATCCCAAAGAAAGCTAGTAAATCTGTGTGATTCATTTGATAGCTGAATTTTCCACCTGGGAATCTGATGTGTCTGGCAGATTGAACACTGTGCATTTAGCCAGACAACTCCCTAGGGAACTCTAGAGATGATGAGGAGATTTTATGCATGTGCCATTCAAACTAGCACTGACTCCTACTTCATATTTTTTTTAAAACTTCTGATCACTGATTTATTAATTTTACTTTTTATTTTATACTGGAGTATAGCTGATTTACAGTGTTCTGGTAGTTTCAGTTATACAGCAAAGTGATTCAGCTATGCAACGCAATGTGTGTGCATGCTCAGTCATATCCAGCTCTTTGTGACCCTGGGGGGCTCCTCTGCCCATGGGATTTCCCAGGCCACAGTACTGGAAGGGGCTGCCATTTCCTTCTGTAGGGACTCTTCCTGACGCAGGGATTGAACCCGAGGCAGACCACTTAGATACCAGGGCAGCCTGCTCAGTTATTCTCATACATAGATCTATTCTTTTTCAAATTCTTCTGCCATTTAGGTTGTTACATAATACTGAGCAGATTTCCCTCTGCTCTACAGTAAGTCCTTGTTGGTTATCCATTCTAATTATAGCAGGGTATACCTGTGGATTCCAGACTCCCAAGCTACTCACCCCACCCTTTCCCTGGTAACCATAGTTACCGCCCCCCCCAACCATAAGTTCCTTCTCTACGTCTGTGAGTCTGTTTCTGCTTTGTCAATGTCACTTCATTTTGCTGTGAACATTCATTTAGGATGAGAGTTGAGAAGACTCCACACATATGATGAGCTGAGATCTCAACTGGGAGAGACACCAAGAATGGGGGCTGGGGAGGGACTGGAGAAGGGGGCACACTGGCACCGGCAGGTGCTCAGATTGCCGGCTCCCTGCCCACCCCCCCCGCCCCCCCCCCNATTCATTTAGGATGAGAGTTGAGAAGACTCCACACATATGATGAGCTGAGATCTCAACTGGGAGAGACACCAAGAATGGGGGCTGGGGAGGGACTGGAGAAGGGGGCACACTGGCACCGGCAGGTGCTCAGATTGCCGGCTCCCTGCCCACCCCCCCCGCCCCCCACCAGGGTGGCTGCAGCGGCCCTGGGCGTGCAGGTGGCTGGGCCGAGTAACAGCCTCTCTCCCCCTGCAGTGCGGCACCGTGGACCAGGGCGTGTATGTGAACCTCACAGAGAGGAACCTGCAGGACGCGCAGAAGTTCATCCTGATGCACGAAGTGGTGCAGCCGGTGAGCCCCGCGCCCGTCTTCACGGAGGACAGCAGCCGCTTCTCCCACGTGGCCGTGGATGTCGTGCAGGCCCGGCACGCCCTCGTCCAAGTCATCTACCTGGCCACAGGTAGGAGCCCGCCCTCCTCTGCGGAGTGTTCTGCCGGCTTCTGATTTCGTAAGCGACCTCGCTGCCACCCTTTGGGCCTGCCTTCTTTCCTCTGAGCAGCATCAAAGCGCTGTCTTATCTTCATCACTCTTTTTGAAGGAATTTAATCATTTGTGTTCACTCTATTAGTTATAACTCTTATTGGAAAAGCAGTGCCTAATTTCTTTTTTTTAATTTTATTGAAGGATAGCGTCGATTTTAGCTGTATAGCAAAGTGATTGACTTATGCGTACATCTGTATGTCGTTCTTTTTCGTATTCTTTCCCATCATGGTTTATGACAGGATGCTGAATGTAGTTCCCTATGCTCAACAGCAGGACCTTGCTGTTGATCCATCCTATATCTACTAGTTTGCATCTGTTAATCCCGAACTCCTAGCCCTTCCTTCCCCCATTCTCCTTGCAACTGTGTCTGTTTTCTATGTGAGCCCATTTCTGTTTTGTAAATTCTGTTTCATCTCATTTGTGTTGTGTTTTGGATCCCACCTAACTGTCTGTCCGTGTCTGTGTTACTTGCTCAATCCTGTCTGACTCTTTGTGACCCCATGGACTGTAGCTCATCAGGCTCCTCCGTCCGTGGGAGTCTCCAGCCAAGAATACTGGAGTGGGTTGCCATTCCCTTCTCCAGGGGATCTTCCTGACCCAGGGATCGAACCCTGTGTCCCCTGCACTGCAGGCAGACGCTTTCACGCCTGAGCTGCCAGGGAAGACCTGTGNCAGCCAAGAATACTGGAGTGGGTTGCCATTCCCTTCTCCAGGGGATCTTCCTGACCCAGGGATCGAACCCTGTGTCCCCTGCACTGCAGGCAGACGCTTTCACGCCTGAGCTGCCAGGGAAGACCTGTGAGTCATGTCATATGGTGCTTGTCTTTCTCTGTCCGGCCTACTTTGCTTAGGATGATAATTTCTAGGTCCATCCTGGTTTGAGGTTCTGATTCTGATCATGACAGACGACAAGCCATTCAGCAAATGCGTCCTCCAGAGACTGACTTTTCTTCTCTACAGACCTGATTTTTTTGCTTTTGATATAATCTACTGCTTCTTGATAAATTCATTCATAGTATAGCAAGATGTTACTAATGCCAATCACAGGATGGGCTCTGGGAAAAGCTGCCATACGTAGAACTCTTCTGTAGTTTCCATGACACACTAGTCAGGTTGTTTGTTAAACTCAAGGCGAAGTGGGGAATTTCATGTCTCAACCAAGTTCTGGGTCTTTTCATTTATCTGCTCTAGCACTGCTGAATACATTTTGAAGGTGATATCTTCTTTTGCAAGTTTTAATTCAGAATACAATTTAGCTTTATGTAATTTGAAATGATCCAGCAGATAGCTTTCTTCTTTATTTTCAAGGCATTGAAATGTACAAATGGAACATTAGAAGGAATATCCAAAAATGCCAGCCTGTTTTAACTAAGTCTGCTGAGAGCTGAACCATTCCTGACAAGTAATGGCACCCCACCCCAGTACTCTTGCCTGGAAAATCCAATGGACGGAGTAGCCTGGTGGGCTGCAGTCCATGGGGTCGCTAACAGTCAGACAGACTGAGCGACTTCACTTTCACTTTTCTCTTTCATGCATTGGAGAAGGAAATGGCAACCCACTCCAGTATTCTTGCCTGGAGAATCCCAGGGATGGGGGAGCCTGGTGGGCTGCAGTCTATGGGGTCACACAGAGTCGGACACGACTGAAGTGACTTAGCAGCAGCAGGGATGTCAAAGATTGCAGAATTGGACTTTTAAAATTCATAAGGCTGACGTTTATGTGGCCTTTATTTATAGCTTGGATGGGCCTCCCAGGTGGCACTAGTGGTAAAGAACTCACCCGTCAATGGGGACAAATAAGAAATGCAAGGTTTGATCCCTGGGTTGGGAAGATCCCCTAGAGAAGGGCATGGCAGCCCACTCCAGTGTTCTTGCCTGGAGAATCCCACAGACAGAGGAGCCTGGCGGGCTACAGCCCATAGCGTTGCCAAGAGTCAGACATGATTGAAGCGACTTAGCATGCACACAGCCAATAGATGACATCAAGGCAAACCTTGGATCCATTTGATGGTAGAGCTGATAGTGAGCACGCAGGGCAGGACCTTACTGTCCATATGCTGTACATCATCCAGACACTCAGAAGGACTCAGCTGATACAGGCCTTCCCTGGTAGCTCAGCTGGTAGCTCACCTGCAATGCAGGACACCCCTGTTTGATTCCTGGGTCAAGGAGATCTGCTGAAGAAGCGATAGGCTCCCCAGTCCAGTATTCTTGGGCTTCCCTTGTGGCTCAGCTGATAAAGAATCCACCTGCAATGCAGAAGACCTGGGTTGGGAAGATGCCTGGAGGAGGGCATGGCAACCCACTCCAATGTTCGTGCCTGGAGGATCCTCATGGACAGAGGAGCCTGGTGGGCTACAGTCCATGGGGTCATCAAGAGTCGGACATGACTGAGGGACTAATCACAGCACAGCTGATACAGCATTGGTGTCATTACCATTCACAGCCAGTGAATGTGAAGCTGGACTACTTCCTAACATGCTAGTGGGGTCAGTTGGGTATCTTGGGCTCAGCAATCAGATTTGGTAATAATTTTTCTCCCTTTACCTGGGGTTCACTTGAATAAGCACAGATCGGAGACAGCTTGCCCGTGGTCGTTTGAAAGTCAGTTAGCTCTATTTCTCAGTATTACCTAAAAATCAAAGTGAGGTAGGCCTTTGTTAATTGTGCAGCTCATGGTACTTCTTTCGGCTCAAATTATATTCTCCCTGCTGGCCAGCACTGTGCTGAGACCAACAGCCTTTCCTGTACACCATCTGGGGCTGAATCTTTGCTACTCCCATCTCTGTCTTATCAAAAATCTAGCCGGGGTGAGACATATTTTCTGGCTCGTGATTGTGCAGATATTTTGCAGGTCTTCTCAGAACAGGAGGCAACATGGTGATGTTGCCTTTAGAATATTTAAGAGTGGTGTTTTGTGAATGACTGAGTCTTACATCCAAACACCTGCTGAGTTCCTCTCTCCAAGGACAGAATGAGCATCGTGTTGACCGTCCAGGGATTCTGGGCATCTTGATTTGGGGAACCTCTGACTTTTTGGGCCTGTGTCCTCCCGCTGTGACATGCCTTTGCCAGCTCTGTGTATTTTTCTGCCCCTCGTGTGAAGCTATCTCTCTTGCCCTTAGCTTTGTCTGTTCTCATTCTGTGTTCCAACCCTGCAAATACCATTCTGTTTCAGAGCTTCTGCTGTCCTCTCTATGGAGAAATGTATTACTTCTTCTCACTGGGCCTCAATTCCAGTGTCTACAGATTTGCTCCTCCCATATGCTGTCACTCCTGTTCAAATGTGCCTAAGTGTCAGGCGCTCAGTCATGTCTGACCCTGTGACCCCATGGACTGTAGCCCACCAGGCTCCTCTGTAGCCCACCAGGCTCCTCTGTCCATGGGACTTGCCAGACAAGAATACTGGAGTGGGTTGCCATTTCCGTCCCCAGGGGAATCTTCCTGATTCAGGGATTGAACTTGGGTCTCCTGCGTTAGCAGGTGGATTCTTTACCACTGAGCCACCTGGGAAGCCCCTTGTTCAGGTACCACATTCTATAATGTTGAGCCCTCTGTCACCTCTGCTAACCATTTATTTTATTTTTTCCATGATTGTTTATTCCTTTAATTCAAGCCCTTCTTATTTCTGGGGTGCTGTTTTACAATACTGTTTGTTCAGTGAGGGCATGGATAAGATGCACCTGGAGGACAGGTGAAATGTAGGTTCTTGAGCCCAAACACATGAGATCTTGATTCAGTACAGAGATGAGGGTGTTTTTACTAGGTTCTCAGGTCAGCTCAATGCTGGGCATTTCTGGCCCATATTTAGGAAGTGCCCTTCTAGAGGAAATCGTGATGATTACTGACTTGGACGCACTTCTCTATAATGAATGTTGCTTATCTCTGTGTTTGGGCTCTTATACCACTGAGGTTGATTTCCAATTGTTCATCATGCAGATATAAAATCTGTTACTTGATGTGAACATTACAGACATGTTCACAGCTTATCTCACTTGTTGGTGTTGTTTGCTAATCAGGGGAACTACCAGGACTTCCCTGATAGCTCAGTTGGTAAAGAATCTGCCTGCAGTGCAGGAGACCCCAGTTTGACTCCACATCAGGAAGATCCGCTGGAGAAGGGATAGGCTACCCACTCCAGTATTCTTGGGCTTCCCTTGTGGCTCAGCTGGTAAAGAATCTGCCTGCAATGCAGGAGACCTAGGTTCGATCCCTGGATTGGAAAGATCCCCTGGAGAAGGGAAAGGCTACCCACTCCAGTATTCTGGCCTGGAGAATTCCATGGACTGTATAGACCATGGGGTCACATCATGTCCCATGGGGACACGACTGAGCGACTTTCACTTTTAGCAAAATGGATGTGACTTGACTTGAAAGAAAATGTTTTAAAATGATATATCAGGCTAAGAAATAGTCAGAAATCATACTGATGGGACTTGGTGGTCTGGGCTGGACAGGCAAAGATATCAGGAATGATTCCCTGAAATAAAGGAAGGATAGAGTCTGTACATTTCAAATCACACCACTCTTGAGCAATATTAACTCAGAATAAATGAACACTGAATGTAGTCAGGTTAAGATTTTAAATTACAATAATAAAGAAATAGTCAGGTGCTCAGGAGAAAAAAAAAATATCTACAAGTGGAAAAATAAAGGTGGTTCTAGAATACTCTCTGACTGCATAAATCTGTGAAATGTAGTCTGAAATATTCTGAGAAAAAGAAAATATGAATCAAGAGTATTATATTCAACTAGAAATGAAGAAAACAGGCAGATATTCCTCAAAATGTAAATCTCAGGCAATAGAATAAACACCAGGAGTGTCTTCTAAAAGAACAAAACAAGACTAATCACTGGCTAGATTCAGCCAAACAAATGATGGAGAAGTTTTGAAAAGAAAAAAAGGAAAATAAAGCAAAATAATGGAGCATTAAGACCATATTTCAAGTAAGGCAATATATGTAAAAATTGGAAAAAAAAAGTTGAATGTGACTCAAGAGTTTTCATTCTAGGCTAATCTTTCCTTCAAATATAAAGGTACATGGAAAATTTAGGAATATAGTATCTATGGTTTCTTACTTTTGAAACAGAAAACCATGTTTTGTAGTCAAAGAAGAAAATTAGAACAGAAATGTCAGGAAAGAAGTCATAGAAAAAGGATGGTTGGTGAGCTAAGGATGCATTTTCATTTCGGATGAAAGAAAAATTAAGGTGTTCTGTAGAACATGAGGGCTTCCTTGGTGGCTCAGCAGGAAAGAGTACAAATTTAGCCAGTGCAGGAGACGCAGGGTCAGTCCCTGGGTCAGGCGGATCCTCTGGAGATGGAAATAGGAGCTCACTCCAGTACTCTTGTCTGGGAAATCCCATGGACAGAGAAGCCTGGTGGGCTACAGTCCATGGGGTCACAGAGTCAGACACCATTTAACAACAACAATAGAACATGGAGGGCTCTGAGAGCTGATGGAAAACCCTGTGTACAGAAAACCTGGAGAAGGTCCATGAGGGTCCATCACTGCAGATGGTGACTGCAGCCATGAAATTAAGCTGCTTGCTCATTGGAAGAAAAGCTATGGCCAACCTAGATAGCATATTAAAAAGCAGAGACATTACTTGGCCAACAAAGGTTCATATAGTCTAAGTTTTGGTTTTTTCCGGTAGTCATGTATGGATGTGCGAGCTGGAGTATAAAGAAAGCGGAGCACTGAAGAATTGATGCTTTGGAAGTGTGGTGTTGGAGAAGACTCTTGAGAGTCTCTTGGACTGGAAGGGGACCCAACCAGTCCATCCTAAAGGAAGTCAGTCCTGAATATTCGTTGGAAGGACTGATGCTGAAGCTGAAACTCCAATTGTTTGGCCACCTGATATGAAGAACTGACTCACTGGAAAAGACCCTGATGCTGGGAAAGATTGAAGGTGGGAGGAGAAGGGGACGACAGAGTATGAGATGGTTGGATGGCATCACTGACTCGATGGACATGACTTTGAGTAAACTCTGGGAGTTGGTGATGGACAGGGNAACTGACTCACTGGAAAAGACCCTGATGCTGGGAAAGATTGAAGGTGGGAGGAGAAGGGGACGACAGAGTATGAGATGGTTGGATGGCATCACTGACTCGATGGACATGACTTTGAGTAAACTCTGGGAGTTGGTGATGGACAGGGAAGCCAGGCATGCTGCAGTCCATGGGATCACAAAGAGTCGGACATGACTGAGCGACTGACCTGAACTGAACTAAGCCCCTCCTCACATTTTCTTGGGCTTCCTTTCCCTGGATCCTCAGCCATTTCCTCCATCCGAGATGCCACCTGGGCTGATAGATGCCTGGGCAAGACGAGGAGATTTTTCCCACTGATGCTGATCAACTAGTGGCCAAGCCCTCCTGCCACTTCTGGACATGAATGAGACATCACACCACTTGCCTGGAATATGGATTCTCAAGCAGATGCTAAATGATCTGGGAGACACAACCTGGAAGTTCAGGGGAATGAACTTCCAGTAAGGTGAACATTGATGGACAAGAGACACGATATGGAAAGGAACCATCTAATAAATTTCCTTTCTCTTTTTTTCCCCCAATGGCTGTTCAGGAACCCAGTGGGTTCTTCACATAACCAAGCAGATGTCTCAGCATTCAGGGGTGGCCCACAGTGACCCCTCACTTGGCATTACCCCCCACCTTTCCTGCTCAAACTTGTCCCTCACTCACACGTCCCAGAGTTGTACCCCTAATAATGCATCGGCTCTTAATTCTTGCTTCATGTCCAGCTTTCTAGGCAATCACACTAAGGAAGAATTCACCCAACCATGTAGTTGCCTGACTGTAAACAAAGGAAGGGATAGATGATATAGGCTCAATAGACCAGATTAAGACTTTAATCTGAGTACAACAATAATAATACAATGAAGCTTTGTAAAAAGAGGAAATTATATGTATCAATAGATGTTTTCAAGATCATTAAGTTGGAAAAAAAAATAGACTATTGTCCATAGTACCTGAAGAATGGATTGGAGAGTAGTAGCAAGGGCAGAAACAGGATAGAACTTATTTTTCACAACATCAGTATGATTTTGCTGCACGACCTGCTGGTTATATAAAAACAAACAGGCAGTGTAGTGACATGTCATTCAATGAACTTGTGTAATGAAGACTGGTCTGTGGTCAAGGCTGTTTCAGTCATAAACAAGATGGGTGTGGTGCCTTGGCTGGCAGACAGGCAGTGGTGGTGTAGACTGAAGCACATGCTCTCAGCCGGGCTATACAGCTCCCAAGGAAGCAAAAATCGGTTAAGAGACAAAACACTTATTTTGATGTGTAAGGAACAGATAGGAGGAGAAGGGGACAACAGAGGACGAGATAGTTGGATGGAATCACTGACTCGAAGGGTATGAGTTTGAATAAGCTCCGGGAGTTGGTGATGCACAGGGAGGCCTGGGCTTGCTGTGGTCCATGGGGTCACAAAGACTCAGACATGACTGAGCGACTGAACTGAACTGATGATACACGCACTATATAAACAAATACGCTATCTTTCATATTAAAATGTCATGGGCATGAGGACAATTACAGAAAAAGAAATAAGATAGTCTCCTTGCCAGAGTGGTCATTTTAAAAAGTTTGAGAAACACTGCTGTTGGGTGTTTTCATGGAGAGAACAGAAGTAAATAGATTCAGTGTATGTTATGTTCTGAAGGTATGTTTGGGTGAGCTAAGGGGTCATATCAAAGGGTGTCTTAATTTTCTTGCGAGGGCGCAGTTGAAGCTGGTAATCTTTTGACAGCATTTTCTGAGACGGGAAGAAGCTGAAGCTTTGGTGTCAAACTCCCTGGGTGAACAAAAGGGACTTTCTGTCCTCAAGAAGCCTATCTTTCAGCAAGAGATACAAACAATAAAACAAATAGTTACATTAAGTGTTAGATGGGGAGAAATGAAGCACTAAGAAGGAATGGCAGAGCAGAAGGTTTCCGTGTCCCTTCCAAGGGTCATGGGTGAGATCCATTGTGTATAAGGATTTCCAAGAGGGAAAAAGCAGCTGGAATTCTGCTTCCCAAAACTCCAGTTTGGGGAAATAAATGACTGAATATTTTCAGTAGAGACTAGACCCCTTGAATCCAGGTTTCATAAAGTTGCTAACCCCTGCTGGGAATCATCTATCTGACAAGGAAAACTGAGCCACAGAAGGAGTCGCTAAATGGGTGACATTCTGATGCTCACGTGGGGCTGGGCTCAAGCTAACCAGAGCGAAGAGAAAGGAGATTCCTCAGTGCAGATGGGAGCCCAGACTCATGGGTCCACGTGGCTTTTCCACAAGGACCGTGAAAATATCACCAATGATTCTATCCTGTTTTCCCTCTTTTCTTTTCCAAACAGATTTTTAATACAGAACAGGCAATTATTTTAAATTGTCAGTTGCTATTAATAATCCTTAAAATCCAAAAATCAGCAATACTTCCAAAATGAGTTCATGGAGAAAAAAACAAAAAATAAAAAATGTTCCAGAAACTTCCGTAAGAGTAACGATCATCACCTAGCTCAACCCCACTCTTGACTTATTTCCCTGAATATAGTTTCTTCCAGAACCTGATTATCCAATTTTTCAGCTCCCTTTCTAAAGAGAGGAAGACAAGACTGTTGAGTAAAGGAGGGACCTCAATATTCCCTGGGACTAAAGTACACAGGACTTAAGACCCCAGGTTCAGTTCAGTTCAATTGCTCAGTTGTGTCCCACTCTTTGAGACCCCATGAATCACAGCACGCCAGGCCTCCCTGTCCATCACCAACTCCCGGAGT
>SJYX01000884.1:0-20523 GCA_006410675.1 Oreotragus oreotragus
CTGGTTTCCAGAGGCTGGCAGGGGGGAAAATATTAATCCATGGGCATGTTTTAAAAAGTTCTAATGATCTGCTATACAACATTATGCCTATAGTCGATAATGTGTGCTTAAAACTTAGAGTGTGTATCTTATGATAAGTGCCCCTACCACAGAAAACCGAAATTTTAAAAATGTAAGATTAAACTCTGGTAAGGAGGAACACAGTCTAAGTAATCCAAATGCAAGTTTCCTCTATCCTGCTGGTGTGTCCTATTGAGCCTGGAGACCATCTGTGATCTGTGAGCCCCTGTGACCTTTGTACTCTAGCAAATAATGAGCATTCAGTATAGAATGCTCAGAACATTTTTAGCACTGGAATTGCTTCCTATAATGAGAATTTCATTTATGAGTGTAATTTCGATTTAAATAATCCTTATTTTTTTCCACCAAAAGAATACTAAATTGATGCAGATAGATGTGTGAAGTGTTTGCCTTGTAATTAGTCTTTATTTCTTTGTAGCATTATATGTACACCATATCAAAGCATGCAGACATATATTATGAACATTAACCTTCAAATGTAAACTAAAAGGTTACCAGTTCTGGACAATGCAGGGGAATTACAGCCTTCTGAGGGTAACCTCTCATGCACAACTGCATGCATGGCACCTCAAGAACCTGGATCAGAGTTGCTGATCAAGGAATATGGAAGAGCTCAGAGGTAAAACGTACCTCTAGTTCCTTGAGTCGGCCTCTGGGTGAGGCTTCACTGAATAAATAGGTGTTCAGGGACAGGAGTTTCAATATGTGCCTCTGTCCTAATGGGGCTGAGGTAGCCAAGCAATTGCCAAAGGAACAGCCATACTGAGTAAATTCATTACAGAGCGTAGTACAAACTGAAAAGTCTAAATGTTGACAGAACATGTGTGAGATGAGTTAGCAGAGTTAAGAGGCTTGGTAAAGGCTCATCATGTTGAAGTGGATATGAGGTTATTATTTTTTTTTCTCAATTAGAGTAAAAGTTATGTGGATGTTGTCAGATATTTTATTTGTCTAGTCTGTTTTGTTTTCTTTACTAGTTTCCAGATTGCTCTATCGTATTATGGCACAATCTAACAATGCCACCAAAAAGCTACAAGCCTAGTGACCAGACCAGATGTCTTATTAGGAATAAAGGGGGTGGGGGGGGTGGCGGGAAGCAAGCAGATTAGTATTTAGTTTGGAGTCTTAGAATATTTGGAAAGTCATCAGGGAGAGTTTAGCTTAGAATTCTTAGAAAGATTATTTTATAGAAATATTGGGAAGAATTCTCTAATAAATAAAGCTCTCTACCAGCAGAATGAGTGACATTGCTAAACAGTGAGCTCTTGTCCCCAGAAGTATTCCACCTGAGGCTAAAAGAACCAAAAAAAGATTATATTACAGGATCTCCATGGATCCTTCTAAGCCACAGATTCCAAGATAATGATACTTTTTGCTTGTAAATTAATGAATTATTGTTAAAGCCCGAAGTCACTTTGATCATTTACTAAATAGAGTTTAAGAAACAGAGTCCCACTGTGAGCTGTTCATCTGAGATGAAGCCTCCCATGGCAGAGTGTGAGAGTAGAAAGTCAGGGAATGTGAGCTGGGAAGTCAGGACCCCTGGGTTCGGACGCAGGCTTGGATGATGCCTGTGTAAGCTGCACTTAACGACGGACGGTCTGAAGATCCCTGGCTACCAAACGCTGCACTGTTTATCACCGTGGTGTCCTTAGTTTTAAATTTTACAATTCCCATGAATGTGCAGCTGTCAGCTCTCGTATTCCTCATCTAACCATCTGCCTTAGTTGATTCGCTATCATCCTCTTGGAACCAATTGATCAGTGAAGCCATGTGAAATTATGCCCTGAGTTAATTTCAACTGATACATATATTTTTAAATGCATCCTTACTGTGATTTTTAATCAAGCAAAAGAAATATCGCATCTACATGTGTCTTCAAGAAGACTAATGATGTGTCTTAAAGTATAGATTGGCCTGATACACTGGTATTAATGTAATAGATTTTTAAATTATAGTTATTTAATGCTTATGGAATTTGTCAGCCATGGAAATTTAATAATCAAGGAGAAATGTATACCTAAACACAAAAATGTGCATAGAAACAAAAATCAGAAAGTGGATGTTTATTTCTGACTCCCTAATTCTGAATAAGATCTTCATGTCTTAGGGTAAAATTAACACTTCCTAAAGATGTAGCATTCACAGTTATTAAAAAACAATTAATGGAACTATATGCATCTTCAACACTGCCTTATTGGTCATATTTCTTGGAAGATAAACCTGAATATCTGATTTTTTTAAGAAACGACATGAATTGTGTGTGTGTTAATCGCTCAGTAGTGTCCAACTCTTTGTGACCCCATGGACTGGAGCGTGCCAGGCTCCTCTTTCCTTGGAATTCTCCAGGCAAGAATACTGGAATGGGTTGCCATTTCCTTCTCCAGGGGATCTTCCCGGCCCAGGGTTTGATCCTGGCTCTCCTGCATTGCAGATGGATGCTCAACCGTCTGAGCTATTAGATAATTAGAAATACTCAACATTGATCAAATCCTGTTATGGCTCTGCTTTATAACTTAATCTGGGCTGTCTTACATGTGCTGTATTTTACAAAATGAAATTATTATTTGAAAAATACTGATCAACTCTAATTCTTGAGAAATTTGTGCGTGTTTATGGATAATATTTTATTGTCAGAGTTGGGAAGATCCTTCTAAAAAATCAAGATAGTCTTCATTTATTTTTGGGAAACTTAAGCTTTTACATTCAAATCTTTAATTACATACTGATTATTTCTCATTGCATCTTATAATTTTGGACTCGTGCTTAACTTGATAAATTCACTTGACTTTATCCATTATGGAAATAATAATAGAAGGTCTCCTAGACATTTCCAAGTCACTGATATTGCAAATTACTGCCCTAAACTATAAACTCAAGTTCATTGGTTATATAGAGTTTGGAAAGATTAACTTGGCTTCAGAGGAAATATTTTGGTAGCAAAAATTTGATGTTTCAGGTACTTGAATTGCTCACTTATCTTAATTACAACATTTAGTGCAATGGCAATTATGTGGAAATTACAAAAATATACAGCAATGCATATGGACATTGATTAAAAGGTAACCATGAAGGAAAGCTTCAAGTCTCTTTTAAAAAGTCATACTTCTCAGTTTCCTAAATGTATAACATTTTAAGTAAGAAGATAAAAACTGAATTTATTGTTATCCTTAATAATTGCTTGTAATTAGTCCTGCCCCAGTGAGCAAGAGAAAGAAATTAATACTTATTGTGTGTGAGCCTTATTAATTGCTATATTATATTGGGGGAAAATCTACTTTGGTCTTGTTTTCCTAGAGTGGTTTATTATATGCAGAAGAATAGTAAACTGTAAAGGAAACCTAAAATGTGCTTTACAAGAATGTAACAGGCATGCCGTCTATGGGGTTGCACAGAGTCGGACATGACTGATGCGACTTAGCAGCAGCAGCAGCAGCGACAGACATGCACATATTTGTTAATGAAAGCAGGGGAAAAACATATCCTAAATAATCAAAGAATAAAATGTTTCTAGATGAATAATGAAAACAGCTCTGATTCCAAAAGGTTATTACTTCCATTCATTTTGATCTTTACATTTTGTGAAGATCATATCCATAATCTCACATGAATGCCTAAAACTGTATTGTAATTATTGTATGTAGTTAATAGTGTAACATCATCAGAAGAATGTGAAATATATTTTAATGATAGCTATGTATTTAATATGCTAGGCACTAGTAAGTAAAGTAAAGTCGCTCAGTCGTGTCCGACTCTTTGTGACCCCATGGACTGCAACCCACCATGCTCCTCAGTTGGCTGCCGTCTATGGGGTCGCACAGAGTCGGACACGACTGAAGCAACTTAGCAGCAGCAGCAGCAGACTGTGTGGGCCAGTAAATCTCTATTGCTTGGAGTCAGACTCCCTGAGTTCAGATCCCAGCTGTACAGCAGCTGCCTAACTTGAGTGATCACATAAACCTTCAAGTTCTCAGTTTTCTTTCTTGTAAAGGTACATAATAATAGTGAGCAACTCATGGAGTTTCCCAGGTGGTGCAACGGTAAAGAATCTTCCTGCCAATGCAGGAGACGGAAGAGATGCCAGCTTCATCCCTGGGTCAGGAAGATTCTCTGGAGGATAAATTGGTAATCTGCTCCAGTATTCTTGCCTGGAAGAGTCCATGGACAGAGGACACTGGTGGGCTACAGTCTGTGGAGCTGCAAACAGTTGGACATGACTGAGCATACAGTCACTCACTCATAGAGTTGCTATGAGGATCCTTTCTAAAAAAAATTTTGGCTCTGCAGCACAGCACGTGAGGTCTTAGTTCCCCACACAGGGATCACACCTGTGCCCCCCCTACAGTGGAAATGTGAAGTCTTAACCGCTGGACCACCAGGGAGGATTAAGTGACAGGTAATTAATGCTTAGTAAATATTTTCTTGAGAGTTGGACTATGAAGAAAGCTGAGCGCTGAAGAATTGATGCGTTTGAACTGTGGCGTTGGAGAAGACTCTTGAGAGTCCCTTGGACCGCAAGGAGATCCAACCAGTCCATTCTGACGGAGATCAGCCCTGGGATTTCTTTGGAGAGAATGATGCTGAAGCTGAAACTCCAGTACTTTGGCCACCTCATGCGAAGAGNGGACTGTGAAGAAGGCTGAGCACCGAAGAATTGATGCTTTTGAACTGTGGTGTTGGAGAAGACTCTTGAGAGTCCCTTGGACTGCAAGGACATCCAACCAGTCCATTCTGAAGGAGATCAGCCCTGGGATTTCTTTGGAGGGAATGATGCTGAAGCTGAAACTCCAGTACTTTGGCCACCTCATGCGAAGAGTTGACTCATCGGAAAAGACTCTGATGCTGGGAGGAATTGGGGGCAGGAGGAGAAGGGGACGACCGAGGATGAGATGGCTGGATGACATCACTGACTCGATGAACATGAGTCTGAGTGAGCTCTGGGAGTTGGTGATGGACAGGGAGGCCTGGCGTGCTGCAATTCATAGGGTCGCAAAGAGTCGGACACGACTGAGCAACTGAACTGACTGAAGTCTATAGCAGTTAATGAATAACAATTCTCCAGTCACAGAGATTTTTTTAATTTTTTGTTCAGTTATGCACAAATTGTCCCACTGGATAAAGTTCCATTTGCTTCAGGCAGCATCCTATCTACACCCCATCTACAACCACAGGTGGAATCAGCCTAAGAATGAAGACTGCAGATGTCTTTCCCATCTGAGCAAGAAATGAGAAGTCAAGCTCCTGATGAGAGAGTTATATATCACTAGGCCAACCAACACTGAAATCTAGTCTACCTCTGGATTTTTCAGTAAAACTAGCCAGATAACCTTCTTGGTACTTAAGCTACACTGAGTTATATTTTCTGTAAATTCTAGTCAAAAGTATCTCTACCACCTCATTTTGTGTGATGCTTAATTGTTCTCAGAGTCTATACTCATCGGAGACCAAGAATAAACCTTAGAGTCTGTTAAGCATATTTTTACTTGTTTAATTATGAAGAGGCCAAGAGGCCATCTGAAGAAGGTAGGATGATTTTAGAAGCTGCAACTAATGGGGTCTCCTGGGTCCAAGAGTTGAATGCTATATCATTATCACATACTAACCTCACCCCTGCTGAGAATGGTAAGAACACTGTGCCTCATTATAGGGGATCATTATGGGTTTCCAAATTTGGGTCTTGAACCTCTGTGACAGAAGATATTGCATCCTTAGTGTTTTAGGAACTGGAACTAAGCAAAATGCATGTGAGGAAAAAATAACATAAACATATTTATATAGTACATAATTTTTGAGGATCTATGGATCCTCATTCAATGGAAGATGAAAAATTACACTGAGAAGAGGACAGGTACCACTGCAAAGAAGAAAAGTGTGGCATGTGAATCTTAAGATATGGTTAAATTCCTGACCCTGCTCCTTGTAGCCCATGACTATGTGCAGATTACTACAACTTTCTGAGACTCTTCCCCTCAACAGTAAAAGAAAAGGATAATTTCCCAAAGTTATTAATAGTTGATAAAGAAAATGTACACACACAAAGAAACACTACTCAGCCATAAAAAAAATGAAAATAATGTCATTTGCAGCAACATGGCTAGGCCTAGAAATTTTCATTGCAAGTGAAGTAAGTCAGAGAAGACAAATGTCATAGGCTATCACTTGCATGTGGAATTTAAAATATGATACAAATGAATTTTTTAACAAAACAGAAACAGACTCACAGACAAAGAAAATAAACTTGGTTACCAAAAGGGAAAGTGAGTGGAGGAGGGATAAATTACGATTTGGGGATTAGCAGATATAAATTACTATATATAAAGCAAACAAGGTCCTACTGTATTATACAGGGAACTATATTCAATATCTTGTAATAAACAGGATGGAAAAGAAAATGAAGAAGAATATATATATATGGTGCCAGTGGTATAGAACCTGCCTACCAATGCAGGAGGCATAAAAGGCACAGGTTCGATCCCTGAGTCAAAAAAATCCCCTGGAAGAGGACATGGGCAACTCACTCCAGTATTCTTGCCTGGAGAATCCCATGGATAGAGGAGCCTGGCAGCTTACAGTCCACAGTGTCATAAAGAGTTGGACACAACTGAAGTGACTCAGCATGCACAGATATATAACTGACTCACTGCCACACGCCAGAAACTAACACAGCAACATAAATCAACTAAACTTCAATAATAAAAAAAGCTCTATCGATAGAGTGACATGAGATAATGTGAAAGAGCTTCATAAATTCTTCATTATTTACAAAATATTATTTCCTCAAAATGAATAGCATCTAACCTGGCTGGAAAGACAAAATGTGCATGGTAAAGCACTGATTGACTCATTTCCATGTTCAAAGTTTTCAACTTTCCATTGTCTAAAAAATAAAGACTTTAGAATAGGATTTTGTCTTGTACAGCCTGCCTGCAATTTATGCTTCCTGTCTCACGTACTACTCATTTTTATAAGCTCTAATAGCCAAGAACCTGCAGTCCTTCATTTTTAAGCACCCCATTATTCTCTGCTTTCCTCACATATAGCCACTTAGATCCTTTTGTTCTTGTTATTTTTCCTCCAAGGATTCTCCATTTTTGCCTGCAAAAATCTGCCCATGTCTCAAAGCCCAGTTCAAATGCTACCTCCTTCATCAGACCTCTATGTGCTCAGTCATGTTCAACTCTTGGCGACCCCATGGACTGTAGCCCACCGGGCTCTTCTGTCCATAGAATTTTCCAGGCAAGAATACTGGAGTGGGTTGCCATTTCCTCCTCCAGGGGATCTTCCCAACTCACGGATCAAGCCTGTCTCCTGCAGCTCCTGCCTTGGCAGGCAGATTCTTTACCACCTGCGCCACTTGGGAAAACCTAACCTCCTTCACCAGGATTCACAAACCATCAGTAATTGTAATCCCTCATTCTTTAAATTCCTATTCCCCTTTATAGGTAACTTACTTGTTCTTAAAGCAAACAAGGTCAAATAAACAAACAAACAAAAATTTACATAATGGTTGCATGTGAAAATATCTTATTTCTCTTAGTAGACTATGGACCCCTTATGGGCAGAATATATTTCATGTGGTTATATTTCCTTGAGATGCTAAAATGAAACCATTCACAAATAGATATTTAGCAAACATCAATTCAATTGACATACACATAATAGAAGGAGAAATGACTCCTAAAATACAGGAGTGAATTAATGCTATAAGCTGCATATGTAAACAATGAAAATGATTCACACCACAGAGTGATCATTGCAGTGTCAATTGCCAACAAGTAGAAGTGTGGTTAAGGTAGAGCTTGAATTGAAAGGAAGCTGAAAGACATTCCAGATAGAAAAAAAAATACACACACCCACACACACCCAGGCTACTGTACGAGTTTCTTTGGTGGCAAAGGCAAGAAACTACTCATACAACAATCACATGGGCTATGAAAAATAGCAATAGGAAATAATAATTGTTGTAAACCCAAACTATGAATAAACCCAAAGCTTAAGGCTTTGGCTTTTCCACTCTGGATGTGAGGAAGCCATTATTTTCTTAATTACATGTAGCATATGTGACTGTGGAGCAAAGGTTCTCATTTCCATGCAAAGGAACACCCAACTATCAGATACAAGAGGATCACTCCATTCCCCTAAAAAAAGACGCGTCTGTTTTTCTTGATTTAGAACTTGCTCTAGAACCTGCTATAAATACAGAACCTGAAACACCACACAGACCCTTCAATCCAGGTTAGCATATGACACAAGTACAGGTGATGCTGACCACCCGTCACATCACTCCACAGAAAGCAAACTACAGCCTGCTGTTCTACCTTCATTACTCTCTGAGGTAAAAGATTCATTATACACAAAACTAATTTTCAGAATGTATCTCTTTTAAACTAATACCAAAGCAAATGGTTGGCTGTGAGAGCTAGAATGGGAATGGACCTAGGCCCACAGAGGTGGATAAAGGGTTGAGCACTTTCTCACTGCTGAAAGAACCAGGCCTGCCTTAAACGGCTCTAGGAGGTGCTACTCATATTGTATTGATATTTATGCAAATGGCATCTTCTGAAGCACAATTCCAGAAAACCCCATGAATGGTGCTCCTTTGGCCCTTCTCCAGGCCAAAGGTCAGTTCAAAGACAATGCATTTACTAGAGAGTTTCTTCTTTGTATTTTTATTTTAAGCCTATGTGCTTCAAGACTGGTCTAGAGTGTCATCTACCATAGTCAGTGCCCAGGATTCTGGGAGTTAAAACATAGTTGGATCTTCTAGTATATTGTTTCTTAAATTAAGTAAGAAATAGAGTAATGAGAGTTTAAATTTTAAATGTTTTATTCATACACAGATATATATTACATTTATGTGTGCTCAGTCACCCTGTCTGATCCTTTCTGACCCCATGGACTGTAGCTCACCAGACTCCTCTGTCCATGGGATTTTTCAGGCAGTAATACTGGAGTGGGTTGCTGCTTTCTTCTCCAGCGGATCTGCTCAACCCAGAGATCAGACCCGTGTTTCTGGCATCTCCTGCATTGGCAGGCGAGTTCTTTACCACTGAGTCACCTGGGAAGCCCATATCCATATATATATTACACATAAAAAATATGGTTTGCATATATACGTATGCTGCTAAGTCACTTCAGTCATGTCCGACTCTGTGCGACCCCGTAGACGACAGCCTGCTAGGTTCCTCTGTCCCTGGGATTCTCCAGGCAAAAATACTGGAGTGGGTTGCCATTTCCTTCTCCAATGCATGAAAGTGAAAACTGAAAGTGAAGTCACTTAGTCGTGCCCAACTCTTAGCAACCCCATGGACTCCAGCCTACCAGGCTCCTCCGTCCACGGGATTTTCCAGGCAAGAGTACTGGAGTGGGGTGTCATTGCCTTCTCCGATATATATGTATATGTGTCTATATATTTGAAGGTAGACAAATTCTAGGGCAACTAGCTGATGACTTTATAACTGATTACTGACATAAAATTTTGGAGCAAATATTTCTGGCTTTGATTATGACCTGCTTTACTAAAAGTAAAGGTCAAATGAAATCACCATGCAGCAAATAAAAATTGTTTGTGCTAGTTCAAACAGAGAAAAATGGAGTAATCATCTGACTTTTGAAAGCTCAAAAGTAGTCATGTCTCAGCAATAAGAAGACATTTTATTTTGCTGGCAGATGTGTTACAGAAATCCCGGCTCTGAGCATACCATTATTGCTGCAACTCATTCACAGCAAGAATAAATAGCAAATGTGCAACGAGAAATTTCTCTCTTCCCAATTCCAACTAGTTCACATAAAATAAAGTAGTTTTCAGTAACACTGCCTTTATTTTCAAGTGAAAAAATTTTGGAATGATACATAATTAAATTTAACATTTTAGAGTTCCTAGCAGGCAGAGATTTGGTTAAGTATAAGGTCAAATACTTCTATTAACAAACAAAACCAAGAAATGATTAATTCTATTTAATATATTTACATGAACAGGTACTATCTGCATATGTATTATGGAAAAAAGCAGAGAAATATTTCATATTTCATCTGAGGAAATTTTATGTCACAAAATATTACCTATAACATTAAATAAATATTATTCATTTGAACTGAACTGCTTTTATATAGATTTGTTTATAACAATTTTTAAGCAAATTGTATAATTTTATAAAAGCTATAAACAAGAGACATTTATACAATATATATTTTATTATATATTTTTATATTATATATATATATACATTTAATGTAATAAAAATAACTTAAAGTGTACTGAATGGCCATCAATATAATTTTTCATTAATAAGGCAAACACCTCACTTAAATTTGAGAAGCACTGCTCTAGATGATATAGGCCCAAAGAATTCAGCACCATATCAACATATGAAAGACACAAATATTTCAAGTCCTCTTATGCAATGATCTATTCATTCATATTTATTAATGTCTACTGTGTATTAGATATCTAAGCTTTATCAGTGATCAAGATAGACATGTTTCCTATCCTTACGCTGGCTTAAAATCAAATGAGTTCAGACAGATAATTAACATGGAAACAAGTAATTTTTAAAAGCTCAAATTACATTCAGCTTATGGTATGAATAAAGAGGAGCCTATGATAGAATAACCTGGAGGACCAGTTAGATTAGATGATCAGTTCTATTTGCAATTTTTTAAGCAATCCCACTGCTGGGCATACACACCAAGGAAACCAGAATTGAAAGAGACGTGTGTACCTCAATGTTCATCGCAGCACTGTCTATAATAGCCAGCACATAGAAACAACCTAGATGTCCATCAGCAGATGAATGGATAAGAAAGCTGTGGTACATATACACAATGGAGTATTACTCAGCCATTAAAAAGAATACATTTGAATCAGTTCTAATGAGGTGGATGAAACTGGAGCCAATTATACAGAGTGAAGTAAGCCAGAAAGAAAAACACCAATACACTATACTAACACATATATATGGAATTTAGAAAGATGGTAATGATAACCCTGTATGCGAGAGACACAGATGTATAGAACGGACTTTTGGACTCTGAGGGAGAGGGAGAGGGTGGAATGATTTGGGAGAATGGCATTGTAACATGTATACTATCATGTAAGAAACGAATCACCAGGCTATGTTCGATACAGGATACAGGAGCCTTGCGGCTGGTGCACGGGGATGATCCAGAGAGATGATATGGAGTGGGAGGTGGGAGGGGGGTTCAGGATTAGGAACTCATGTACACCCGTGGCGGAGCCATGTCAATGTATGGCAAAACCAATACAGTATTGTAAAGCAAAATAAAGTAAAAATAAAATTTTAATTAAAAAAAAAAGATTAGATGATCAGTGGGAGCCTCTCAGAGAACATAATGTTTAAGATGATTATTGAATGAAAGAATGAGACACTTAGTGGACACAAGCAGAAAGGGGAATTATTTAAGAGGAGGAAATTAAAATGTATAAAACTCTACTATAGGAAAAATTTGGCATGTCCAAGGAAATAAAAGAAGACCGTATCTGAGAAATAGTGAGCTGGTGAAGAAAGGGATAAGATGAGGTTGCAGAGGCAGGCAAAGAGCATCATTCAGAGTCTTGAAAACCATATTAGGAGCTCTTACTTTATTATGAATGTGATTGGAAGCCACTGAGGAGTACAAGTAGTGGAAAACATGATCCAATTTTTAAAATATCAAGCTGAAGTGGGTAAAATAACTAGACATGCCATTGACAAAACACCAAAGACTCATTGGTCTACAAGGATGAAGCCTTTTTCACTGGAAACCAAAACTGCCTTAAAAGAAACGAGAGTCAAAGCCATGTTTACAGGTGTGTTTTTTAATTTTGAGTTGCCAACATCATTAAAATTATAAGATGCCATCTTAAATGTCTGAATTTTATGCAACTCTGGAACTGATTTTTAATTTCTGGAAACTCCAGTAACATGAAGCCTGCATTCTTGCAGAACCAATTGGCTAGAATTGATCAGTAGCTGCTCCATTTCTCCATTTGAAAAGTTCTGTAATTTCCTGTTTGTCACCGTTCTCCCTCACTGCCTAAATACTAGCTTATTCATTCATTTTTCCCACCTGTTAGATGTATCTAGATGCATTTTATTTTGTGACCTCCTCTTAGATACTATGGCAACAGGCATTAATTCTTGGGAGCTGTCCATAGTGCTGACTCAAACTGGTATAGCTCAATATCCACGTGCATGCGTGCTAAGTCGCTTCAGTCATGGCCGACTCTGCAACCCATACTAGATTCTAGCCTGCCAGGCTCCTCTGTTCATGGGATTCTCCAGGCAAGAATACTGGAGTGGGTTGCCATGCCCTTCTCCAGAGTCTATCCTCAACCCAGGGACTGAACCCACCTCACTTATGTGTTCTGCATTGGCAGGTGGGTTCTTTACCACTAGCGCCACCTGGGAAACCCTAGTTCATATCTAACTTGATATTCTAAGACCTGACTTTTGTTCATTTACAAACCCCTGATTCTTTGTTCATTTGTCTTTTCAAGATCACACCTAAACATGAAATATGAATTTATCCTGTCTTTGTGCTCATTCACAGCCTAGTCCTTAGCTTCAGCTCTGCAAGCCATTATCCTAAGACTCAAGCTCAATGGTTTGACCATGGTTCTTACTTAAAACACTCACACGTGGACTCTGCACTGTTTTTACATCTACTGTTCAAGTCATTGCTAGGCTCTTGGAAAGGTATTGTACTGTATGTACAATCAAGTGTTTTCAACTGCAGTAGGAGTGCTTTATTTAGAATTTAACTATAAATTTAAAAGTACAATTTTAATGTATTATATATCATGTGCAACCTCATAGTTTGAGATTAATTGAAGCCTGTTTCTAGTTCATTCTCCTTTTACATCATCTGCTTAGAAAGCACAGGCATTCGGTTGTCATGAAAAACTCCATGAATAAAACATGATTCTATAAAAATGTGGTCAGACATTTTAATTTGTTCATTGCTCTACCTCCAATTTGTTCATTGCTCTACCCATAACAGTGGCGTATGGTGAGCTTCTCAGTAAATATTCTGTTACTTTAGTGAATGAATGTTAGCTATTGGACACTAAGCCTACGATTGTTCTTTGGACATAAGAAGCTACAAAATGGAAAAATACGGTTGTACTCTCTGATAAAAATCTCCAAATTAATAGAAGTATAGTCTATAACACATCTCCAAATATTCCCAATTACCTGACTGTGAGCTATAGCTTTTAGTTCATGTGCTGTTTTCCTAAGCTTATTTATATTCTGGATCTATTTAATGAAATTTGTCCATTGATATCTCCTGATAAAAGTAACCCTTCTGTTGGTTCTACACATAATATTGAAACAGACATATGGATAGCGTAATTATAAAACATCCTGGGGAACATTTCCTAATATGGAAACACTTCACTCATCGCTAATAATTACATATGAAATAATAATTACATATGAAAATAGAGTTACTCAGTAAACTGTACTCAGTGCTCTGTGGTGACCTAAATGCGAAGGAAATCAAAAAAACAGGGAATACATGTACACGTACGGGCTTCCCTGGTGGCTCAGTGATGAAGAATCTGCCTGCCAGTGCAGGAGATGGAGGTTAGATCCCTGGTTTAGAAAGGTCCCCTGGAGAAGGAAATGGCAACTCAGCCCGGTATTCCTGCCTGGGAAATCCCATGGACAGAGGAGCCTAGTGGGCTACAAATCATGGGGTCACAAACAGTTGGACACGATTTACCGACTAAACAACAATAGCAATAACTGATTCACTTTTGAGCAGCAAAAAATAACACCACATTGTAAAGCTACTCCAATTAAAAATTAAAAAGAAAACAGAATTACCCAAATATCACTCAACTCAGATCTGAATTGTCCCTTCCAACCACACTCATAATCTCTCTTCTTCCTCTCCCTGAGCAAAACTTCTTGGACAGAGCAGATTTTCATCACACTCAATGTGAAATTAAATTCTCTCAGTCCGACAGCTCTAGTTGCATCAGTATCACATTGGAGGTGACACAGTCATATTCTGTCTTTTCTCTTTGGATGCACCCAGTACAGAAAACTTCAGCCCTCAATAAGTTAATAATGCTGCCATATCACCAAATACAATAATGAACAAACAACCACTAAAGACAGAAGTATGTTTTGTGAACTTTAACCGAATAAATCCTTTATTTTGTTATCATAAATTGTCAGGAAACATCTTATAGACTGACCTGATTTCTAAGACTTGCTTAAAACAAAAAGAACCTCATACAAATATTTTTTTCTCTTTTTAGGGCACTACATAAGAGTTTTCAAAACAACATCTGAACCAGTGTTCTGTCCTTTTATGAATTAACTCAATCGATTTCATGACAAATTAATTTGTCAGAAATCAACAACTGCAGGTTAGAGATAGAAATAAAGTCACATGAAAGACCAAATCATGGCTATTTTGGACCTGTTAGCCTTATGATGGGATGTTTTAATTTATGCACCATAGAAATCTCTTTACACCACTCTGCCTGTAATTGCAGCAACTCACAATGCTTGCTTGCTCTTTAGTTTCACTTTATTCTAGAAAAGCTGGTAAAAATTCACAGTTTTGTAACTGAAAAGTTGCAAAGGCAAGATCACTTTAAGAGATATTATTGATATTATTACAACAGTAAAAATAAAAAGCCTTAGTGAATTTCAAATCATCAAATAGAAAGATATACTAATTTTCTCTATAAAATGTCTGGTTTTCCTATGGGAATATAAAAACTGCTATTACATAAAACCTTATCCCCTATCCCTTTCTTCCCTCTGGGGCCAATATTGTTATGGAAGACTCATTTAATTGCCTATTTAATACCCATTTCATCTTTGCTGAGAGTTCCAGTGTTCTCAAGGCAACAATATAGTCTCCAGCAATGGATGGTAATCAATACAAGATAATCAATACTATACCCCAATTTCCCAGCCTCACTTTCAGCTAGGGGTAACCCACCTATATTAATACCAATTGGTAGAAGTCTTTGTTGGGATGTTTAGGAAACTTTTACTCTCTTGATGAAAGAGGATTGATGTGGCTCTGTCATGCTTGCTTTCAATTTAGACTTGATATCTGGAGCTACAGGAACTATCTTAAGTCTATAAAGAGCACGTATGAATATAAATGGCAACATGCTAAGGATGCCACAATGCAAAGACAGCTCCTAGATCCTAAGAGGCTTTGTTGAGTTTTGAATGAAAGCCAGCAATATGCCTACTTCCAGACTTCTCAGTATTTAAGAAAAACCAATCCAACTGATTAAGACACTGAAGTATCAGTGACTTGCTTTTCTAACTGATACAATTATCTCTCTGTAAAATAGCTCTGGGATTCTCAACAATAGCTTCTTTCTCTTTGTCCCTCTCTCTTTCCAAATATACATTCCACTATAGCTCTCAAACACAGTATATTTCTGCCATCTAAATTGCTCATCAGTTTCTAAATTGCTCAGCAGAATTCTCTCTGCAGCCCAGCAGCCATGGGTCCTGTATATGTAAATGGTTCCTCTTCTATCAATGAAGACATTAGTCATCCTTATTTTTCCTCTTCAAAAGCTATATTAGTATAGGCGTATTCCATGATTCAGAAAATCCACTCCTGGGACTATTCCCAACAGAAATGCATATATATATTCACAAAAAGAGATACAAGATTGTTGATAGCACCAATGCTCATGAAGACTACAAGCTGTAAACAACCCAATGATCACCAACAGTAGAATGGATAATAAATGTGTGGTATATTTACAGAAAATAAAAAAAAAAGAAAAGAAAGAACAAACTAGAACTGAAGCTACAAGCAACAGTTTACATCTATGGGAATTCCCTGTTGGTCTAGTGGTTGGACTGCAAGGAGGTCCAACCAGTCCATCCTAAAGGAGATCAGTCCTGGGTGTTCATTGGAAGGACTGATGTTGAAGCTGAAACTCCAATACTTTGGCTACCTGATGGGAAGAGTTGACTCACTGGACAAGACTCTGATGCTGGGAGGGACTGGGGGCAGGAGGAGAAGGGGATGACAGAGGATGAGATGGCTGGATGGCATCACCGACTCGATGGCCACGAGTCTGAGTGAACTCCGGGAGATGGTGATGGACAGGGAGGCCTGGCATGCTGCGAATCATGGGGTTGCAAAGAGTCGGACACAACTGAGTGACTGAACTGAACTAGTGGTTAAGACTGCATGAGTTCAATGCCAACAGCCCAGGTTTGATCCCTGGTCCAGGAACTAAGATCCCATAAGCTGCACATTCAAGAAAAAAATTTGTCTCACAAACATAACAGTAAACAGAGTATAATGTATCACTTTATCTAATGTTTTAAAACAAGCAGACTAATCTATAGTGTTAGAACAAGATACTTGAGGCCCTTGGGGACAGCAGTGACTGGATAGAGGCACAGGACAGAGTTACAGGGATGCTGATAACGTTTGGGTTCTAGTCTCCATGATGTGTTCACTTTGTGAAATTACACCAAGCTATACATTTGCCTTTCTCTCTATGTAATAAATAAGAAGTTTTCACAAACAAACAAAAAGGTTTACCCATGGCAAAAGTAATCATTAACACAGCTGCATTTCTCCCACTGGACAACAAAGAGATTCAACCAGTCAATCCTAAAGGAAATCAACCCTGAATATTCATTAGCAGGACTGATGCTGGTGCTGAAGCTCCAATACTCTGGCCATCTGATGCAAAGAGCCAACTCACTGTAAAAGACCCTAATGCCAGGAAGAATTGAGGGCACAAGAAGAAGGGGGAGACAGAGTATGAGATGGTTGGATGGTATCACGGACTCAATGGACATGAGTTTGAGCAAAGGTGAAGATAGTGAAGGACAGGGAAGCCTGGCATGCTGCCGTCCATGGGGTCGGTCGCAAAGAGCTGGACACAACTGAGCGAATGAACAACAATTTCTCCCATAATCCTTTCTCTGGTTTCCTCTTTGTTTCAATTCCACTTTTTTCTCTCTTATTCCTCCACAGAATTTTGTCTCTACCTACTTTTTTTATAGCAGCTTTATTTTTTCCTGATTTTTAAATTTATTAATTGGAATATAATTGCTTTACACTGTTGTGTTAGTTTCTGATGTTCAACAATAATGAATCAGCTATACGTATACAGCTATACATATACATATATCCCCTCCCTCTAAAGCCTCCCTCCCACCTACCCTTCAATCCTAGCTCTTTAGGTCATCAGACAGCACTGAATGGAGCTCCCTCTGCTACTAAGCAGCTTGCCGCTAGCTCTCTATTTTACACGTGATAGTGCATATATGTCAATGCTCATTTCCCAATTCGTCCCACCCTCTCTTCCCCCAGCTCCCCATGTCCACAAGTCTGTTCTCTGTATCAGCATCTTTATTCCTGTCCTTTGTCTCTACCTACTTTATAAAACATAACCCGGCTACTTTGTATTAAAGTGTTTGTATATGTAACTCCCTCCAGCCCCAGAAGACTGTGATCTCCCTAAAGGCAAGGATCACATCTGTGTCGTCTCATCCCGCAACGCACAAATTAGGTCAGGAAACATCTTTGAATGGTATTTTAATTCAAAACAGCTTCTGGGGAAATATATGCAGCAAAGATCATTTGTGTTTTTAAGTTTACACAATCTAATAATATGAAAATGTGAAACTCTGAAGGCAGCTGCAGTATAATGGAAGATTCATTGCATTAAAAATGAGTCACTTCATTTGTAAATCTTCACCTGCCACTCATTTAAGATGTGGAGATTTACATAAGTAACTTCACCTCTCAAATCTGCAGGTTTCTCACCTGAAATGTGAGGAAAATAACGTTTGCCTCACAGAAACACTGTCTCAAGAGAGTTGATGCATATGAGTGTTTTCTAAACTATACAAACCAGAGGCGTTGTTCTTCATCGTCTACTACTTCCTAGCCTTATTCATGTCATGAGTACAACACACCTACGCTGGCATAAAATGACAAAGCTTCTTAGGGCTGGAGGACAGAAAATACGGACACTGATTGTAAAGCTGTATTCCAGAAAACCATTAATTCATTAGCATTAATTTATTTGAATTAAAAATTATGGCTCAAATGGGATCAAGATTTTTAGTCTCTCATGTAATAAAGGTGTCTCTACTGGTAACTGAGCTTAATCACAAAAAGTAGGTCTGTGAGACAGATTAACCCAAGCACCATCTGAAACCAAACAGGAGTATGATCCATCCTATAAAGTAACCACACCACAAACTCAAATTCCCAAAAGTGAATTTATAATACTGTGTTTATTTATGTTTATGTGGGCCTTTGGGTGGCACTACAGGAAGAAAAACTCTAAGCAGCTTTTATTTACATCTCACATCTCTAATGAGAAGTTGTAAGCAACTGATCAATAGCTCAGCAGGAAAGAAACACTTTTTCACACACTTTCCTAATCACCTCTTCTAGTCTGGATATCCTTAAAACCATTAATATATGAACACAACCTGATTCATTTATTTTCTAACAAATTATTTAATTCTTTCCTCCCTACTTCTCCACAAGATAAAAATTTTTTAATAAATATATATGTGTGTGTGTCTATGTCTCTGTGTGTGTGTCTGTGTGTGTGTATGAGCAAGGGTATGATCTGGTGTTCTCTCTTATNACCTCTTCTAGTCTGGATATCCTTAAAACCATTAATATATGAACACAACCTGATTCATTTATTTTCTAACAAATTATTTAATTCTTTCCTCCCTACTTCTCCACAAGATAAAAATTTTTTAATAAATATATATGTGTGTGTGTCTATGTCTCTGTGTGTGTGTCTGTGTGTGTGTATGAGCAAGGGTATGATCTGGTGTTCTCTCTTAAATTACTGAGACATGAGTATTGGATGGGGAGGGTGGAGAGGAAAAATAACTATCATCCATCATTATATTAGCAGAGAGTCTGTTGAAAGAGTCTCACTTTTTCAATATTCCCCAAAGCTTGGGGAATACATTATATATATCACATATAATATTAAAATAACTACTTTTATGTTAGAAAAATAAGCATATTAAACTTCTGATTTTACAGATATAGTTGGCTGAGATGAGGCTAAATTGATGTTTTAAGTGTGCTGATTTAAAGTAATGACAGGAAGCACACAGATACAGCGAAATTACACAGGAGGTGTATGGATGTCTACAGAGTCTGTCTCTTATACACATCTCTNTAAACTTCTGATTTTACAGATATAGTTGGCTGAGATGAGGCTAAATTGATGTTTTAAGTGTGCTGATTTAAAGTAATGACAGGAAGCACACAGATACAGCGAAATTACACAGGAGGTGTATGGATGTCTAGAGAGTTGTGGCTACTGGGCTAGCTGACATTTGCTCCTGACATTTCACTCATGTTCAGAGGCTCAGTCATGTCTGACTCTTTGCAACCCCATGGACTATAGCCCACCAGGCTCCTCTATCCATGATTTTCCAGGCAAGAATAGTGGAGTGGGTTGCCATTCCCTTTTCCAGGGCATCTTCTTGACCCAGTGATGGAATCTGTGTCTTCTCTATTGGCAGGAAGACTCTTTACCACTGAGCCACCTGATTCACTAGATGTGGGCAAAGTCACTTTCAAGATGCTGTCCTCTGGGTCAATTCTAAAAGACTACTCTAATTCATATCTAGGATGGTAGAGATACAAAGTTATGCTGTAAGGTAAAATTACTTCCAGTATAATTGAAAACTAATGATCTCAACATGTGATGTTGGGAACTACAAATCTGGGAGACAAATGGAAGTGTGGAGAGTTAGAGGCTGCCCCAGACAATGGGTGGCAGGAATCCAAGGCCCCCGTCTGGGTTCTGAGACTGGGTACCTTTTAGCACACTCCCTCCGAGAACCTCAGCTTGCTCATCTATATAAGAATTAAACTGTCTCCTCCCAACAACATCAATCTAGGAGTCACAGTTTAAAACATTAACTCTGCATTAGGAGCACAGTTAGCTGTTAAGTATGACAAATGGACTTACGGCTAACTAAGCGGCCCATAAATTAAATTGTGGCTTCTTCCACACAATTTATGCACTTATTCAGAGCTCTGTGTTAAAGAGCTTTGCTCTTTTACAGTAAATTTTACCCCATCAAAGGAAGAGAGCAAGAGTCCTTAGACGCTAACATATTTTTTCCTGTCATTTAACAGAGACCAAGCTACATACCAGTGATACGGATCCGACCTCCTGGATCAGAACAGAAGGATAGAACAACATGTACTCAGGGATCCACCTAAAGGTTTGAGGATCAAAGGAGCAAGTTTTGTGTCCCCAGTCACCTTTGGAACTAAATTCAAAACCTTTTCTACTGCTTAGCATAACCAACAACTATCCACATCTCTGTAACCTTCCCTCAACCTCCATTAGAGGTCTGAAAACACACTAACTCTTCCTCACATAAAGTCTGCGACTGGACACAGTACTAGAGCTGGAAAAGA
>SJYX01000885.1:0-19362 GCA_006410675.1 Oreotragus oreotragus
GATTATACAGAGTGAAGTAAGCCAGAAAGAAAAACACCAATACAGTATAGTAACACATATATATGGAGTTTAGAAAGATGGTAATGAGGACCCTGTATGCAAAACAGCAAAAGATACACAGATGTGTATAGCAGACTTTTGGACTCTGAGTGGGAGGAAGAGGGAGAGGGTGGGATGATTTGGGAGAATAGCATTGAAATATGTATACTATCATGTAAGAAATGAATCGCCAGTCTATGTTCGATGCAGGATGCAGGTTGCTTGGGGCTGGTGTATGGAGATGATCCGGAGGGATGATGTGGGGTGGGAGGTGGGAGAGGGGGTCCATGTTTGGGAGTTTAGGTAAACCCATGACGGATTCAGTTCAATGTATGCCAAAACCAATACAGTAGTGTAAAGTAAAATAAACTACAAATAAAAATTTAAAAAAAAGAATTAGCAAAAAGTTTTGTAATATTACAGGAGATTATATTCATATACAAGATTTAATTAAATTGCTTTATGATAAAAGAAATCTTAGAATAATGTTTTAAAATTTTACCATGTAATATGGAAGACTGCTGCTGCTGCTAAGTCACCTCAGTCATGTCTGACTCTGTGTGAACCCATAGACGGCAGCCCACCATGGTCCCCCGTCCCTGGGATTCCAGGCAAGAACACTGGAGTGAGTTGCCATTTCCTTCTCCAATGCATGAAAGTGAAAAGTGAAAGTGAAGTCGCTCAGTCATGTTCAACCCCTAGTGAACCCATGGACTGCTGTCTACCAGGCTCCTCCATCCATGGGATTTTCCAGGCAAGAGTACTGGAGTGGGGTGCCATTGCCTTCTCTGATATGGAAGCCTACAAGATATTAAAGAAAACATAAATCTTTTTGAATAAAATTGGAAACTCAATCTCTTAAAGATATTAATTCCTTCCCAAATAATATATCAATGATTTTTATATGAACGAAAACAGGCTTAGAGCAGTGTAGGATGTTCCTGAAGAGGGAACAAGAGGACTTGAGTGACTAGATACCAGGATTCAATTAAAAAGTTATGAAAATTAGTCACTATTGTATAGACTTGCAGAAAGAGAACTTGGAAACAGATCTGCATGTTTGTATACATACACTTGTATATATGAGAGCAGACTGCTCAATATATGGCACTGATTTAATTGGTGATCATGGAAGAAAAAAAAAATGCTGTTCACATACCACACAAAACATCTGTTTCTGGTCATTCAATTGCGAAAGAAAAACAATATCACTTTCAAAAGACATCTAAAAGGGAAGATTTTTACTACAATAAAATAGGAGAGGATTTCTTATATAAGATGCAAAAATCACATTTTGTAAAAGAAAAACTAATAAATGCTACCACATTCAAAAAATAACCTACATTCATCAAACATCATAAAAAAGAGTTAAAAGATAAAAGAGTTAAAACCACAAACCACGGGATGATTTAAAGAATAAATATAAATGGCAAAAGGTTACTAACATATATATGCATATGTATATATAGAAATAATTCTTACAAATAAATGCAAAAGACAACCCAAAAGAGTAAAATTTCATAAATATATGAAAATATAACAAATCATCAAAATGCAAGATAAAACCACAATAAAATTTTATTTATTTGATTAATTGGAAAGAATTTGAAGTAATGAGGACTCTAATAATACATTGGGTAACATATCTCAAGAAACAACATTCTCTTTCCCTAAGGCACAGCCCCAGGAAACAAACACAAAAATGTTCATGAAAGTGAGAAACTATCCAAATGATTTTTTAAAACGATGGTATATTCCTCAGTGAAAATAAACAAGCTATAGCTACTTGTACCAATATAAATAAACTTTAAAATTAAGAACAAGCATAGTCTGTATATAACGTTTAAAAAGAAACAAAACTAAATAGCACATTATTTTGATATATAAGTGACAAAAGAGAAGCAAGGTGATGATTAGTATACAGTTCAGCCTTTTACATGTGACAGGGCTGTGATTAGATAGGGATGCATGGGGAGCTTCAGACTTGTAATGGTTAATTTTTTGTCTCTGTGTTTTCCATGTTTTTATTGTCATTCTTTAAATTGCACATTAGTTATATAAACTCTTACGCGTATGAAAGTCTCCACAGGGGGGGAAGAAAAGGAAAAAAATGAAAGCAATTTAGGATAAGGGATAATTGCATTTTTAATTTTTGAAAATTGCCTATGATTTTATAATGCTGCTTTTATATTATATACTGGAGGAACTGATTCATTTCTATGATTTTTTTTTCAGATAAGAAATAGCAGCTAACATTCATTATACATATGCACGAAACATAAGTTTAAATGTCCTCAAAAATAAATCCTGATACGTAATTTTCTTTTAGGAAACCTAGTAATTAACAACAATTTCCACAAAGTGCTTCATTTAAAACATTTGTCAGCATCATGTAAGAATTCATATTGTTTAAACAGAATAGCTGGCAAAGTGAAAATCACTCAGTCATGTCTGAGTTTTTGTGACCCCGTGGACTACACAGCCCATGGAATTCTCCAGGCTAGAATACTGGAGTGAGTAGCCTTTCCCTCCTCCAGGGGATCTTCCCAACCCAGGAATCAAACCCAGATCTCCTGCATTACAGACAGATTCTTTATCAGCTGAGCCACAAGGGAAGCTGAAGAATGCTGGAGTGGGTAGCCTATCCCTTCTCCAGTGGATCTTCCTCATGCAGCAATCAAACTAGGGTCTCCAGCATTGTAGGTGGATTCTCTATCAACTGAGCTTCCAGGGAAGCCATAGCTGGCAAACGAACACAAAAGTAGTCTCTAGTTTACATCAGGAATCTACTGATGTGATTTAGCTCCCGTCTGTCTAAATGGTATACTTTTTTTTTTTTCTCCTTTATCCAAATCATTAATTACTACTAAGAAAATACTTTACCAAATCAATATTTAATCTAAATATTTGTTTAATTACTTCTTTATTATTTGTGCCTGTATCACAAGGTTGACGCTGGTAAAGAAAGTGATGTCTTATGAGAATACATAGCTCAACCCCAATGGGCACCTCATGTAGATGAATCCGAAGGTCTAAGGAATGAGTAAAACACCTCTGGATAATGGAAGTAACTTGATGGACAGTGGTCTAGACACAGATGGTTAGCCTTGCCCACCACACTCATCCCCAGTCAGTCTTGGAGTCTAGTCAGAACTCCTGATGCCACAGTTTAAAAGCCTCTTGGAACTTTCACATCATTCTATCCCCTCACTGGATTTCACATCTTTTTTCAAGTGACTGACTAGATTGATTATGGTCATTCAATTGATTCTTCTTATTGGCTACTTATTTGTAAATAACATAGAAAATAAATGAGAAGAAGCCATATGGTGTCCTCGGTAGGACTTAAAATCTAGCAGAAGAAATAGTCAAGTGCATAATTAATTATATTAAAGGCAGACCACACCCAGGATCACTTTTTAAGGTGTCAGTTAAAGTAATGCTTGTGTAAATTCTGAGTTGGGAACCTGAAGTTTGAGTAGAAGTTATGTATAAATCTTTGTGTGTATATATTTGAAAAGTAGAAAGAAACAGAACAAATGCAGGAGGTGTGAAAATGCACATAGTGTTGCAGGTTAGTAAATAGAAGCTAGGGTTTATAGAAGCAAGATGCAGGAGGAAATGAAGCAGAATGCCAAGCCAGCATTGAAATACCAGTTCCAGGGTAAACAAAAAACACCTCATCATACATCCATGTAACAGGTGCCAATGAGTAAAGTCCATTCAATCTGTTTTACTCAGATCCCACTTACCTGAAGGTGATGCTCTTCAGAAATTTACAATTTACACTGTTCAGGACTGATTCAGGTTACCTCTGAGAAATTTGTTGCAATTATCTTTCTATAACTGCCTGTCCTTCACAGACCATGGGGAGCCATGAACAAGGAACTTTCCACATTTCCATGAAGTATTACATCTATGCTTCTATTGAATTCTGTCATAACTATAACATGTGCCACTGACATCAAGCTTCTAAAAGGCATCACATGCAAATATGACTTTTTCACCCTCTCTTATCAACTTGATAATTATTTAAATCTCCATGCCCATAATAGTAGTTTCCATGTTATTTTATTTCTAAAGCCAAACTAGCCTATTTGGTTATAACTCTCCAAATGTAAACTCAATTATAGTCATCTTATTGTACTGGATGGTATGGGGAGGGAGGTGGGAGGGGAGGTTCAGGATGGGGAACACGTGTATACCTGTGGCGGATTCATGTTGATGTATGGCAAAACCAATACAATATTGTAAAGTAATTAACCTCCAATTAAAATAAATAAATTTATATTAAAAAATAAAAATACATAAAAACAATGTTGGACATGTTAAAAAATAAATTAAAAAATAAAAAGTAAATACTCAAAAAAATCATTTGCTGTTTTTTTGCTGGCCCTCTGTGAAGATGGAATAATCTTAAAATATTCAGATCTATCCTCTTAGATTAAAAATAATTGCTGGGAAGGAAGACATTATTTATTAGTTTGTACATGTGGGGAACCCTAGAGCAGCAGTAGGTGACAAATAAATGACCAACTTGAAAGATTAGGTTGATAACTTGTTCCAGTTTCTCAATTTATGCCTTTAGAACTATTACCTTGAAAGTCAGTTGTTGCCTCTCTGCCTTATTGATTGCCGAAGTCCCTAAGTGGCATAATGTCAAATCTAAGGTGCTAAATTTTACAACAAGATCAATTTCCACAAGATTTTTACTGCCAGATACATTTTTAAAAGGTTGCATTAAATTTGAGTCTGTCTGAGGCATGGTGGTGAATGAGTTCTTTCAGGAGAAAACAAGTAGTGCACTTGTGTGAATATTTACCTGACAGCAGCTTATAATACTAGATTAATAAAAAGGGCAGGGCTATAGCACTCCCAGTGAGGTGACATAGAGGAGAATTTTTCATCAGAAGTAGGTGGCATCATACAATATTAGTATCACTGTACCTACATTCTTCTAAAAACTATGATGATCAAAGTTCACTTTCATTTAACAAGACACTCATCTGCACTATGGCTCCATTCCCCAGCTTTCAGAAACTCTGCTGAAAATGAGATCTTTTTCTTCAGTGGTATTCAGCTGTTGTGGTGAGTTGTTTGGCAGTGTGCTTCATCACACAAGCATTTTTAAAAGGGCAGGAAGGGCTTGAAATGAAATTAATTTTATGTAAACCAACATCTCTGAGAACTGATGTAGTAAATTTCATATGGTTTGTTGTAATATCTTACCTTCCTCTTTGGTAGGCAGCTCCTATGAGATCAGGGGCTGCCTCAGGCAATTTACAAGAGATAAACCTCCAGGGTCTTCTTTTCCCCACCATCGCAGTAATGTGTTACTTGTAAATCCGATTCTAGTATGTGTTTTGGGATAAATGCAAAATGCAATGGCTGTTATATATTTAGTCAGTGGGCCAAATCAGCCCTGTCACATATTTTTTGGTTACTTTTTATTGGACACAGAAGTCACTTTCATTCTTTTGTCCTGTGCATGGCTGCTTTTGTGCTACAAAAGCAAATCTAAATAGTTTTGACAATTACTGTATTTCTCAAAAGCCAAAAGTGGTGACTTTCTGGCCCTTTATAGTCAGAGTTTGCTGACCCCTGTGTTGGACTAGCTCCATTGTATACTGTCCAGATGTTCTGGTGGTTCTGGCTGAAGAGCCTGAAGGAACAGAAAGGTAAGAGCTAGAGGAATGCAAATGCCTACAAAATACATAGGGGTAAAAACAATTCCACAATTCCTAAACATTGTAAATGTTTTCCTAAAAGTAGAAAGAAAATGTAGTAGGTGATAAGCAAAAGGAAGGTGGTCTATTACTTGTCCCAGCTTCCCTTCCCAAACTCCCCTCCTCACCCACATCACTTCCCTACTCAGGCTCAGTGCTGCTTCTCCCCTCAGAGTTCATTGCTCCTTGAACCACACCATTCCCCCAGAGGAGCTGCTGCTGCTGCTGCTAAGTCACTTCAGTCGTGTCCGACTCTGTGTGACCCCATAGACGGCAGCCCACCAGGCTCCCCCATCCCTGGGATTCTCCAGGCAAGAATACTGGAGTGGGTTGCCATTTCCTTCTCCAATGCATGAAAGAGAAAAGTGAAACTGAAGTCACTCAGTCTGTCTGACTGTTAGCGACCCCATGAACTGCAGCCCACCAGGCTACCCCGTCCATTGGATTTTCCAGGCAAGAGTACTGGGGTGGGGTGCCACTGCCTTCCCCGAGAGGAGCTGCAGAGGCCCTGAAAACAGAGAAATGTCCTCTGACACATAATGAAGATTAACTGTCAGATGAACAGAACAAATTGAAAAACTTGTTCCCCACTATTATGTAACCAGAGCAAGGTCTGCCTTTAACAGATGGGTGCCTCTAAAAAAAAATAGTGTAAAAACCATGTTGTTATAGTGATGATATATCACTTGAAATATCACTTTAGAAAGTGGGTCAAGCATTTGGATGAAGTGAAATCAGTAGTCACTACAGGAGTACATTATATTATTTTACTTAAATAAAAAAATGAATACAAATTTTCTTTTCTAAATATCTTTTTAAAAATCTCATTTAAAGTTGTGGTTTTCATAAACAATTGTCTAAAATGTGTACTATATTATGCTTTTATTATGATGTAGATAAATTAGAAAACAAGATTTACAGTAAAAGAGGGTGAAAAAAAGTAATATTGAGAATAGAGAAATGGGATGATGTTGGTCAAAGGAAATAAACTCCCACTTAAAAGGTAAATAAGATTTATGGTCACAATAGCAATAATGTGTTATATACTTGAAAGTTGTTAGAAAAATAGATCCTAAGTGTTATCACCACACACAGAGAAATATTGTAATTATGTGAGAGGATGGAAGTCTTATCTAACTGTGATAATCAATTTGCAATACATAATCTAATTATCATATTATACACGTTATAATTGCATGCTTTATGTCAGTAGTATCTCAACAGGGCTGGAAAAGAAACTGATTGCCACATTTATAAATTAAAAAAAAAAAATTTCTATGATAAGCTATTTTCAACCTGAAAATAGGAAAAGAGAAATAATAATTAATAGCATGTTATTTTTAGATTACCTGAAGTGTTTTGCTGAACTGAAATTTTGAAATTAGTTCCAGAGTTCATAATTCATCATCTTTTTCATTCTCCTCTTTTGTCTATTCCCTCTTGTTGAGATCACGACACAAAGTTTTCCATGGTGTTTCCTGTCTCTGGCGTCTGCCTGCTTCAGTTCTTGCCTATGTGCGCACCCACATTAATCCCCAGATGTCTTAGAAATGGTTAACCAGTCCCTACTAATGATCAACTTAAATCCTATATTTCCTTCTAGGCATTCACCCACAATTCATTTTATTATTTGGCTCCAACACATGATCAACTTTCCCTACAAATGGCAATCCACTCCAGGACTATTGCCTGGAAAATCCCATGGACAGAAGAGCCTAGTAGGCTACAGTCCATGGGGTCGCAAAGAGTCGGACACGACTGAGCGACTTCACTTCACTTCACTTCACTTCTTCCATCCCTGACAAGTTCTTGATTTTATTTGTTCATTCTAGAACAGGTGGATTTACCATGTGGTTTTCCAAAGTGTTTCACTCATTTCTTTTCCATTGGTATCATTTGCAAATAATTTTTCAAATTATTATTATTATTATTTTGCTAGTTCCCTAGTTCTCTTAGAGACAGTAGAGCAAGGTGATGTGGATTGGAACTAGAAGTTTTGAAATTCCACTTATGCTGTTGGTTACCTGGGTGATGTTGGCTGAGCTACACAATCTATCCTATATGTAAGCTTTTGTTTCTAAGAAAGTAATACTACCTAATGCATAGAGATGACAAGAAGGTCACTTGAATCTATGCACATAAAATACTTAGGCAAGCACCTGCTGTGTACTGTGGACCATGTTATAGCTTTGAGAGTATGAGAACCATCCTTGGATTCTTAAGAACATTTTGCACTGTTGCTTACTGGCCATGTAACCTTGAGTGAACAATTTACCCTCTTTAAATCTAAGTTTCTTCAACTGTTAAATGGGAATAATGCCAACACAGTAAGATTGTTGTAAAAATTCAATGCTGAAGCTGAAAGATTGTGTGTAGTGTCTGGCTCATAATAAGTACTTTTATTATTAATGCTGCCAAGTCACTTCAGTCGTGTCCGACTCTGTGTGACCCCATAGACGGCAGCTCACCAGGCTCCCCCGTCCCTGGGATTCTCCAGGCAAGAATACTGGAGTGGGTTGCCATTTCCTTCTCCAATGCATGAAAGAGAGAAGTGAAAGTGAAGTCGCTCAGTCTGTCCGAATGTTAGCGACCCCATGGACTGCAGCCCACCAGGCTACTCCGTCCATTGGATTTTCCAGGCAAGAGTACTGGGGTGGGGTGCCATTGCCTTCCCCGTTTATTATTAATAATTGTTTCTATTATCAATATTATCATTATTTATTATCATCATTGGACTTTCTGTTACTTTTAAGTTTATGCTTCTGGGGAACTTGTGGATGTGCCCAACTGGCCCAGTCTTTTCAATTGACTATTATAAAGTTGAAGATTATTAGTTGCTTTCCTTCTAAATTTCTTTATTTGAAGGATATCAAATAGACAGCATTAGAACTAATAAGTTCATCAAGCTTTCTGAGTGGAAGAAAAGCAACTTAAAAAATTACAAATATGTTTAGTTAGTGGTATTTACAGCAAGTGTCATAACTATTTTACACCCAGTTTATTAAATAAATCAGAAAAATATCAGCATATTTCATACAATGAAGGCTTAATCCATTCTCAAAAATTCTACTCTGCCCTGAATCTGTGGAGTTTTGTCCAGGTGTTTTTATCTGTTGTCCTTTTAACCCAGGAGATTTGCATTTTGCATATACCCAAAAATATATTAATTATGAAGACAGAGCTATCTGGTTCTGCTGTCAGATGGGTGATTGATAGAATTCTCTAATCCTCTGACCCCACAATTTCCTAATAGAAAAGCAAAGATTCTACCTCTTACCTTTTATGATTGTTGTGAGATTATGTATGTAAAGGTCCTAAAATAAAACAGCCAACTATTAAAAGATACCATAGATTTTTTTTTTAATTCCTCATTGCCCCTTCCTGTGGAAATTCACATAATATAGAATGAGCATTCAATAAGTGATAAATTGAATTGAATCAACTAGCACAAAGCATTCTGATATGCTAAGCATTATGAAGTTGCTGATAACTGGATTGGCTATATAAATTTAGAACTTTTCTCTCTTGTTTATTCATTTTTTTATTCATGTTCAAAATCTCATTTGAAAAGGAAACAAAGTTAATAGCAAGTAAGCACATAAAATTAGAGTGCTTCTCCTTCTAATAAAATTAAGAAGATGGACTTTTATTCTTTAGGCACCAGGGAGAGATTGTTGTTTTTTAACAAAGTAGTACCATTATGAATTCAGTATTTTAGGAATACCAATCTGAATTTAGCAGTTAAAACAAAATAAACAAAATTGAGTGCAAATTGTGTGTGTGTGTGTGTGTGTGTGTGTGTGTGTGTGTGTACTCAGTCACTAAATTGTGTCCAACTCTTTATGACCCCATGGACTGTAGTCTGCCAGGTTCCTCTGTCCATGAGATTTTTCAGACAAGAATATTGAGTGGGTTTCCATTTCCTTCTCCAGAGAATATTCTTGATGCAGGGATCAAACATGCATCTTCTGCATCTCCTGCATTGGCAGGTGGATTTTTACCACTGAGCCACTTGGAAATATTTTGAGGTTCAAGTAAGTAGAAGAAGACAAATCAGTAGAAACACTAAAATGGTAGACACTGATGACAGTTTAGATGAGTGTGCATAGGAAGAGAAAGGTGTCTGAGTGGAAAGCTTCACAAAGGTTTGGAACCTCTAAAGACAAGTAGGTCCACAAGGAGAGTCAAAGTTTAAGACAGTTTTGGAGATGGAAACTGAAAATGTTATGTTATGATAACCCAATAGAAAAAGTGGAATATAGCTAGATAAAACTCGGTTGTTTAGGAAAAAATTTTAATGGAAATGTTTAATGGAGGAAGGGGATTTGGTAGATTTATTTTAGAATGTTTATTTGCTGCCTAAATTACACATGAAAACTATCATACAATATGGTTTCATTTAAAGGGAAAGTAAGATTTCCTATCTTCACTAATTAAGAGAAATTGCTTTAATTCAAATAATGAGCTTTTAAAAGTTATTGAAAGAATACATAGTTTCACCAGAAAAAGGCTTTAGTTCATAAAACATCATGAAAATTATCACAAAAATCTGTAACTGATGGAAAGAATTAGCAGCCACTATTTTCACTGAATGAAGACTCCAAAATGGAAGACAGACAAAATATGGACAAGGACTTAATGCTATGTAACCATTTCAATTTGGAAAAACCATTGATAATCAAACTACCTATGCATGTTGTATTTAATTATGTTGTATTTAATTTCTTTTACTGAAAATTATGAAAGTGGTGTTGGCAAAACATACAGAATAATGCTTTTCAACCAGCAAAACAATCAAAAAAATAAATAAACTTTGAGATTCTTAAGTATACTTAGGTATTTGTCACATTTACTGTGTCTTAATTTTTCAGTGGGCATATAATCATCAAAATCATAAACAATTCAGAAAAAAATTATATAAAAATTATTAGCTTGTACCCAAAGAGCCTTTCAAGAACATATCTATAGCAATAAATTAAGGCTCAACTCACTTTCATTATTAAACCTTAGGCCATGTTTAAAAACTAAAGATAACTAAAGATAAAAANAATAAATAAACTTTGAGATTCTTAAGTATACTTAGGTATTTGTCACATTTACTGTGTCTTAATTTTTCAGTGGGCATATAATCATCAAAATCATAAACAATTCAGAAAAAAATTATATAAAAATTATTAGCTTGTACCCAAAGAGCCTTTCAAGAACATATCTATAGCAATAAATTAAGGCTCAACTCACTTTCATTATTAAACCTTAGGCCATGTTTAAAAACTAAAGATAACTAAAGATAAAAAACTAACCTAATATATACTAATAATGGGGGAAAAAAAAAAAAACAAGGGAAAAACAAGAGAATGACAGACTTTCTTATCGTTGCAGTGGCAGTTTTGCTCTTCTCCCCATATAAGACACTATGAAAAGATCGTAGCTGCAGAGTTTAGAAGAAGCTTTAAAATATTAGTACATAAGATGTATTTTCTATCAGCTAAAATTTACCTTAAAAACGTACAGAGAGAAATATATATATTCATCCTTGCAAATGTTACAAAAGAAATTATCGTGGCAATTATAAGGTACAAGTTTGGGGATGGGTCCCAGGATGGTGGAGGAATAGGATAGGGAGACCACTTTCTCCCCGACAAATTCTTCAAAATATCATTTGAATATGGAACAACTTCCAAAAAACCATTGAATGCTGGTGGAGGACTCCAGACACCAAGAAAGGCAGCCCAGTTTCTTTGAAAGGAGGTAGAACAAAATATAAAAGATGAAAACAAAGACAAAGGATTTAGGGATGGAGCCCAATCCTGGGGAGGGAGTCATGGGCGAGAGCTTTCCACACAACAGGAAACCCTCTCACAGGTGTGTCAGTGGGAAGCTTTGAAACCTCAGAGGGCAAAATAATCAGGATGGGAACACCCACAAAGTATGAGCCTAACTGCAATTACCAGTGGAAAAGGGGCTCAGATGCTCACATCCACCAGCATTGAGTGCGGGCTAGGCAGGGAGACATAGGTTGCATCATTGGTCCTTAAGGTAAGGACTGGGCTTAAATGTCCTGAGAACAATCTGAGAGGGCTAATGTGACATAGCAACCCAAACTGTGGGATGGCCAGAGACATTAAAAAAAAAAAAAAAAAAAACCTTTCCCATGAAAGGCTCTAATGCTGCACAGTGACNTCCTTAAGGTAAGGACTGGGCTTAAATGTCCTGAGAACAATCTGAGAGGGCTAATGTGACATAGCAACCCAAACTGTGGGATGGCCAGAGACATTAAAAAAAAAAAAAAAAAAAAACCTTTCCCATGAAAGGCTCTAATGCTGCACAGTGACACTTGGTGTGCTCACAGAAAAAAGAATTGTGCCCTAGTGAATACCAAGGAGAAGAAGCTGGCTGCCATTTAGGGCTTTCCTTCCCTGGAGGCAGAAAGGCAGGTGCAACAGCCAGAGCCAGAAGGCTAGGGGCCATGGAAATCTCAGTCCCAGAGACCTCATGTTCTACCAAACTGTGAGCAGGCTGCCAGTTGTAAACCACATCTTCCTGGGATTCTGGATGGTTCACATCCACCAGGAGTGTCACAGCTAGAGATCAGCTCCCCAGAGGAGACACACGGCATACTTGAGACTGTGCTCTCATGGTTCCCCCAGGAAACCAAGCAGCCAGGAACAGGGAGGTACATAAGATGCATAGCCCACCTGGGACAGTGTGCTCATCAAGCATCTGATCGCCTGAGGAGCTTGGACCAGGGAAGAGCACAAAACGCACAGCCCAGTTGGTCTGTGCCCTTGCAGAGCAGCTAAGAACCTGAGCATCTTAGACCTGGGAATGCACGAAACACAGGGTTCAGTTGGGACAGTGCCCACATGGAACACCCTGGGAGCCGAAGCAGTGTGCAGCCGTGAAGTATACACTGCCCTGGGCTGTGGTTAACCCAGTGTGGTCCATCCACCATGCGCACTCCCCACACACACCAGCAGTATTTGTTTGCAGTGTTCCTCTCTCCACAGCACAACTGAACAAGTGAACTTAAAGAGTGGCCACCTTCACTCCATCATGTCAGGGCAGAAATTAGACATGGAAGAGACTTGTTAACAGAGGAAGCCAAAACGAATAAAGATCTGAAGGAACCGCTCTGGAAGTGACAGGTGCAACAGTTAATGCTGAGACTGCATTTGAGCAGCAACTATATACTTTGAGAACAAGTACAAGTAGAAACAAGGGACAATCTTACACTGAACTGACCCCACACTGCCCACAACAGCTCCAGAGAAATTTCTAGATATATTTTTATTGTTATCATTTATTATTCTTTTTTGAATGTTAGTTATTACTCTTTTAACTTTCATTTTTATGGAATGATGCTAAAGCTGAAACTCCAGTACTTTGGCCACCTCATGTGAAGAGTTGACTCACTGGAAAAGACTCATGCTGGGAGGGATTGGGGGCAGGAGGAGAAGGGGATGACAGAGGATGAGATGGCTGGATGGCATCACTGACTCGATGGACGTGAGTCTTAGTGAAATCCGGGAGCTGATGATGGACAGGGATGCCTGGCGTGCTGCAATTCATGGGGTCGCAAAGAGTCAGACACGACTGAACGACTGAACTGAATTGAGCTCTTTTAACTTTCATTTTTATAGCCTACTAGGGCCGCCTCGCTGGAGAGCGTTGTCCCCAGGATGTCGAGGCTCTGAGTCAGACTAGATAGAAGACAGACTAGATGGGAGACGGATCTGTTGCGGAGGGATGGAGAAAGATGGGTGGACGGCTCGTCGGCCCTGGCGGCGGGGCCTGTCTTGGGGCCCGCTCCGGGAATAGCCAGGACCAGCAGGCGTCCCAGGCGTCGCGGGACCGCCCTCGTGTGTGGGTGGAGGTGGGATCCCCCGCCGGTTTTCCTGGTGGCCCGGACGTGTCCCGTTGTTTTTCTGGTCCCGGACGACGCCCGCACCCTGTCCCGCGGCCCCCGCCGTGCATGCTTCGGGCCCCTCCCCGCCGCTGCCTGCCTTTCCTCCTAGTCCCGTGAGTGCGACTGAAACCTAGCCGCGAGTGCGACTGCCTGGGACCGAGCCGGCCTTGCCTCACGTGAGTGTCGTCCCCCGGCCTACATCGGCCGGTGGCGTCCCCGGGCGGAGCAGTGCCCTCGGAGCCCTGAGAAAGGGGGCGGGGCGGGGAGCCTTGCGCGTGTGAGGGCCTTGGGGGCAGCCGGTACGCGGTGGGAGAGCGTTCTTCCGGGCCCGCTGCGGCTCTGGGTGTGTCGGTGGCGGTGGGCGCGAGCCCCGTGAGGGTAGGGGCGCCAGTCCGTCTTCCCGGGTGTGCTGCGGGACTGCCCTTGTGCTGGGAAGCCTCTGGCGGTGAGATCCCGCGGTGGGCCCTGGCGGCCAACTCGCGTCCCCCCCGGGTCGCTTTGAACCATTCCCCTCGCGGTGGCGCGCGGCCACCCCACCTCCGCCGCCGGTTCCGTGGCGTTGGCCTCGCGTGGCCGCACCGGTCGGTGCCCCTCTCACTCCGCCCGTCCGCCTCAGTCTGCTCGCCATCTGCTGCTCCCCGGGGCCGCGCGCCCTGCTGTGTCTCGCTTCCCGGGCCCGCCGCGGCCCCGATCCGTTGCCCGTTTCGCTGCCGCCTGTCCGCCGCCGCCGCCGTCGCGGTCGCGTGCTGGACGAGGAGAAGCGCCCATGACGCCCGCCGCGCCCCCGCTCCGGTGCGCTCGCCCGAGCGTGCGTCGGGTCCCCGGTCTGCCCTCCGCGGGCCGTTCGCCGTATCCTCGCCGCCCGTCATCCCCCGCCCCACTGGGACGGGTGGACGGACGGACGGCGAGGGCGCGCGTCGGCCGTCCCCGGTGTGGCCTTAGCCTGGGGTCCCTGGCCCGGCTCCCCGGGCCGCCGCCAGATGTGTATAAGAGACAGGCATGAAAGAGAATTCTGCCCTCCGCGGGCCGTTCGCCGTATCCTCGCCGCCCGTCATCCCCCGCCCCACTGGGACGGGTGGACGGACGGACGGCGAGGGCGCGCGTCGGCCGTCCCCGGTGTGGCCTTAGCCTGGGGTCCCTGGCCCGGCTCCCCGGGCCGCCGCCGGGGCGGGTGGGCTCGCGACGGGCGGTGAGGTGGAGGAGGTGGGGGGCCTGGAGCCCTCCTCCCCCGCCTCGTCCCTCCGCGCGGTGGCGGCGGCGCGCTGCGACCCTCGTGGACCGAGGGTGTGGCGCGATCGGGCATCCTCGCCTCGCGACGGGGCGGTCGGGTTTCCTGGCCCGGTGAGCGCCTTCCGGAGCCCCCCACCTGTCCCGGCTTCCTCACCTCGCGGGTCTTCTGGCTCGCCAGCCACAGCACGTCGCGTCAGGGCCTATCCCCCTGCTTCCCCGCACGCCTGGCTCTACGTGCTCCCTTCCTCCACCCCAACCCCCCACACCCCTACACCCTCTCCCGCCGCCAGTTCCCTGGTGGCTCAGATGGTAAAGCGTCTATCTACAATCCCCTGGAGAAGGAAATGGCAATCCACTCCAGTACTATTGCCTGGAAAATCCCATGGACAGAGGAGCCTGGTAGGCTACAGTCCATGGGGTTGCAAAGAGTCTGACATAACTGAGCGACTTCACTTTCATCCCCAGCAACCTCCTCCACTTTCAGCCTACTATAATCTTTCTTTAAAAAAACTTTAAAAAAATATACTCCACATATATATATATATATTTAATTTTTGTAGTCAATTCTGATTTGTATTTTTTATATTGTATTTNAGATGTGTATAAGAGACAGGGTAGGCTACAGTCCATGGGGTTGCAAAGAGTCTGACATAACTGAGCGACTTCACTTTCATCCCCAGCAACCTCCTCCACTTTCAGCCTACTATAATCTTTCTTTAAAAAAACTTTAAAAAAATATACTCCACATATATATATATATATTTAATTTTTGTAGTCAATTCTGATTTGTATTTTTTATATTGTATTTTCTAGAGTCTAACCTCTATTCTAGGTTTTTAATCTTTGTTTTTTGATATTTGTTATCAATTTTAAGAATCTAACCTACATTATCCGTTTTCACTTATGGATATGATTACTGGTTTGATACATCTCTTCCATTTTGTCTCTCCCTTATTTCCTCCTGGAAGTCTCAGATGTTCAAGCTGGTTTTATAAAAGGCAGAGGAACCAGAAATCAAATTGCCAACGTCCGCTGGATCATCGAAAAAGCGAGAGTTACAGAACAATATCTATTTCTGCTTTATTGACTATGTCAAAGCCTTTGACTATGTTAATCACAATAAACTGGGGATAATTCTGAAAGAGATAGGAACAACAGACCACATATCCTGCCTCTTGAGAAACATGTGTGCAGGTCAGGAAGCAACAGTTAGAAGTGGACATGGAACAATAGACTGGTTCCAAATAGGAAAAGGAGTATGTCAAGGCTATATATTGTCACACTGTTTATTTAACTAATATGCAGAGTATATCATGAGAACCGCTGGACTGGAGGAAGCATAAGCTAGAATCAAGATTGCTGGGAGAAATATCAATAACCTCATATATGCAGATGACACCACCCTTATGGCAAAATTGAACTGAAGAGTCTCTTGAAGAAAGTGAAAGTGGAGAGTGAAAAAGTTGGTTTAAAGCTCAACATTCAGAAAATTAGGGTCATGGCTTCCGGTCTCATCATTTCATGATAAATAGATGGGGAAACAATGGAAACAGTGGCCGACTTTATTTATTTGGCTTTAGAATCACTGCAGATGGTGATGCACCCATGAAATTAAAAGACACTTACTCCTTGGAAGGAAAGTTATGACGAACCTAGACAGCATATTAAAAAGCAGAGACATTACTATGTCAACAAGTGTCCGTCTAGTCAAAGCTGTAGTTTTTCCAATAATCATGTATGGATGTGAGAATTCGACTATAAAGAAGGCTGTCCACTGAAGAACTGATGCTTTTGAACTGTGGTGTTGAAGAAGACTCTTGAGAGTCCCTTGGACAGCAATGAGACCCAACCAGTCCATCCTAAAGGAGATAGGTCCTGTGTGTTCCTTTGAAGGATGAATGCTGAAGCTGAAACTCCAGTACTTTGGCAACCTGATGTGAAGAACTAAGTCATTTGAAAAGACCCTAATGCTGGGAAAGATTGAGGGCAGGAGGGGAAGGGGATGACAGAGGATGAGATGGCTGGATGGCAACACCAACTCAGTGGACTTGGGCTTGGGTAGACTCTGGCAGTTGGTGATGGATAGGGAGGTCTATCATTCTGCGGTTCATGGAATTGCAAAGATTTGGACACAACTGAGCAACTGAAATGAACTGAACTGATTACCTACCAGCCTGCAGAAAGGGGCACCCCAAACACACCAAGTTAACAAAATGAAAAGACAGAGAAATCCAGCAGGTGAAGGAATATGATAGAAACCTACCAAACAAAACAAAGAGAAGAAGATAGGGAGTTTACCTGAAAAATAATTCAGAAAAATGATGTTAGAGATGATCCAAAAATTTCAAAATAAAATGGAATTACAGATAATAGACTAGAGACAAAGACTGAGAAATGGCAAGGAATGTTTAACAAGGACCTGGACAAATAAAAGGAGCCAATCAATAATGGACAATGCCATAACTGATGTTAAAAACACTCTGGAGAGAACTGAATTCAGTTCAGTTCAGTTCAGTCACTCAGTTGTGTCCGACTCTTTGCAACTGCATGAACTGCAGCACGCCAGGCCTCCCTGTCCATCACCAACTCCCGGAGTTCACTCAGACTCATGTCCGTCAAGTCAGTGATGCCATCCAGCCATCTCATCCTCTGTTGTCCCCTTCCTCCAGTCCCTCCCAGCATCAGAGTCTTTTTCAATGAATCAACTCTTTGCATGAGGTGGCCAAAGTACTGGAGTTTCGGCTTCAGCATCATTCCTTCCAAAGAATACCCAGGCCTGATCTCCTTTAGAATGGACTGGTTGGATCACCTTGCATTCCAAGGGACTCTCAAGAGTCTTCTCCAACACCACAGTTGAAAAGCATCAATTTTTTGGCACTCAGCTTTCTTCACAGTCCAACTCTCACATCCATACTCAAAAAACCATAGCCTTGACTAGACAGACCTTTGTTGGCAAAGTAATGTCTCTACTTTTTATTATGATCTAGATTTGGTCATAACTTTCCTTCCAAGGAGTAAGTGTCTTTTAATTTCATGGCTGCAATAAAATAACTGAGACAGAAGAGAGGATAAGTGAGCTGGAAGATGGAATGTTGTAAATAAATGAAGCAGACAGGAAAAAAGATTAAAGAATGAAAATAAGTGAGAATAACCTCAGAGACCTCTGGGACACCGTGAAACACCACAACATTCAAATCATAGGTGTCCCAGAAGAAGATGAAAATTTAATGAGAAAATAATTAAGAATATAATAGGCAGAACTTCCATAAAATGGGTAAAGAAACAGCCACCCAAGGTTAATAAACCCAGAGAGTCCCAAACAGGATAAACACAAGGCAAAACACCCCAAAACACATATTAATCAGGCTAACAAAAACTAAACACAAAGAGCAAATATTAAAAGCAGCAGGGGAAAGTGACAAATAACACATAAGGGAATCCACATAAGGATAACATCTGATCTTTCAATAGAAACCTCAAGCAAGAAGGGAATGGCAGGACATATTTAAAATGAGAAAAGAGAAAAACATACAACAAAGATTACCCAGCAAAGATCTCATTCATATTCAAAGGAGAAATCAAAAGCTATAGATAACAAAAACTGAAAGAATTCACACCACCAAACCATCTCTTCAACAAATGGTAAAGGATATTCTCTAGACAGAAAATACAGAAAAGTTTTTATAAAAACAAACCCAAACAACAAAGTAAATGGTAAAGGGATCACACTTATCAATAATTACTTTAATTGTAAATGGGTTAAATGTTCCAACCCAAAGACAAAGACTGGCCAATTGGATGCAAAAGCAAAGCTCCTATGTATGTTGTCTCCATAAGGCCCACATCAAACCTAGTGAAACATACAGACTGAAAATGACGGGCTGAGGAAAAAAAAATTTTTTCATGCACATGCAGAACAAAAGAAAACCGGATCAGCAATATTCATATCAATAAAATAAACTTTGAAATAAAGAACATGATGCCACATAATGATCAAGGGATCAATCCAAGAGAAAGATATAACAATTATAATATATATGCACCCAACATAGGAGCACCTCAATAACTAAGGCAAATACTCACAAGTATGAAAGGGGAAATTAACAGTAACACGATAATAGTGGAGGACTTTAATTCCTCACTCACACCTATGAATACATCAACCAAACAGAAAATTAGCAAGAAAACATAATTTTAAAATAATACAAGGGACCAGTTAAACCTAATGTTATCTGAAGGACATTTTACCCAAAAACAATGGATTTCACTCTTTTCTCAAGTACACATGAGACATTCTCTAGGATAGATCACATTCTGGGCCACAAATCTAGCATTAGTAAATTAAAACAACAACAACTGAAAACATTTCATGCATCTTTTCTGATCATAATGTAGTAAGATTAGATATGAACCAAAAAAAAAAAAAAAAAAAAAAACTATGAACATATGGAGGCAAAACAG
>SJYX01000885.1:20650-105487 GCA_006410675.1 Oreotragus oreotragus
AAAAAAAAAAAAAAAAAAACCTATGAACATATGGAGGCAAAACAGCACTCTTCTGAATAACCAAACAGATCATGGAAGAAATCAAAAAGGAAATGAAATCATACAAAAGAGCAATGATAATGAAAATATGACAACCCAAAACTTATGGGATTAGTAAAAGCAGTACAAAGAGGGAGATTCGTAGCAATAGAAGTCTACCTCAAGAAACAACAGAAACATCAAATAAACAACCTAACATTACACCTAAAGAAACTAGAAAAAGAACAAGAGAACCTCAAACTTAGTAGAAGGAAACAAATCATAAAAATCAGAGCATAAATAAATAAAAAAGAAATAAAAGACACTATAGCTAAGATCAACAAAACTAAAAGATGGCTCATTGAGAAGATAAATAAAATAGACAAACTGTTAGCCAGACTCATCAAGGAAAAAAGGGAGAAGAATCAAATCAATAAAATTAGAAATGAAAATGGAGAAATCACAACAGACAGCACAGAAATAATAAAGATCATAACAGACTACTATGAGCAACTATATGCCAATAAAATGGACAACTTGGAAGAAATGGACAAATTCTTAGAAAACTGTAACCTGAACAAGGAAAAATAGAAAATCTGAGGAGACCAATCTCAACTGTAATAAAAAAAATCAAAACTGTAATAAAAAATCTTCCAACAATCAAAAGCCCAGAACCAGATGAGTTCACAGGTGAATTCTACCCAACAATTAGAGGAGAGCTAAAACCTATCCTACTCAAACTCTACTATAAAATTGCAGATGAAGGCAAACTCTCAAACACATCATGATAAATATTTATTCCAGGGATTTAAGGATTCTTCAGTATTCCCAAATGAATCAAGGTGATAAAACATATTAACAAATTCAAAGATAAAAAATCATGACTTTCTTAATAGAGGCAGAGAAAGCCTTTCACAAATTTTGACCCCCATTTATGATAAAAACTCTCTAGAAGGGAGACATACAAAGAACATACCTCAACATAATAAGAACCATGTATGACAAACACACAAGAAACATCATCCTCAATGGCAAAAAACTGAAAGCATTTCCTTTAAAATTAGGAACAAGACAAGCATGCCCACTCTCACTATTATTATTCAATATAGTTTTGGAAGTCCTAACTACAGCGACCAGAGAAGAAAAATAAACAAAAGGAATCCTTGTTGGAAAAGAAGAGGTAAAACACTCACTGTTTGCAGAATACATTATCCTCTACATAGATAACCCTACAAAAACCCTCAAAAACTACTAGAGCTAATCAATGAATATAGTAAAGAGGCAGGATATAAAGTTAATATACAGAAATCCCTTGCATTCCTATACATTAACAATGAAAAAACAGAGAACTTAAGGAAACAATCCCATTCACCATTGCAATGAAAAGAATAAAATACTTAGAAATGACGTTACCTAAATAAATGAGAAGAGGTGGCAAGAATACACAGAAGAACTGTACAAAAAAGATCTTCACAACCCAGATAATCATTATGGTGTCATCACTCACCTAGAGCTGAATATCTTGGAATGTGAAGTCAAGTGGGCATTAGAAAGCATTACTATGAACAAAGCTAGTGGAGGTGATGGAATCCCAGTTGAGCTATTTCAGATCCTAAAAGATGATGCTGTGAAACTGCTGTACTCAATATGCAAGCAAATTTGGAAAACTCAGCAGTGGCCACAGGACGGGAAAACATCAGTTTTAATTCCAATCCCAAAGAAAAGCAATGCCAAAGAATGCTCAAACTACTGCACAATTGCACTCATCTCATACACTAGTCAAGTAATGCTCAAAATTCTCCAAGCCAGGCTTCAGCAATACATGAACCATTAACTTCCAGATGTTCAACCTGGTTTTAGAAAAGAAAGAGGAACCAGAGATCAAACTGCCAACATCTGCTGGATCATCGAAAAAGCAAGAGAGTTCCAGAAATCACTTATTTCTGCTTTATTGACTATGCCAAAGCCTTTGACTGTGTTAAACTGTGGAAAATTCTGATAGAGATGGGAATACCAGACCACCTGACCTGCCTCTTGAGCAACCTATATGCAGGTCAGGAAGCAACAGTTAGAACTGCACATGGAACAATAAACTGGTTCCAGATAGGAAAAGGAGTATGTCAAGACTGTATATTGTCACCCTGCTTATTTAACTTCTATGCAGAGTACATCATGAGAAACGCTGGGCTGGAAGAAGCACAAGCTGGAATCCAGATTGCCAGGAGAAATATCAATGACCTCAGATATGTAGATGACACCACTCTTATGGCAGAAAGTGAAGAGGAACTAAAAAGCATCTTGATGAAAGCGAAAGAGGAGAGTGGAAAAAGTCGGCTTAAAGCTCAACATTCAGAAAAGGAAAAACATGGCATCTGGTCCCATCACTTCATGGGAAAAAATGGGGAAACAGTGGAAACAGTGTCAGACTTTATTTGTGAGGGCTCCAAAATCACTGCAGTTGGTGATTGCAGCCATGAAATTATTATTTTTTTTTAATTTTACTTTATTTTATTTTACAATACTGTATTGGCTTTCCAGACATCAACATGAATCTGCCATGGGTGTACATGTGTTCCCAATCCTGAACCTCCCACCTCTATCTCTGGGTCATCCCAGTGCACCAGCCCCAAGCATCCTGTATTCTGCATAGAACCTAGACTGGCGATTCATTGCTTATATGATATTATAAATGTTTCAATGCCATTCTCTCAAATCATCCCCCCTCACCCTCTCCCAAATAGTCCAAAAGACTGTTCTATATATCTGTGTCTCTTTTGCTGCTTTTTGCCTCTCTTCTTTTCACAGCAATTTGTAAGGCCTCCCCTGACAGCCATTTTGCTGTTTTGCATTTCTTTGGAGAAAGGGGAACCCTCTTACACTGTTGGTCAGAATGCAAACTAGTACAGCCACTATGGAGAACAGTGTGGACATTCCTTTAAAAACTGGAAATAGAACTGCCTTATGAGCCAGCAATCCCACTGCTGGGCATACACACCAAGGAAACCAGAATTGAAAGAGATACGTGTACCCCAATGTTCATCGCAGCACTGATTATAATAGCCGGGACATGGAAGCAACCTAGATGTCCATCAGCAGATGAATGGATAAGAAAGCAGTGGTATGGTACATATACACAATGGAGTATTACTCAGCCATTAAAAAAATACATTTGAATCAGTTCTAATGAGATGGATGAAACTGGAGCCGATTATAAAGAGTGAAGTAAACCAGAAAGCAAAACACCAATAAAGTATACTAACACATATATATGGAATTTAGAAAGATTGTAATGGACCTAACAGAAGCAGAAGATATTAAGAAGAGGTGGCAAGAATACACAGAAGAACTGTACAAAAAAGATCTTCACAACTCAGATAATCACGATGATGTGATCACTAATCCAGAGCAAGACATCCAGGAATGTGAATTCAAGTGGGCCATAGAAAGCATCACTATGAACAAAGCTAGTGGAGGTCATGGAATTCCAGCTGAGCTGCTTCAAATCCTGAAAGATGATGCTGTGAAAGTGCTGCACTCAATATGACAGCAAATTTGGAAAACTCAGCAGTGGCCACAGGACTGGAAAAGGTCAGTTTTCATTCCAGTCCTACAGAAAGGCAATGGCAAAGAATGCTCAAACTACCACGTAATTGCACTCTTCTCACATGCTAGTAAAGNGGGAGCCAGCGGGGAGAGCCAGTGAGCGCTGGGCCCCCAGGTCCCTGCAGAGCCGGGGAGCCAGCGGGGAGAGCCGGTGAGCGCTGGCCCCCAGGTCCCTGCAGAGCCAGGGAGACAGGCAGGGAGAGCCGGTGAGCGCTGGCCCCCAGGTCCCTGCAGAGCCAGGGAGACAGGCAGGGAGAGCCGGTGAGCACTGGCCTTCCAGGTCCCTGCAGAGCCAGGGAGCCAGCGGGGAGAGCCGGTGAGCGCTGGGCCCCCAGGTCCCTGCAGAGCCAGGGAGCCAGCGGGCAGAGCCGGTGAGCGCTGGGCCCCCAGGTCCCTGCAGAGGGTGCAGGAGCCCCATGCCCGCCCTGATTCTGGACCAGTCAGGACAGACCCTCAGCCAGCCCCACCCATAAAGCTGCACTTCATCCCAGCTCTGCTTCTGGGGGACTTGGGCCTGGATATCTGGGTGCCCAGGGCCAAGGGCTGCGTGCAGACTCCTGGGGGCCAACCCAGCCCCGGCGGGGTCCTGCCCGGTGCCAGGCCAGGGCCCAGGAGGCCGCTCCTGAGACCACTTCCCACCGCTCCTCAGACCACTTCCCACTGCTCCTCACAGCTCAACCGGGGCACCTGCCTCCTTCTCCTCCCCGCTCCCCTCTCCCCTCCCCTCCCCCTCCTCGTTGCTAAATCAGGAAAGTAAAATGACCTGCAAGACAGAACTTGGAAAAGTGAAGGAAAGCAAGACTTTGGGTGTGCAACAGAACAACCAAGGTAGATGCTTAGAAATGAAACAAAAAAAAAACAAAACAAGCCACCTCTGAAAATGAAAGTCACCTGCCCAGAAAGGCAAGCAACAGAAAGGTGCCAAAATGAAACAGTTCACATACGAGTTACAGATTTTGGAGTCGGAACTGCGTGGACACACCTTTCGGAAACAGGCCGCGGTCTGGTCCTCTCCAGGTCCATTGTGTAGCTCGGTCTTCTGTGTGGCCGAGGCCTCACGGGGGAAGCTGGTTCTAGGCAGCTGCCTCTTGTGCCCAGCCTGCGTGTCCCCGCCAAGGACGGCCGCCTGTCACGGCCCCCTCCTCCAGCCTGGGCCGGTTCTTCCATCAAGCGTTTGACAGAAACGCGTGAGAAGCAAAGTCACAGATCAGACGTAACTGAGCGTCTACGTATGGGCCCACCAGCCAACCTGCGAGCAGCCTTGCGCAGCCTCTGCCTCGTGCTGTAAAGGATTTCTGTGCGGACTTGCCCGCCTGCATCTCCCGTCTCCTGACACGGCTCATCCTGCCGGTCGTTCTGATGGGGCCCCTGCTGGCTGCATTCTGCTGCTCCCTGTCCTCGTTATGCATGGCCTCCTTCTGGGATTCATCCGTGCAGGGGGGTTCTGGCTTCTTGCAGAAACAGAGCTGCTGTGAACACCCTCGGTCAGGGTCCGGGTGCCCGAGGAGTGGAACCTCCGGCTGGGACTGGCCACAGAATTTGCAGGGCCTGATACAGAGCAAAACACGGGGCTCTGGGATAAATCGTCAGGAGTTTCAGGACGGCAGTTGCAGAGCCCGGTACCGGGGGCGGGCTGGGCGACCACTTGGGTGCAGGACGCATCTTCACCCCCACCGAGGGCTATGCAAAGGGCCTGTGCCTTGCGGCGGCCTCTGGCACACAGGGCGTGTCCACGTTCCCCATCCTCACCTGCGCTTGGTTCCATCGGACTCCAATTCCATCAATGTAAGGAGTACAACGGCACCCCACCCCAGTACTCTTGCCTGGAAAATCCAATGGACGGAGTAGCCTGGTGGGCTGCAGTCCATGGGGCCGCTAACAGTCGGACAGACTGAGCGACTTCACTTTCACTTTTCTCTTTCATGCACTGGAGAAGGAAATGGCAACCCACTCCAGTGTTCTTGCCTGGAGAATCCCAGGGATGGGGGAGCCTGGTGGGCTGCCGTCTATGGGGTCACACGGAGTTGGACACGACTGAAGTGACTTAGCAGCAGCAGCAAGGAGTATAAACCCCTGGCGTAGGCCATGGCTGCCCACCCCAGTCTTCTTGCCTGGGAAATCCCATGGACGGGGCACCTGGCAGGCTATAGTCCACGGGGTCACAGAGAGTGGGACGCGGCTGAGCACAGCCAGCATGACGTGTGCAAGAGCATCACTTTGGTTTTGCTGCATTTCCTTGGTTGTGTGCGTACGAGACACTGCAGTCGTGTCTGACTCAGCAACTCCCATGGACTACATATAGCCCACCAGGTTCCTCTGTCCGTGGGATCCTCCAGGCAAGAATGCTGGAGTGGGTTGCCATGCCCTCCTCCCAACCCAGGGATTGACCTCGAATCTCTTAGGACTCCTGCATTTGGCAGGTGTAGTTTTCGTTTGCATTTCCTTGGTTACCAGAGAGAATGAGCAGATGATATGTATATGGACCACTGAGTGACTTTTCTGAAGAAACAGGGGACAGAGTTGGACTCCTGTGCTTGGGCCTAAATGACCATGTGGGCGGTCACTCCCCTCCTATTTGGAAGTTCTGCCATCTGATCATAACCCCTTCTGCTCAGGGGTCAGGTTACATGGCAAGGCTAAAAAAAATAAAAATTGAAATAAATCATTTGGAAGCTTCAGCACCAGCCTCTCCAATGAATATTCAGGACTGGTTTACTTTAGGATGGACTGGTTGAATCTCCTTGCAGTCCGAGGGACCCTCAAGAGTCTTCTCCAAAATTGACCAGTTCAATCCAGTCGCTCAGTCATGTCCGACTCTGCGACCCCACGAATCGCAGCACACCAGGCCTCCCTGTCCATCACCAACTCCCAGAGTTCACTCAAACTCATGTTGATTGAGTCGGTGATGCCATCAAACCATCTCATCCTCTGTCGTCCCCTTCTCCTCCCGCCTTCAATCTTCCCCAGAATTAGGGTCTTTTCCAGTGAGTCAGTTCTTCGCATCAGGTGGCCAAAGTACTGGAGTTTCAGCTTCAGCATCAGTCCTTCCAGTGAACATTCAGGAGTGATTTCCTTTAGGATGGACTGGTTGGATCTCCCTGCAGTCCAAGGGACTCTCAAGAGTCTTCTCCAACACCACAGTTCAAAAGCATCCATTCTTCAGCGCTCAGCCTTCTTTATAGTCCGACTCTCACATCCATACATGACTGCTGGAAAAACCATATAGCTTTGGCAAGATGGACCTTTGTTGGCAAAGCAATGTCTCTGCTTTTTAATATGCTGTCTAGGTTGGTCATAGCTCCAGAATCACCGTAGATGGTGACTGCAGCCATGAAATGAAAAGACCCTTGCTCCTTGGAAGAAAAGCCATGACCAAAATTGATATTGGGAGTCAAAAGAAATATAGTATTTCAAACAGTTTAGGAAAACATGAATGAAGTTAGAGGACTCCCAGTATCTGATTTTAAGACTTCCTTTATAGCTGCAGTAATTAAGACAGTCTGGGGCCAGGGGTTGACACTCCGAGCTTCCAGTGCAAGGGGAGCAAGTTTAATCCCCTCACTGGGGAACTACATGCCGCACAGGACGGCCGAAAAACAAATCTTGAATTGATACCCTGCTACTCCCACAGATCGACGGAACTAGAGAGACTCCAGAAATCAGCCATCAGAAATGTAGGCAGTTGATTTTTTGGTGGTAAAATAAACATACGTTTTGCCAGGACTTCCCTCGTGGGTCGTGGTTGAGACTCTGAACTTCTGCTGCAGGGGCTACGAGTGAGGTCCCTGGTCTGGGAACTGAGACCCCACATGCCTCGTGGCCGAAAAAGTCATCAAACAGAAAGACCTGTTTGTGGCAAGATATCCTCTATGTTATATGTAGGTGCAGGACTCGGCCTGTACTTTTAAGCCTTATTATGGTGCTGTTCCCCTTATCTTCATCCTTACTGTATATGCCACAGTCTGTGTCATGGACTTCACTCTGATGTGTTTTACTGTAGCTGGGTTTCCATTCGTTGTATTTCCAAAGATTATTTGTCTCCTGTTTTGTGCTGCTGTGTAATGTGGTGAGTTTGGTTTCGCAGTGACTTTTTATTCTGTGTGTATTGTTCGGCATGTCTTTTCTTTTTTTATTGGGGGATAATCACCTTACAATATTGTGCTTCTGCCATACCTCAGCATGAGTCAGCCGCAGGTAGACGTATGTTCCTCCCACGTGAGCCGCCCCCCTTCTCCCTCCCCACCCCACCCATCGCGGGTGTCACAGAGCACTGGGCTGGCTGCACGGCAAATCCCCACTTGCTGCCTGGTTGGCACGTGGTAATGAATATGTTTCCAGGCTACCGTCTCTGTTCGTCCCCCCCTTCTCCCACTGTGTCCACAGTCTGTTCTGGGTCACCATCACTGCCCTGCAAACACGTTTATCAGTCTTTCTAGATTTCAAATGCATGTGTTAATATAAAATATCTGTCTTCTCTTTTGGCACATCTTTGCTAACAACAGTAAATACTCAGAGTTTGTCCTTTGAGCTGAGATGTTCATATTTTTATACAGGGATTTTAGCTACTTATGTTTTCTTTTTTTTTTTTTTTACATTTCCCTTATTTGTTAGACCTACTTTAACTTTTTCCGTCATCTAATTTTCTAGTATTTTGACTTTTTTTTTTTTTTTTTTAATGATTCCTTGCCATTTCTTTTCTGATTACAATGTGAGGGAAGTGCCAATCACACCTCTGGTTACGGATCTCGATTTTTGTTGTATGAATTACCTTCTTCCCTTTATCTCTCGTAACTTGACACGAAGAACTGTCTCATTGAAAAAGACCCTGATGCTGGGTAAGACTGAAAGCCAAAGGAGAAAGGGGTGGCAGGAGATGAGATGGTTCGATAGCTCAGTAAGCACGAGCTCGAGCAAACTGCGGGAGACAGTAGCGGACGGAGGGGTCAGGACGCGGTGACCGAAGCACAGCAAAGGCAACAGAATACCTGAGCAGGTAGAGCAGAGCTTTTCACCCTGAAAAAAAGGGCACTCTGCGATTTTCTGCAGTAGCTCTTTGCTTCATTTTGTGTGAAACAAAGGCTTAGTGCCTTGCTTTTCCTACGCTTTCTTCCTCTCTGGTTTTCATTGCATTAATCTGAGGTTAAGGCCCCGGTTTAAAAAAAGTCCTCTTGCTCAATTTTTCCCTTTTGCAGTTTGTTTGTTCCCATAGCAACAACAGTCACTTCAGCTCAGCAGCCTCGGTCTCTACTGAGAGGTGTTTTTAGCCAGTTCTCTCTCCATCTCGAGCTGGTTTCAAGCCTCAGTGCCAGGTCTTTCCTCTCGTTCCATCATTCATGAGTTTCTGACTCAGGCCCCAGCGATTTATTGTAGGATTCTGAGCAATTTTTGCAGGAAAGGGAGTTAGTTGGGTCGTGAATTAGTCACAGCCTCTTGTGGTTTCGAGTGACAAAACCCTACCTCAAGTTGACTTCAGTTAGAAAAGAGAATATATACTGTCTCACGCACTTGCGAAGTCCAGCCTCGGCTGAATCGTCAAACTGCGTCGTCAGGAAATTGTCTCCGTCCCTGGACCCTGCTTCCCCGTCTCGGCTTTATCCTAGAGGGCAGTTCTCAGGTTGGGGCCTGTTTGGCCCCAGTCCCATACCCCCTGCTCTGGCAACCTTGGCAGAGGGAAGTGCCCCCTTTCTAGTTGTTTCTGCAGAAGTCTGGGCTGAGTGTCATTGGCCTGGATCAGGTCTCACGCTCATCTTTTGAACCAACATCTGTGACTCTGACTGGGGATTCCCGGGCCACATGCTTATTCCCGACTCTGGGGGGTGGGGCCCAATGCTCTAAGTGTAGAAGGGAGAGTTCACCCCCTAAAAAAGAAAACTGGATTGTTGCTACCAGAAGAAGGGGTCAGTGTTGGCAGAAAACAACAGATGCCCACGTGTCTTCTGAGACCACAGATCTGCGCACCGTGGCCTCCAGAGGGACGACGTCAGGTGGCCGGGGGGCCGTCTAAGCAGAGGCTTAGGTCTCGGGCCTCCCCGGGGGCTCAGCCGGTACAGAACCCGCCTGCAATGTGGGAGACCTGGGTTTGATCCCTGGGTTGGGAAGATCTCCGGAAGAAGGGAACAGCTATCCACTCAAGTACTCTGGCCTGGAGAAGTCCATGGACTGTATGTATAGTCCACGGGGTCGCAAAGAGTCTGACGTGACTGAGCAACTCTCACGTAGGCTTGGATAGCGGCTTCCGCGGTCGCTCCAGAGCCGTGTTCTCGGGTTCTCAGCTCCGTGCTTCTGGAAATTTGTTGTCGTCAGTCTGGCTAGATGATTCTCCCCGCCGGGCCTGGCTCGCGCCAGCCTGACTCAGCAGAGGCTGATGTGTATCTAAACCCCATCTTGGAGGGCACAGCGACTGCCGAAGGACCTGAGCAGGGCTGTCTCCCGGTCAGTGCACTTTCCCTGTCGAAGACCACAAGGGAAGCCAGGCTCTCATCACAGGGTTGCTTAGCGACCACAGAACCAGGCAAGAGAAGTGCTCCGCAGAAAGTCAGTGACTTTAAAACGCCCACAGACGCTAGAAGAGTGAAGAGATGACACGTTACCCGCAGAGAGGGAGGTACGTGGCAAGGCTGGGGGGGCAGAAAAGAGCTGTCTGGTCTGTCTGGAGCATGGGGAGCAGATAAAAGCAGGGCGGAGGGCAGGTGCTGTCATATATCACTTACATCTCAACTAAAAAGAAAATAAAACAGTGCTTTCCAAAAGTTTCAGATGCATATGAAACCACTAGAGATCTTGTTAAAATGCAGATCCTGAGTCAGTAGGTCTGGGGTGGGGCCCAGGATATTGTCTTCCGAATAGACCCCCACCTGATGCTGGTCTGGAGGCCACACTTTTGAGTAGCCGTGATTTCCAAAATACTGAAAAAATAGACTGTATAGGAGTTTGCAATGGGTCAGATGCAGGGGGGGGTTGGGAGTAAGGTAAAATGGATTGTCAGGATCATCCCCAGACCTCAGCTGGAGGATCTGGGTGGTGATAGGATCCAGAAGCCTGAGATGAGAAACAGGTCTGGGTGAGGTCGATAGTAATCAGAGATAACATTTACTGAGTAGTCAAGTGGGCCTTGGAAAGCATCACTACGAACAAAACTAGTGGAGGTGATGGAATTCCAGTTGAGCTATTTCAAATCCTGAAAGACGATGCTGTGAAAGTGCTGCACTCAATGTGCCAGCAAATTTGGAAAACTCAGTAGTGGCCACAGGACTGGAAAAGGTCAGTTTTCATTCCAATCCCAAAGAAAGGCAATGCCAAAGAATGCTCAAACTATTGCACAATTGCGCTCATCTCTCTCACACGCTAGTAAAGTAATGTTCAAAATTCTCCAAGCCAGGCTTCAGCAATACGTGAACCATGAACTTCCAGATGTTCAAGCTGGTTTTAGAATAGGCAGAGGAACCAGAGATCAAATTGCCAACATCTGCTGGATGATCGCAAAAGCAAGAGAGTTTCAGAAAAACATCTATTTCTGCTTTATTGACTATGCCAAAGCCTTTGACTGTGTGGATCACAATCAACTGTGGAAAATTCTGAAAGAGATGGGAATATCAGACCACCTGATCTGCCTCTTGAGAAACCTATATGCAGGTCAGGAAGCAACAGTTAGAAGTGGACATGGAACAACAGACTGGTTTCAAATAGGAAAAGGAGTACGTCAAGGCTGTATATTGTCACCCTGCTTATTTAACTTATATGCAGAGCACATCATGAGGAATGCTGGACTGGAAGAAGCACAAGCTGGAATCAAGATTGCCGGGAGAAATATCAATAACCTCAGATATGCAGATGACACCACCCTTATGGCAGAAAGTGAGGAGGAACTAAAAAGCCTCTTGATGAAAGTGAAAGAGGAGAGTGAAAAAGTTGGCTTAAAGCTCAACATTCAGAAAACGAAGATCATGGCATCTGGTCCCATCACTTCATGGGAAATAGATGGGGAAACAGTGGAAACAGTGTCAGACTTTTTCTGGGCTCCAAATCACTGCAGATGGTGACGGCAGCCAAGAAATTAAAAGATGCTTACTCCTTGGAAGAAANATGAAAGTGAAAGAGGAGAGTGAAAAAGTTGGCTTAAAGCTCAACATTCAGAAAACGAAGATCATGGCATCTGGTCCCATCACGTCATGGGAAATAGATGGGGAAACAGTGGAAACAGTGTCAGACTTCATTTTTTGGGCTCCAAAATCACTGCAGATGGTGACTGCAGCCATGAAATTAAAAGACGCTTACTCCTTGGAAGAAAAGTTATGACCAACCTAGATAGCATATTCAAAAGAAGAGCCATTACTTTGCCGACTAAGGTCCGCCTAGTCAAGGCTATGGTTTTTCCTGTGGTCATGTATGGATGTGAGAGTTAGTCTATGAAGAAGGCTGAGCCCTGAACAACTGATGCTTTTGAACTGTGGTGTTGGAGAAGACTCTTGAGAGTCCCTTGGACTGCAAGGTGATCCAACCAGTCCATTCTGAAGGAGATCAACCCTGGGATTTCTTTGGGAGGAATGATGCTAAAGCTGAAACTCCAGTACTTTGGCCACCTCATGAGAAGAGTTGACTCATTGGGAAAGACTTTGATGCTGGGAGGGATTGGGGGCAGGAGAAGGGGACGACAGAGGATGAGATGGCTGGACGCCATCACTGACTCGATGGACGTGAGTCTGAGTGAACTCTGGGAGTTTGTGATGGACAGGGAGGTCTGGCATGCTGCGATTCATGGGGTCGCACAGAGTCAGACACGACTGAGAGACTGAACTGAACTAAGGAGTGAGCTGAGTAGGAAACTTAAACAAGAACATTTAATGGAATACAAATATCCAATCTAGAAACTCTAATAAGAATCTCCTTTCACTGTGTAATGGATCTTTCCTATTACACAGAAAATTACCTAACACATGGCTTCTCCTAAAATGTGTTATAGATCAGACTCATAATTTTTCCTTCCAAAAAATGGCACAAGAATTGATTTCAGTTACTATTTAATGCTTATTTCCCTCCCTTGTCAAAACAAACAAACAAACAAAAAATGCTCTATACACCTGAAATTTAAGGTTGTCAGCCTGAATTCATTCACGGAACTTTTAAGGACTCTTCATTTACAGTGAATTTTCTAGTTCTATCAATGTTACTGGAAATCTGAAATAGATGGTAGGATGTGCTGAAGTGCCAATAGGCTTAGGGGAAGAAAAGCTTCTCAAAATTTTTCTAAAATGAATTTTATAAATTAGGTTAACATGATATTATATATAACCAGTACCTCTTGCTGGGGAAGGCAATGGCACCCCACCCCAGTACTCTTGCCTGGAAAATCCAATGGACGGAGTAGCCTGGTAGGCTGCAGTCCATGGGGTCGCTAACAGTCGGACAGACTGAGCGACTTCACTTTCACTTTTCTCTTTCATGCATTGAAGAAGGAAATGGCAACCCACTCCGGTATTCTTGCCTGGAGAATCCCAGGGATGGGGGAGCCTGGTGGGCTGTCGTCTATGGGGTCACACAGAGTCGGACACGACTGAAGTGACTTAGCAGCAGCAGCAGCAGCAGCAAATTAGGCCCATGTCTCTGAAAGCTAGAAAGTATTTTGTGAATTGGGTTTTTGTTTTAATTTATTTTAATTGGAGGCTAATTTCTCTACAATATTGTGGTGGTTTTTGCCATAGATCGACATGAATCAGCCATGGGTGTACATGTGTCCCACCATCCTGAACCTCTTTCCTACCTCCTTCCCTTTCCTCTCCCTCTGGGTTGTCCCAGAGCACCAGCTTTGGGTGCCCTGCTTCATGTATTGAATTTGCACTGGTTTGGCTTCTTCGCTTGTTTGTTTTCATGTTATACCAACACATAAGGTGCTAGAGAGCATTTATAGTGTTGGCGGTGTATTTTCACAGAGTGTTAGGTTCCAGTGGGCACTTCCAAAACTGTGTGCTCACTTACATGCTCAATTCGCCCATAAAGGTTTTGTTAAAAGGACAGCATCTCCACTGGGAACAGCACATATCAATAGTAGCAACATGGTTGTAGCTAAGCACTGCAGAATAGACTTGCAGTACTTGAAACAAAGATTACACAGTTTTGTCTTTAAAACAATACCCACTGGACCCCTCCAACCTCATATATATACACTTTCCTATCAATGTTTCCATTGTTTTCCTCTATAGGATCCAAAGTTCATGGGTTTGAAGATTATATAATTTTGCATTCTATCTTTAAGAAAAAAGGTTGCAAAATTATTAATGGAAGTTAAACACTAGAGTGAACATTTATTTTGAGGGAGAAAAGCAATCAGTATCAACTGCAAAATTTTAACAGCTGATGATCCTATATCATAAAATCCAGAAAATGATACAGCATTTTATTAACTGCCTGATATAGCCCTAAACCTTTCCCTACTTTTTGATGAATAGTTCTTTTTCACCTCTAATATGACATAGCATTTTCGATGCAGAAGTGTAGAAATTCAAAATTTTTCCCTTTAGTGTGATTGATAGAAAACATTTTTAACACTGATATTTTGAAGCCTTTCTTTCAGTTTCACATCTCATTAATGTTATGGTATAGACTGTTAGAATTGTCAAATTGGGGGAAGCCTCTATGAAATTTCTTTCCCAGCTGAGCTAAATGTCATAGAAGAGTTTTTGACCGACCATTTCTGGCCCCAAACAATTCAGTCCCTGTTACTCCACTAACCACATATTCCAGCACCAGTGCTGGAGGTCACAAATGAACAGCAGAATCAGACCTCTGTCCATGAAAACAACAGAGGAGATGAGAAAAATATCCCTGGAGTTATTTCTACAAAAGAGTGCTACTGATAGCTAAATCACACAAATAAAGCTAGTCTGATAAATCCAAACTTACAGATCTCCAATAGAAACTCCACTTGGCATGATCCCACAAGCAACTTTGTTTACTCTAATACAACCACCTAAGGGGAAGTGTGACAGATGGGCAAGTGATCACATCTGATAACAGGTAAAACAACTTACTTTCCCAACAAGGAAACACGACCCTGTGAGCACACTTGGCAGGCTTCTCCCTGAAGTTTGGAGGTCAGTTCTTCACTGCTCACCCTCCGTGGCACAGCCTTCCTTTCTCCTGCCCCCCATGAGCAATACCCCCAACACAGAGACACACCTCTGCTTGAGCCTAGATCACATGACCTGACTCCTTCCTCATCCCCCTGATGTCAGACTTTAATGTTTCCATCTTCAGTGTTACCTTTGCCTGATTTCCAAGCCCATCCTTGTGCACCTAGCCAAGGCCACATCTCAGTAAATCTCACAATGGTTGAATTCCTAAATATTTTCCCCTTTCTTTACTCTGTTCTCCAATCCTCCCTTAACAATTGAGAATTAGAAAATCCTCCTAAACCTTACTGCGTCCTCTGCCTAAAAACTTTCAGGTGGCCCTTAATTACAATCAGTGATGTTATAACCTCAGCCTTTGAGTCCCTGTATTATTTTCCCTGCTATTTTAAAGGAATACTGATTCCCCTAACTATTTCCCCATATATTTCAGATTTGCTTTAGAAAGTCCCTCTTGTCTTGTATTCCACCCCCACTCCACCTTTTTTTTTTTGCTTGGAGCATCCTACATCTTCTCTCTCCTTTTCAAATAAATGTGTAAACTAACTGTAATTGAATATTAGTGATATTATTGATCCTCAATTTTCTAGAATGAAAAGGTTTTCAAATAAAATATGAAAGAACAAATATAATTTAATTTACACATACTGGTTAAAAAAAGTAATTTTTATTCATCTTGGTCTGCTGCTGTTTTGCTTACCATCTTTGGGATTTCTCTAAATAACTATAGTCATAAAGATTGTTCTTTTTTCTGGAAAAGGTTCTGTCTCTATTTGACACAATACATACTATGATGTGACTGCTGCTGCTACTGCTAAGTCGCTTCAGTCGTGTCCGACTCTGTGCGACCCCACAGACGGCAGCCTCTGGTAGCAGAACATGGCTTGGACTGAAGGACTCACTCACTACCTTGTCTGGAGCTTCTATTCACTACAAGCAACTCAGTAGACATGGTGGTCTCGCCTCTGCTCCCTAGCAGGAAGGCATCATCACATAGTACTCTTGGGACACCAGTGAGTCAATTAACCCCTGCCAGGCAAGTTGTTTGCCTCTCTCAGTTGAGGGCTGGCAGGATGTGCTGTGCCATCATGCCAGTAAACTCCTACCTCCAAAGCCCTGCCTCCAACAATATGAAATTTCAACTACTGCAGTGCCTAATAACCATGCTCTGGAACTGCTGAGGAACTGGGAATGAAGTGGGTAGTGACTCATTGGTCACAGTCGGCCCACAGAGAAAATCTATGAAAGGTACACTTGGGCTGGAAACGAAGTATCAGAAGGCATTATGTAGTCTGAAATCTGGGTCTAGGAGAAGTCTAGACAATGTTCCTTTCAGCAGTAACAAACAGAGGATACTCTTTCCAGAATTAGTCACTTCACTGTCATGTGTCTCTATCACATACAATGAATGCAGAGATCCAGAGGAAAGGAAAGGAAAGATAAGAAGGCCTTCATAAGTGAACAGTGCAAAGAAGCAAAAGAAAACAATGCAAAGGGAAAGACTAGAGATCTCTTCAAGAATATTGGAGATACCAAAGGAATGTTTCATGCAAGGATGGGCACAAGAAAGGATGAAACAGTAAGGACCCAATGGAAGCAGAAGAGATTAAGAAGAGGTGGCAAGAATACACAGAAGAACTGTACAAAAAAAAGGTCATAATGATCCAGAAAACCACAATGGTGTGTTCACTCAGTTAGGACCGGACATCCTTGCAATCTGAAGTCTGGTGGGCTTTAGGAAGCATTACTACACACAAGGCTAGTGGAGGTGATGGAATTGCAGCTGAGCTATTCAAAATTCTAAAAGTTGGTGATGTTAAAGTGCTGCTCTCAATATGTCAGCAAATTTGGAAAATGCGGCAGTGGCCACAGGACCGGAAAAAGTCACTTTTCATTCCAATCCCAAAGAAGGACATGCCAAAGAATGTACAAACTACCATACAATTGCACTCATTTCATATACTAGCAAGGTTATGTTCAAAGTCCTTCAAGCTAGGCTTTAGCAATACTTGAAAGGAGAACTTCCAGATGTACAAGTTGCATTTAGAAAAGGCAGAGGAACCAGACATTAAAACATCAACATTCACTGGATCATAGAGAAAGCAAGGGAATTTCAGAACAACATCTACTTTGCTTCATTGACTGTGCTAAAGCTTTTGATTGTGTGGATCACAAAAAAACTGTGGAAAATTCTTAAAGAGATGGACTACCTTAACTCTCTCCTGAGAAATCTGTATTTGGGTCAAGAAACAACTGTTAGAACCTTACATGGAACAACTGACGAGTAAAAAATTGGGAAAGGAATACAAGGCTGTATATTGTCATCCTGTTCATTTAATTTATATGCAGAGTTCAGTTCAGTCGCTCAGTCGTGTCCGACTCTTTGTGACCCTATGATTGCAGCACACCAGGCCTCCGTGTTGATCACCAACTCCTGGAGTTCACTCAAACTCACGTCCATCGAGTCCGCAATGCCATCCAGCCATGTCATCCCCTGTCGTTCCCTTCTCCTCCTGCCCCCAATCCCTCCCAGCATCAGAGTCTTTTCCAATGAGTCAACTCTTCGCATGAGGCGGCCAAAGTACTGGAGTTTCAGCTTGAGCATCATTCCTTCCAAAGAAATCCCAGGGTTGATCTCCTTCAGAATGGACTGGTTGGATCTCCTTGGAGTCCAAGGGACTCTCAAGAGTCTTCTCCAACACCACAGTTCAAAAGCATCAATTATTCAGTGCTCAGCTTTCTTCACAATCCAACTCTCACATCCATACATTACCACTGGAAAAACCATAGCCTTGACTAGATGGACCTTTGTTGGCAAAGTAATGTCTCTGCTTTTTAATATACTGTCTAGTTTGATCATAACTTTTCTTCCAAAGAGTAAGCGTCTTTTAATTTCATGGCTGCAATCACCATCTGCAGTGGTTTTGGAGCCCCGAAAAATAAAATCTGACACTATTTCCACTGTTTCCCCATCTATTTCCCATGAAGTGATGCAGAGTACATCATGTCAAATGCTGGGCTGGATGAACCACAAGCCTGAATCAAGATTGCCAAGAGAAATGTCAACAACTGAAGAGAAACTAAAGAGCCTCTTGATGAGGGTGAAAAGGGAGAGTGAAAAAGTTGGCTTAAAACTCAACATTCAAAAAACTAAGATCGTGGCATCTGTTCTTATTATGTCATGGCAAATAGATAGGGGAAAAGTGGAAGAACTAACAGAGTTTCTTTTCTTGGGCTCCAAAATCAGTGCAGATAGTGACTGCTGCTGTGACCCCACAGATGGCAACCCACTGGGCTCTGCCATCCCTGGGATTCTCCAGGCAAGAACACTGGAGTGGGTTGCCATTTCCTTCTCCAATGCATGAAAGTGAAAAGTGAAAGTGAAGTCACTCAGTCGTGTCTGACTCAGCAACCCCATGGACTGCAGCCTACCAGGCTCCTCTGTCCATGGGAGTTTCCAGGCAAGAGTACTGGAGTGGGATGCCATTGCCTTCTCCAGTTTTAGGTGTAGAGTTAGGTTATTTATTTGACTTTTTTCTTGTTTCCTGAGGTATGCCTATATTGCTATGAACTTTCCCCTTAGCACTGCTTTTATAGTGTCCCACAGGTTTTGGGTTGTTGTGTTTTCATTTTCATTTGTTTCTATGCATATTTTGATTTCTTTTTTTATTTCTCCTGTGATTTGTTGGTTATTCAGAAGTGTGTTGTTCAGCCTCCATATGTTGGAATTTTTAATAGTTTTTATCTTGTAATTGAGATCTAATCTTATGAAAGTGAAGTCGCTCAGTCGTGTCTGACTCAGCAACCCCATGGACGGCAGCCTACCAGGCTCCTCCATCCATGGGAGTTTCCAGGCAAGAGTAATGGAGTGGAATGCCATTGCCTTCTCCCACTATGATGTGACAGGAAACAATAAAGAACTGAAATGGTATGAACCTAACAGAAGCAGAAGATATTAAGAAGAGGTGGCTAGAATACACAGAACTATACAAAAAATATCTTCGTAACCCAGATAATCACAATGATGTGATCACTCACCTAGAGCCAGACATCCTGGAATGCAAAGTCAAATGGGTCTTAGGAAGCATCACTACCAACAAAGCTAGTGGAGGTGGTGGAATTCCAGTTGAGCTATTTCAAATCCTAAAAGATAATGCTGTCAAAGTGCTGCACTCAGTATGTCAACAAATTTGAAAAACTCAGCAGTGGCCACAGGACTGGAAGAGGTCAGTTTTCATTTCAACCCCAAAGAAAGGCAATGCCAAAAAATGCTCAAACTACTATACAATTGCCCTCATCTCAATCGCTAGTAATGTTCAAAATTCTCCAAGCCAGCCTTCAACAATACGTGAACTGTGAACTTCCAGATGCTCAAGCTGGTTTTAGAAAAGGCAGAGGAACCAGAGATCAAATTGTCAGTATCCATTGGATCATCAAAAAAGCAAGAGAGTTCCAAAAAAAAAAAAAAAAATCTAAGAGACAGGAATACCAGACCACCTGACCTGCCTCTTGAGAAATCTGTATGCGGGTCAGGAAGCAACAGCTAGAACTAGACATGGAGCATCAGACTGGTTCCAACAAGGAAAGGAATACGTCAAGTTTGTGTATTGTCACCCTGCTTATTTAACTTATATGAAGAATATATCATGAGAAATGCTGGACTAGATGAAGCACAAGCTGGAATAAAGCTTTCCAGGAAAAATATCAATAACCTCAGATATGCAGATGACACTACCCTTATGACAGAAAGTTNCTGGTTCCAACAAGGAAAGGAATACGTCAAGTTTGTGTATTGTCACCCTGCTTATTTAACTTATATGAAGAATATATCATGAGAAATGCTGGACTAGATGAAGCACAAGCTGGAATAAAGCTTTCCAGGAAAAATATCAATAACCTCAGATATGCAGATGACACTACCCTTATGACAGAAAGTTAAGAAGAACTAAAGAGCCTCTTGATGAATGTGAAAGAGGAGAGTGAAAAAGTTGGCTTAAAATTCAGCATTCAGAAAACTAAGATCATGGCATCTGGTCCCATCACTTCATGGCAAATATAAGGGGAAACAGTAGAAACAGTGACAGACTTTATTTTGGGGGACTTCAAACCCACTGCAGATGGTAACTGCAACTATGAAATTAAAAGTTAAATCACTCTTGCTCCTTGGAAGAAATGTTATGACCAACCTAGGCAGCATATTAAAAAGCAGAGACGTCACTTTGACAACAAAGGTACATCTAGTCAAGGCTATGGTTTTTCCAGTAGTCATGTATGGATGTGGGAGTTGGACTATAAAGAAAGCTGAGTGCTAAAGAGTTAATGCTTTTGAACTGTGGTGTTGGAGAAGACTCTTGAGAGTCCCTGTCAATCTTAAAGAAAATCAATCTTGAATATTCATTGGAAAGACTTATGCTGAAGCTGAAGCTCCAGTGGACATGAAGCATCAGACTGGTTCCAATAAGGAAAGGAGTACATCAAAGTTGTGTATTGTCACCCTGCTTATTTAATTTTTTTTTATTTATTTATTTTTTTACACGAACTCCCAAACATGAACCCCCCTCCCACCTCCCACCCNTGCTAGCATTTTGTTGAGGGTTTTGTATGTACAGCCACAAAATGTCTTAATGTATACTTTTCTTTTCCTGTGGTGTCTTTGATTATCCTTCCTCTTGTATAGTTTGCAAGCTTGACAAAACAGCATAAACCCTTCTTTAAATGTCTTGTGATGCCACTTGGCCCCCGTTTGTAAGTTTTAAAAGTTACAGATTCAATCTTTAATTGTTATGTCTGTTCTTACTTTCTACCTATTCTTGGGCTTGAGTCACTCTTGGTAATTTGTCTCTTTTTTAGGAATTTAGTTCTTTCATGTAGGTTATCTAATTTGTTGGTGTGTAACGAAGGAAAGTTATGGCCAACCTAGATAGCATATTAAAAAGCAGAGACATTACTTTGCCAACAAATTTCCGTCTAGTCAAGGCTATGGTTTTTCCAGTGGTCATGTACAGATGTGAAAGTTGGACTGTGAAGAAAGCTGAGCGCTGAAGAATTGATGCTTTTGAACTGTGGTGTTGGAGAAGACTCTTGAGAGTCCCCTGGACTGCAAGGAGATCCAACCAGTCCATTCTAAAGATCAGTCCTGGGTGTTCTTTGGAAGGACTGATGCTAAAGCGCAAACTCCGATACTTTGGACACCTCATACGAAGATTTGACTCACTGGAAAAGACTCTGATGTTGGGAGGGGTTGGGGGAAGGAGGAGAAGGGGACGACAGAAGATGAGATGGCTGGATGGCATCACTGACTCGATGGATGAGTTTGGGTGAATTCCGAGAACTGGTGATGGACAGGGAGGTCTGGCATGCTGTGATTCATGGGGTCGCAAAGAGCTGGACACGACTGAACGACTGAACTGAACTGCTTTTTACTCTTTTTCACTTTTGTAGTCGGTAATAATGTCCCCATCCCATTTTCACTTGATTTTCAGTGTGTTGTTTTTGTCATTTGTTAATCATTTCAAATTGGTGATGGACAGGGAGGTCTGGCATGCTGTGATTCATGGGGTCGCAAAGAGCTGGACACGACTGAACGACTGAACTGAACTGCTTTTTACTCTTTTTCACTTTTGTAGTCGGTAATAATGTCCCCATCCCATTTTCACTTGATTTTCAGTGTGTTGTTTTTGTCATTTGTTAATCATTTCAAAAAAACTTTTAAATAGATTGATTCTCTTATTGCTTTGCCAGTCTCTATTTCTGCTCTGATGTTCATTATTTCCTTCCATCAGCTCTGGGTTTTGTTTACTCTTCTCATAGACCCCTAGAATGTCAAGTCAGGTACTGCTGTTAAGACCTATCTATCCTCCTCCTAATACAAGCATTGACTGCTGTAAATTTCCACTCTGGGCTTCCCTGTATCCTGTGAGTTCTGGTAGTTTGTGGCTTTGTTTTCATTTGTCTGCAGGTATGTTCTAACTTCCCTTGTGGTTTCTTCTTCGACCAACTGATTAAGAGTGTGTGGTTTTACTTCAACATATTTGTGCATTTTCGTTTTCCTGCAATTATTGCTTGGAGATGATACTTTATATTATTTCAACATTGATTGAGACCGGTTTTGTAGTCTAATATATGGTCTACATTGAAGAATGTTCCATATGCACTTAAGACTGTGTATCTGCTCNTTCATGGGGTCGCAAAGAGTCGGACACGACTGAGCGACTGAACTGAGGTGAACTGATTAGGTGCCAGGAGCTTTACATCTGTTGTCTTATTCTGTACAATAGGGAGGTGGTGCTGTTGTGATCTCTGTTTTAAGAGTGGGGAAACTGAGGCCAAAGTCGTACAGGTAGTAAGCAGAAAAACCAAGGGCCAAGCTCTATCTTGCCGTCTGAGTGCAGAGCTCCTGCAGGTAACCGTCGGCCGTTTGGAAAACGTGGAGCCGAAGCACCTGTAGGATGTCACGTGGATAACCTACCCTCTCAGACTCCTGCCAACTTGCTCCCATTTCTATTTGGCATTTGATTATTACCGAGGAAGCATCTGCAGAAAACCAGCTTTCAGATTTTTAGTTTTTGGCTGAGCTTTGAAACATACAGGATCTTAGTTTCCCAGTCAGGGATGAAATCTGCATCTCCTGCATTAGACGGTGGATCCTTAGCCACTGGACCACTAGGGAAGGCCCAGCTTTCAGCTTTTCAAATAGTCCTTTTTTTTTTTTTTTCTCTTAAATGATCAAACACTGTGTTTTTCTATCTCTGAAAAATCAGGACCTTTCCAGATTATTTTTAATTAATTCATTGAGTTTTGGGTGTGCTGGGTCTTCCCGCTGTGTGGGCTTTCTCTAGGTGCCGGGAGCAGGAGTCCTTCTTCCTTGCCACGTGCAGGCTTCCCGTTGCAGCAGCTTCTCTTGTTGCAGAGCAGGCTCTATGGGCTTCCGCAGGTGCTACATGCAGGTCACTTGCTCCACAGCGTGTGGGATCTTCCCGGACCTGGGACAGAGGGACTGTCTTCTGCATTGGGCACTTTTTTTTTTTTTTTTTCGTGAGCCACCAGGGAAGTCCCTCCAGATTATTTCTTGAAGTTGGTTTCTGTTTATTTTTCTGGATTCAGAGAACTCACTCAATTCTCCCCCTCCACCCCAGATCTTTTTAAACCAAAGGCAAAATTTCTTTTGGTATGATTTATCACGTCTAATGGATTTGCTGTCTTCTTCAGGGGTGCCTATAGCTCGACTCTCCGTGGCGTTCTCCTATCTTGCTGACTGGCCCTTCTGCGTCATTCCATATGCTTTTTACTGCTCTGATCACCGCTTTTACTTTGGCTATCGTGATTTTAATTTCAGGATACTCTCCATTTATCTCGGCCTGTTCTTTAAAACCAATGTCCTCTTTTTAATCGAGAATAAGAATTAGGTGCTTTCTAAAACTGGGTTCTGCTTCATGGGCTAAATATATTTATTGCAAAGGAGTGGTTTTTGGCTCCAGCACTCTCTTTTCTCATGTGCCACACATTTTTTCCCTAGAGGGTTCATTTATTTTTTTGGCTGGGAGATTGTCTAAGCTGATCTTTGTTGATGCCTGGAAGTCCAGGCTTTCAAGACCACAGTGCTGGACAATCAGGATGCAGGGTCTCCCACTCTGACTCCCTGCCAAAGAGGGCGCGGGTGGAGGTCCAGAAGCAGCGGGGAGAGGGGTTGTCCCTCCTCGTCTTAGCTATTCTCTGCGTTCGCTTGCTTCAAGAGTCCGACTCTTACTTTTGAGCCTGTGGTGTCTGTGACTACTTCTGAGCCTCAGCATGTTTGTCTCCTTCTCTCTAGATCTTCCTGCTCTGGTTTTCAGGGATTCTGTCTTTGCCTTTTTATTTCAGCATGTCCTATGTCTGAGGTTCTTTTCATGTCTACCGATCTGGGTCTCAAGTCTCTGAATCTAACGTGGTTCTCAGTGTTTCAACGCCCTACTCCCGGAGCTTTCAGGTCAGTTCAGTTACTCAGTCGTGTCCGACTCTTTGCGACCCCACGGACTGCAGCACGCCAGGCCTCCCTGTCCATCACCAACTCCCGGAGTCTACTCAGACTCATGTGCATTGAGTCCGTGAGGCCATCTAACCATCTCATCCTCCGTCATCCCCTTCTCCTCTTGCTCTCAATCCTTCCCAGTATCAGGGTCTTTTCAAACGAGTCAGTTCTTCGCATCATGTGGCCAAAGTACTGGAGTTTCGGCATCAGTCCTTCCAATGAACACCCAGGACTGATCTCCTTCAGAATGGACTGGCTGGATCTCCTTGGAGTCCAAGGGGCTCTCAAGAGTCTTCTCCAACACCACAGTTCAAAAGCATCCATTCTTCGGCGCTCAGCTTTCTTTAAAGTCCAACTCTCACATCCACACATGACCACTGGAAAAACTGTAGCTTTGATTAGACGGATGGTTGTTGGCAAAGTGATGGCTCTGATTTTTAATATGCTGTCTAGGTTGCCCGAACCCTACTCTGCTTCATATTTTTTCATAACACCATCACGCCTGGCGTCTCCCGCCCAGCCTTCCTTGGGGCTCATCGCTGCTTCGGTGCGTCCACGTCTGTCTCCGCTGCAAGGTGACTCCGGGGAGCCTGCACCGGCAGGGTCCCGGTAAGGGACACCCGCTGAATGAGCCTCTGTCCGACCAGCGGGCCCCGCCCGTCCCGGACTCTCCCGTCGGCCTCCACCTCTGGGCTTTCACCCCGTCTCAGGATGCCAGTATCTTTCTCGGTCTCCGTCCCTCTTCCGGATTCTATCCGGGCGTCGAGGCCTCAAGTTCGTGTGGAGCGCGCACGCGCAAAGGCCAGGTCCGGGCGCACGGCTGGATACGGCGGGGTCGGCGCGGCCCTCGGGTCTGCCGGTCTGCCGGTCTGACGCCCCGCCGCCCCGCCGCCCCGCCGCCCCGCCGCCCGCTCCCCGAGCGCCTGTGGCCGCGCCCCGCCGCCCCGCCNGAGGGGCCCCGGGGCGGGGGGCGGAGGCCCGGGGGCCTGGGCGTCGCTGGGCGCGGGCGGGGGGCCGGGGCCAGGCCCCCGAGGCGCCCGGGTGCGCGCAGCGCGGCCGCGAATTCCTTGGGACGCTCGCCGCGGCGGGTGTGCTCAGCCCCGACCTTAGCCCGTGGTCTTTCCCTCCCGTCGCCTGCGGCCTTCGGGAGGTGGCTCCGCGACGCCGGGGGCTCTCCTGCGCAGGCTGGCGAGCAGGCGTTCGTGGTGGATTCTTTTCAGGCTCGGAACGGGTTTTAGTGCCGCGCTGCCCCGCCTCAGGAGGATGAGCCCGCGTCGCTCTCCCGGTTCATTAGAGTAGTCATCCGGAGCTGGGCCCAGTCTGACTTGCTTTTTCTTCGCGCGGCGCGAGCCCTCCTGCCAGCGTTAGAGGCTGCAGCCGTTTGAACCCCAGTTCCTGGGCATTTTAGTGGTCTTCGTGTGTGTGCGCAGCCCTGCCCTAAGGGCGTCCTCCGGGGTTACGTGCAGGCTCTCGTCCGCATCCAGTGTGTCCTCAGAAACGTTCGTGAAATGGGGGTCTGGCTTTTCATCAGAACCAACCAGCTGCCGTGTTTTGTGCCGGTGAAGACTTGTGCGAGTGTAGACGCCCTCACGCCTGAATCTTCTTGGGAGCGTGCCTTTCCTGTTGGGCGAAGGAACCCAGTGCTTGTTGAGCGCTTCGTGGTAGGTGCGGTGCCAGGCCCATTACCTCCTTCCATCTGGAGGGAGGGGAAGGTGATGATACCCTTCAAATGAGAAAGCATTTCCCGCTGAGGCCAGTTCCTGCAGCCGTGCAACCAGTCAGACCTGAGACCCTAGACTGAGGCCCTGTTGCGGTTGCTGCAGTGCTTTCCCTTACACCCTGCGTGTGCGTGTGTGTGTGTGTGTGCGCGCGCGTTGCTCAGCCGTGTCTGACTGCGAGTCCATGGGCTCTGCAGCCCGCCAGGCTCCTCTGTCCATGCAATTCTCCACACAAGAACAGTGGAGTGGGTTGCCATTCCGTTCTCCAGGGGGTCTGCCCGGCCCAGGGATCGAACCTGGGTCTCCTGCATTGCAGGTGGATTCTTGACCGTCTGGCCCTTGCTTTCCTTAATGTAATGACTAATGTCAGGGTTTTAGCTTGTTCTACTGTTATGCACATCTCTATTACAAAAATGTATTCGAATTTGAATGATCATAGTTTTAGAAATACCATAGAGGGCAATTTTTGCCAAGTGTTAACATTTTTTCAGAAAAGATTTTCAATTAAAGTCTTCCAATTAATCTTGAGCATGTTCATTCTTTTCGGAAGCAAAATGCTTCACTCTGTCCAACTGAAAATTAACACGAACTCAAAAAGGAGTGAAGACAAAATTTGAATTAGGTCAGGCTTAAAAGAAATAAGGTCCTAGATCGTAGCAGAGTATACTGCCCGCAGCATTGTTTCTGTGATACATTTGATTGCTGTTTCACTTGTTGGGAAGTATGCTGGTGAACACGTCCCTCTGTGAGAGGTTCAGACATCTTCCAGCCCTTTAACTACTAAAGATAGTTTTATGACATTTCAGTTGAAAGTTTTTTTTTTAATCTGATAAGAATTTTTACTAATCTGAAGCTGATTTAGGTCTGGTAGCTTTCTGTCAGCTTTCTGCTGTAGACTTACTTGGCCTCAGCTTCTTATCACGTGAAGCATTAAGTCTTCTTTCTGTGATGTTCCTTTCTTAACATCAAAGTACAGATACTACTGGAATTAGAATCCTGGGTCTAGATTATACCTTTTTATTTTGAGGTTGATATTTACTTAATAATTTAATCTACATTGTACATTATTAGCCTTTAATGTTGGTTAACAATGCAGGGTTTAAGGAGGGTTTCTTGTTTGAAATGTTAGTATTTGAGTAGTAATTAAAAAAAAACAAAAACCCAGCTTCCAGAAAGATTTAAGGATTTTCAGGAAAAAGTTTTTTTTTCCTTTTCATTTCCTGAATTACTTCCTTAGGAATTTGCCTTTTCTGTGCAGTCTTTTTCCTAATCCTCATGTAGAAGATATAAAGGTGAAGAGTGGAGTTTGAATTGGGCCTTTAGGAGAGAGTGTGATTTTGATAGATAATAGCTGAGTGAGCGCCTCGGCAGCACATATACTAAAACTGGAATGATACAGAGATTAGCGTAGCCCCTGCTCAAGGATGACACACAAATTCGTGACGTGTTCCGTATTTAAAAAAAAGAAAGATAATAGCTGAAACTGACAGTCTGAGCTGTGGAATCCAATCCTGGCAAAGCATTTAGGTGGCAGACTGTAGAAGATGCTAGAGGCAGGCCCGAGTTTGGTTGTGTATTTGCACATTGAAGATGCATCAGTGTTTTTAAAAAGAGGCAGGCACATGGTCAGTTTTGGAGCGTGGAGGGGACAGGTCAACACTGGTGGAAATTATGGGGAAAAAATGGGTGGCAAATCAACGAGGCTATTGTAACCTTCTGGAGGTAAAGTAATATAGCAGGTGAGGACTATAGCAGATGGAGGTGAGAGCCTTTACAAAGACAGAATCTGTAATGGGACTCTTGTCAGAAGAGTGGCGGACTTCTGATCATGGCAGGTGTGGGATGAAGCAAAGGATTACGAGGGCTTGAAGGGTGAGAGGCTGAGAGAGGTGGGACTGGATCTGAGAGCGGCTTCTGGGAGCAAACCTGGCGACACAGCATGACCATAGCTGTCAATTTCAGGTCTTCTAGCGTGGGAGCCTGGGAGGGTGGTGGCGCCCTCATGAGAGAAGGAACTCCACCAGCAGAGGAGGCTTGTGAAGGAGAAATGGTGATTTCTGGTTCGGAATTGTTAAGTTTGCGATACAGTAGGCCACATAAGCTGTATCCAGAAGGCATCTTGCAAAGAAGAGGGGAGGGGAATCTGGAGGTGAAGATTTGTGTCAGTGACAGTCTCAAGTGAATGGCAGATTCCCATTGGAGGTCAGTGGGTGAGGGGCATGTGTGTGATCTGTTTCTTTAACTTTTTAGTAAACAACACAGAACATCCATTAGATTTTCAAAAGCTCCATATTCCCAGAAAGGTTAAGCAGTGAGATAGAAAGACCAACACGGTAGCAAACGAGTCCTTTCAAGAGATGAGCAGAAGAGGAAGCTGAGGAGTGGTGAGGGAGTAAGAACCGGGGAAGGGGAAATGGCGCGAAAGAGGAGAGCTGAAGCTCTTTGCGTAAGCGTCTAAGCAAGAGAAGTGTTTCAGGTAAGCTCAATTTGAAACACTTGCTGAATGGGACTGCGCAATCATGGGATCATCTCCACAGAGATACGAATCGAAGCCTCAAGGGTGGACAAGGTGAGAAAAAAATGAGAGCCAAGCCAAAGGAGCGCCTGACTTCAGGTGTCTTGAGAGGGCAAGGTTCGGAAAAGGGCAGAGGGAGCGTGGCCAGAGGCCACAGTGTGCGCTGCCAGAGGTGCCCGCGGAGGCCGGGGCCACTGGCGGCTGCTCGGAACACGGCAGGGGCGCCGCGCAGCGGCAGCAGAAGCTGCTGGGCGCCCCTGACAGCTGGGCTCACTCCTCTCCCCGCCACCCTGCGAGTGGTTGGGTTTGCTCTTCGCCATGTCTTCTCATAAGACTCTCAGAGTCAAGTGATTCCAGGCCAAGAGACAAAAGCAGGGTCGTCCCATTCCCCAACGAATTCGAGTGAAAAGTGATGATAAAGTCAGGCACAACTCGAGAGAAGGCGCTGGCGAGCCCCCAGGCTGGGCCTGTAGGGAGCCTCGCACGCACGTGAGGTGGCCCGCCTGTTTGTGCTGTGTCAGGGTCGCTTGCCTCTAGGCACGTCACTCGGAACGTCACTGCCGTCTGGACAGCTGGGCCTGTTCATTGGGAAGATGGTTTTCTTTGCGTCTTTCTGCTTTACTGGCTTTGCCTTGATGATATGTGAGACCTTAACAGACAACCAGGTGGTTCCAGCCAAAGCCCCACTGTGACCCCCCGCCCCTGACCCAGGACCCGGTCCTGTGGGTTTTGTGATGAAGGCAGACTAGCAGATCTCCCATTTAGCCAACACTTTGTTGCACTTTGCTTTTTTTTTTTTTAGCACACACTAATAAATCCTCATAACCACAGTGCAGAGGTGGTTACTGTGAATAAGTGGAAATTTGAGGCAGAGGTCAGTGAACACGGCTGTGGACACCCAGCTTGCAAGTGACAGGGCCTCCCCATCTGTCTATTCCTGTGATACTCAACCAGAGATTCGAGTTGGCAGTAACAGAATATCTGCTGTCTGCTTGCGTCATGTTTTGGCCTTTTAAAAAACCTTTTCTTGCAAGGTCACTCACTAGAAAACTTGTGCTGAGCACTGCTATATGCCGAGATTCACGTGCTCCCAGTCCTGTAGGCGCTCTTAGCTCACGTAGTGGGTGGAGTAAGGCATGATGCAGAGAATGTGCCAGTGCTGTGCAGGGGGAGTGCGTGACGGGGGCCGAGTGAGGAGGGGCTTCGTACGGCTTCACAAGCCTGGCTGGGAGTTTGCTTTGAGGAGTGCATTCTAAGTCGAGGTAGACGCACAGGCAAAGACACGGAGGCGGGAAATCGGTGCATCAGGTCAGGAAAGCCTGGAGTTGTCTCAGAAGGCGGCATGTAGGTTGGGCGCCATCGGGAGAAAGCTTGGAGCTGAGACACAGTCTGCAGGATGCTGTTTCCTGAGCTCGGACTTGGCTCTGCAGGTGAGAGTCCCTGGAGGGTGCCCTTTGCTGCCAGTCCCCGTCGCACTTTGTGTCCCCTTGCCCCTCGTGCTTTCTCCTCGTCTCTCTGCCTCCCTCAGGGTGTTCAGTGCCTGTGGTGGTCACCTCTTCTCCAACAGCATTTTAAATGGCCTGCGGGTTTTGCTTTGATTCTGGCTGTTAGGTTGGTTGGGGGCATTCCTGACCTTCGGTGTGTATATGGTGGAGGCAGGAGTGCTGAACGGCCTGCCCCGGAGGAGCATCCTGGTGAGACCCCGGCCGCGTTTCCCCGGGAAGCCCTGGGCCCTGTGCGAGGCCTCCTTCCTCTCAGGCGCATCTCCTCCACACGCCTGCACTGGTTGCCTGTGCCTCCAAGAGCGCCTGGAGGAGCGCTCCCTCCTGCCCTCCCTGGAACTCGCTGGTATTAGTGCCACCTGCTGGCAAGGCAGGGCCAGCGGGAGTGTATGTCAGCTGTAGAGACGCGAGCCCTGAAGTGCGTCTGGATTCAGATTCCTAGCTTTCCTCAGCTGGCAGTTTAACTTCTCAGGAAGGCGTCTCTTTCACGCTTTTGAAGCTCAAAGGTGTGAGGAGACCAGCTTAGGAGCAACAGGAAAGCCACCGTTTCTGAACGGTTCTCAGTGCAGGGACAGCAAGGTCTGATGCTGCGAGTGTCCCTGACGGCGTGCCGCTGGCGACCAGCTGTGACTGGTAAGCCACTGCCATGAGTTTAGTTTGCATGCTCTCAGTTTTCAGGTGTTTATAAAAAGATCCTCACGCAGAGCATCCAGGTTGCGTTTTCCAAGGAACCGTCTGTAACTTATTCCTCCTCTTAGGTTAACACTCCTGCTAAGTAAGAAACATCCGATTCCCCAGCAGACATCTGGAGCTGCCTCCCAGGCACCCAGCCTGCTCTGCCTACTCGCCTGCCTGACGCTGAGATGCCCTTTCTCCCGTTTGCCTCTCTCTCGTTCACTTCTTGGAGGTCCCATCATCGGAAAGCCAGTAGGAGAGACGTTCTCTGAGGTGTTTCTCGGGTGCGCAGCTGCGGGGCCGGCTGTGGGTCCTTTCTTCTGTCTCCTTAGTGCCTGTTTCTTCGGCTGTGCAGAATCTTGAGTGGCGTGGCGTGTGAACTCTTGGCCGTGGCTGTGGGATCTAGTTACCTGACCGAGGACTGAACCTGGGCCCCCTGCGCTGGGAGCAGCAGTCTTAGCCACTGAGCCCCAGGGAAGTTCTGCCGTTTTTTAAAAGCAGCTGCACCGTTACACCCGCCCAGCAGTGCACAGGGGTTCCGATTTCTCCATGTCCTCGTCAGTGCTGATTTTCTGGGTTTTGACAGTCGCCCTTCTAACGTGCGTGAAGTGGGGAGCTTGTTGCCCTGAGTCTTGTGCTCTTGTGTCCTATCCGTCAGCACTAAATATTTAGGGGCTGAAATGGATGCGACTCAATAAAGAGTGTCTTAAGCAGTTGCTGGGATGAAAATATGAATAAAGCAAAACCGTTACCCCAGAGGAACCTTTAATAAACACTGTAGGGAGCTTACAGTTAGAAGTCACATGTGTACTTTCCCTTTGTGCAAAGACTGCAGCAACAGTGCCTCCTCAGTGGTTCTCTGGTGCCGCCGTTGCTAATTAGTGGCATCAGACCCTGACCGTCAAAGAGCACTTTGCTCACTTTCACAGCTGAAGTTCAGCTCATCTGCAGCGTTGTGTTAGCGTCACACGAATGTTGTGCATTTATTCTGTAAGCTTTTAGTGGGATTCTAGCGTTTTCCAGTCAGACTGGAGTTGACATGTCGCCAGGGTGTGGTCCCCGTGGGGTGACACCGGGAGAGGTGGTCTAATGTTTTCCATATATCTTTCTTTTTTTTTTTTTAAGGGTCAGTATAGAAGCTGGGCTTCCCTGGTGGATCACTGGTAAAGCATCCACTTGCCAGAGCAGCAGATGGGGGTTCCGTCCCTGGTTGGAAAGATCTCCTGGAGAAGGGAATGGCAACCCACTCCAGTATTCTTGCCTGGGAAATCCCCTGGACAGAGGAGCCTGGTGGGCTGCAGTTGTGGGGTCACAAAGAGTCGGACACCACTGAGCGACTAAAGCAACAGCGACAAGTGCGCGTGCGCACGCTGACCCTCGGCACGCGGCGGGGCGCGCGCGCGCTGACCCTCGGCACGCGGCAGGTGGCTTGGGGAGCTTTCTGCTCCCCTCAGCTCTGCGGCGGGGCCTCCAGCCTCTGTCCCTCAGTTGCACTTACCTGGGGTGGCCTTGCAGGTGAGCCTCACGGCCTCCTGAAGGGAGGAGGTGGGCATTGCCCTCAGGTCCCACTGCCACTTAGCGGAGCAGAGGGAGTCGCCAGAGGAAGGTGTGTGCTGAGCGGGTGGGAGCGGCCAGCCCTCCTCTGAGGAGTGGGGGCGGGGACACGGGCACTTGCTCCCCCGAGGGTTTGGGGACGGCCCGCCTGGAAAGCGTGCTCGGTGCTTCTGGAGTGAGCATGAACTGGGTTCTCTTCCCTCTTAGTTATCTTTGGCCGCGCGGGGCCTCTGCTGCCCAGGCTTTGCTGTTTGTGCCCACTGACTCCTCGCGGCGGCGTCTCTCCTCGCGGAGCGCGGGCTGTGGGCGCCTGGGCTTCGCTGCTCTGCAGCACGTGGGATAGTCCTGGACCAGCGATTGAACCTGTGTCTCCTGCACTGGCAGGCCGTTCTTTACCACTGAGCTGCCTGGGAGCCCTGGATTTTTTTTTTAATTGTTTTACTGCATATAGTGAAACTGCCTAATTGTTTTATGGTGGTCATTTTTTTTTTTAATGAGAGGCCTGCAGTTGAAGAAAAGTACTAATTATGGGTTATTATCCCTAATAGCAATAATAAATAGTATTTTATCTTTAAAAATGTCTTACTGAAATATACATTTAGCCAGGTGCACGTATCTTAAACTTTTCCGTCCAGTGAGTCTTCACTAACTGGGTAATTAGTACCCAGATCAAGAAACGGAAGTGGTGGCCTTCCAGAAGCCTGCTGCGTTTTTCCTTTCAGCCCCTACTTATGCCTTCACCCCCCCGACTTATAACATGTTTGCCTGGTTTTATACTTTGGTTTGTTTTACTTAACGGTTGTGAGCATCATATTGTGTGTGTCTGTGGTGTACAGTTGGTTGTTAAAGTGTCCTGACAGCCCAGGAAAGGACTTGCCCTGTGGCTTGGCTGTGCCCGTGATGCTGCAGTTCTGGAAGGAAGATGTTCTTAGGTGGTCTTCACGTTCCCTTCATTCCTTTCCTAGGCTAAATGACCCCTACAGAGTTTTCCGTTACCTTGTTTTTCTTCATTCCGTTGCTGTGGTATTAATCTATTGCTGTGTAATAAATGCCCTACAACGTTGTGACTTAAAACACTAATTGTTATTCACTAAGTCATGTCTGACTCTGCGACCCCATGGACTGCAGCACGCCAGGCTTCTCCGTCCTTCACTATCTCCTAGAGTTTGCTTAAATTCACATTTATGCAGTTGGCAGTGCCATCCAGCCATCTCATCCTTTGCTGCCCTCTTCTCCTCCTGCTCTCAATCATCAGGGTCTTTTCCAGTGAGTCGGGTCTTCACATCAGGTGGCCAAAATGTTTAGCATCAGTCCTTCCAGTGAACACTCAGGATTGATCTCCTTATCCTTTAGGGTGGACTGGTTGGATCTCCTTGCAGTCCAAGGGACCCTCAGGAGTCTTCTCCAACACCACAGTTTGAAAGCATCAATTCTTCAGCCCTCACCCTTCTGTATGGTCCAACTGTCACATCTGTACATGACTACTAGAAAAACCATAGCTTTGGCTATACGGACCTTTGTCAACAAGGTGATGTCTCTGCTTTTTAACACTCTCTAGGTTCATCATAGCTCTCCTTTCAAGGAGCAAGTGTTTTTTAATTTCGTGGCTGCAGTCACCATCCATGATGATTTTGGAGCCCATAAAAATAGAATCTGTCACTGCTTCCACCGTTTCCCCATCTGTTTGCCGTGAAGTGATGGGACCGGATGCCGTGGTCTTCATTTTTGAATGCTGGATTTTAAGCCAGTTTTCCCACTCTGCTTTCTCACCCTCATCAAGAGGCTCTTTAGTTCCTCTTTGCTTTCTGTCACTAAATCAGCAAATATTTATCTTACACTTTCTGTGAGTTAGGAATGGAGGAGTGGGCCTGGTGGGCAGTTCTGGCTCAGGGCTCCCAGGGTTGCAGCCAGGATTTCAGTTGGGTTGGGGTATCTGCTTCCAGCCACAGCCAGCTGACACCTTGGTGCTGCTGTGTATGGTGGGGATAGCTGAGGGGCGTGGGCCCAGTTCCCCTGTGGAGGCCTCTGTCCTCCCTGCATCACAGCTGGTCAGCTCTCCCCAGAGAGCACCTTTTCATGATCTCTCCTCTGAAGACATTCAACGCCACTCCCACCGTATTTCACTTGGGAAGCAAGTCACTGTATTCCCCGGGAGGAGAATTAGTCACTTGGAGGTTAGGGAAGTTGTCTGTTACATAGACTCATCTAATGGAATTGTAGCCAACACAGCTGTATTTGACTTTTTAAACTCTCTAAAATAGAGATTTCAGTGAGATGCTGGAAACTTAATATCTGCTGCCTTGAGTGGATACCACATGGTCTTCCCTTGGGGCTCGCCTGCAGTGTGGGAGACCTGGGTTCGATCCCTGGGTTGGGACGATCCCCTGGAGAAAGGAAAGGCTACCCACTCCAGTATNAGATTTCAGTGAGATGCTGGAAACTTAATATCTGCTGCCTTGAGTGGATACCACATGGTCTTCCCTTGGGGCTCGCCTGCAGTGTGGGAGACCTGGGTTCGATCCCTGGGTTGGGACGATCCCCTGGAGAAAGGAAAGGCTACCCACTCCAGTATTCTGGCTTGGAGAACTCCATGGACTGTATCGTTGAACACGACTGAGCGACTTTTACTATATGTGTAACATATTTATAAATGCTGACATTGTGGATTAATTATTATATGTGTAACATATTTATAAACGCTGACATTGTGGATTAATCTGATGGGGCTGTAATGTTCTGTGTCCCTCCCTTCTGTAACTATTTTATTGCAGCGTCTGTTTAACATAATATCGCTTGTCTTCAGTTCAGCCGCGCAGTCGTGTCAACTCTGCGACCCCGCGGACTGTGGCATGCCAGGCCTCCCTGTCCGTCACCAGCTCCCACAGCTTGCCAGCTCCGCGAGCATCGAGTCGGTGACGCCGTCCACCCTCTCGTCCTCCGTCGTTGTCACTTGTCTTAAAACGTGCTGATGATTCTTGGGGTTCTGACTCTTCCGTGTGTGAATTTATGCGGCCAAGCTTTAAAGCTACAGTACATTTTATGTGACGTGTACCACATGTTAATGGCTGCCGACTAGATCTCCAGGGCTCAGCAGAGCTATAAAATGACACAACTCAGGTAAGCTGTCAGCAGCGTGAACGCGACGGGCTGAGGAGGCACGGTGGTGCTCGGGGGGCTGCCTGGCGGCCTGCGCGCCCCCTCTGGCAGCAGAGCTCTGCTTTGCCCTCCGCTGCACGGGTTTCCTTTGCACCTTCTGTCTCTGCTGTCTCCTCTCCAGATAACAGTCTGCGCTCCTCACGCCCACAACCCCTGAGGGAGGGGCCGTGCCCACTGGAACTGGTTCTCGGGGTCGGAACTCGCCCCTCAGTTGCACACGTGCAGGTCCACAGTCCGCGTGGGGGCGGGATCAGTGCTCTTTGTAAAGGACACTGCACAGAGCTTCTGGCCCCTTCAGTTGGGTTGGCCAAAAGGCTCATTTGAGTTTTTCCTTAACATTATATTGAAAAGGCAGAGAACTTTTTGGTCAGCCTAATACAGTGTGAGAGTATGGTGAGAACTGTGCAAATCAAGAGCAGAGGCCTCACTCACCCGTGCTGGGGCCCTCGTCTCAGCTCCAGCCTCCGGAGCTGTGAGGGACAGATGCCTGTGGTCTGTGAGCGGCCCGGTCTGTGGAGCGGTGCGTGTTGGCTTGTTTCAGCAGCCCAAATACAAGACAACCCCTATGCTTTCTTTAAAGATTCTTTCAGATTTACCTCTTACACCTAGGTCTTTACTCCATCTGGAGTTAATTTTTGTGTCTGGTGTGAGGTAAGGGTCCAGCGCCATTCTGTTGTGTGTGGCTGGCCGGTTGTCCCAGTAGCGTTCTTGGAAGAGACTGTCCTTTCCCCACTGAGTGGTCTTGCTCCTCTTGTGGAGTGTCAGCTTGCCATAGAAACGGGGTTGCTCCAGACTCCCCTCTGTTCTGTCTCACTGGTCCATACCTTTTGCGCCAGGACCACACCCTACGCCGACTCGACTGCTCGCTCTGCAGTAAGTTTTAAATGGGCACTGTGGTTCCCTTCACTCTCTCCTTCTTTTGCAAGGTTTTTTTGGGTTTTCTGACTCCCTTGCATTTATATATGGATTTTAGGATCAGCTTGTCAGTTCCCACAAAGAAAAGGCTGCGTTTCTGACAGAGATGGTGTTGAATCTTTACATCAACTCTGGGTGTATTGCCATCCTAACAGTATCTTATCTCCTGATCCACGAACATGTGATATTCACCCATCTGTTTGAATTAAAAAAAAAAAACTTTCAGCAAAGTTACTTTTTAGGGGTAAGTTTCACCCCTCTTTTGTTTATTCCCAAGTATTTCCTTTTGACGATGCTGTGAGTGGAAGTGCTGTCTTAACTTTTGCCTTCCTTCTGGCTGTGCGGCGTCGCCTTGCTGCGAGGCCTTTCCTGTAGCTGCGGCGAGTGGAGGCTGCTCTCGAGCCGTGGCGTGCAGGCTTCTCGCCTGGGTGGCCGCTCGCTGCCGGGCGTGGGCTTCGGTAGCTGCGGCGCTCAGGCTTCGGTGGTGTTGGATCCCGGGTTCTGAAGCGCAGGCTCAGTGGGTGTGCCTTAGCTTCCTGTGACGTGTGGGATCTTCCGGAGCAGGGGTCGCACTCCTGTCTCCTGCGTTGGCGGGTAGGGTCTTTAACCACTGCACACCAGGGAAGCCCTGGGGATGGTTTCTTAATTTCTTTTTTGGAATGTTCATTGGAAATGCATACCATTGGTTTTATTATATATTTTATAAATTAATCTTGTATTCTGCTTTCTGACCTTGTTAATTAATTCTAGTGGTTTTTTAAATTGGATTCCTTAGGGTTTTCTGTGTATAAGATTGTGTCATCTGCAGACAGAGAGAATTTTACTTCTTTGCTGCTGTGTGCCTTTTATTTAATTTTCTTGCCTACCTTCCCCGGCTGGAACCTCAAATACAGTGTTGAAGAGGAGGCGTGAGCCAGAGACTCTGGCTTTGTTCCTGATACTAGAGGCCTGCTAGAACCGGACAGGGAACAGCAGCCTGGCTCCAAACAGGAAAAGGAGGACGTCACGGCTGTGTACTGCCACCCTGCTTGTTTAACTCATATGCAGAGCACATCATGGGAAACGCTGGGCTGAAGGAAGCACAAGCTGGAATCAAGATTGCCGGGAGAAATATCGATAACCTCAGGTATGCAGATGACACCACCCTTATGGCAGAAAGTGCAGAGGAGCTAAAAAGCCTCTTGTTGAAAGTGAAAGAGGAGAGCGAAAAAGTTGGCTTAAAGCTCAACATTCAGAAAACGAAGATCATGGCATCCGGTCCCATCACTCCATGGGAAATAGATNAACCTCAGGTATGCAGATGACACCACCCTTATGGCAGAAAGTGAAGAGGAGCTAAAAAGCCTCTTGATGAAAGTGAAAGAGGAGAGCGAAAAAGTTGGCTTAAAGCTCAACATTCAGAAAACGAAGATCATGGCATCCGGTCCCATCACTTCATGGGAAATAGATGGGGAAACAGTGGAAACAGTATCAGACTTTATCTTGGGGGGCTCCAAAATCACTGCAGATGGTGACTGCAGTCATGAAATTAGAAGATGCTTACTCCTTGGAAGAAAAGTTATGACCAACCTGGATAATATATTCAAAAGCAAAGACATTACTTTGCCAACAAAGGTCCGTCTAGTTAAGTCTATGGTTTTTCCTGTGGTCACGTATGGATGTGAAAGTTGGACTGTGAAGAAAGCTGAGTGCCGAAGAATCGATGCTTTTGAACTGTGGTGTTGGAGAAGACTCTTGAGAGTCCCTTGGACTGCAAGGAGATCCAACCAGTCCATTCTGAAGATCAACCCTGGGATTTCTTTGGAAGGAATGATGCTAAAGCTGAAACTCCAGTACTTTGGCCACCTCATGTGAAGAGTTGACTCACTGGAAAAGACTCTGATGCTGGGAGGGATTGCGGGCAGGAGGAGAAGGGGACGACCGAGGATGAGATGGCTGGATGGCATCACGGACCCGATGGACGTGAGTCTGAGTGAACTCCGGGAGATGGTGATGGACAGGGAGGCCTGGCGTGCTGCGATTCATGGGGTCGCAAAGAGTCGGACACGACTGAGCGACTGAACTGAACTGAGTTAGGTGAATATATACTTCTTAGTGTGAGTGAAAGTCACTCAGTCATGTCAGACTCTTTGCGACCCAATGGATGTCCATGGAATTCTCCAGGCCAGAATAGTGGAGTGGGTAGCTGTTCCCTTCTCCAGGGTATCTGCCCAAACCAGGGATTGAACCCAGGTCTCCGGCACTGCAGGCAGATTCTTTACCAGCTGAGCCACCAGGGAAGCTCAAGAATACTGGAGCGGGTAAGCCTATCCCTTCTCCAGCAGATCTTTCTGACCCAGGAATTGAACCAGTGTCTCTCACATTGCAGGTGGATTATCTATCAGGGAAGCCCATATATTTCTTAGAGCAACCATTAAATACCAAGAACAAAGTGATAAGCCAAGAAAGGATATAAACATTTTTAATATTCAATTAATCCAAAAGAAGGCAGAATAAAAGAAAAAGAGGAACAAAGACTAAACAAGACAAACTGCAAAATGAAAAACACAAAAGCAACATATCAAGAATCATAAAATGTAAATGGCTTAAATTCTCTAATAAAAGGTATAGATGTCAGATTGGATTAAAAAGCAAGAGCCACCTATGTGCTGGCTACAAGAAATGTGCTTTAAATATAAAGACAGAATTAGGTTACAAGTTAAAGGATACAAAAAGACATACCATGGTAACACTAATCAAAAGAAGCTACACTGACTAAGCTACAGTAGTCAGTGTAAATTTCAGAGCAAAGAATATTACCAGGAACAAAGCAAGTTATGTCATAATGATAAAGGGGACAATTTATCAGGAAGAGATAACCATCTCCAACTATATGCAACTAAAAACAGACCTTTCAAATATGTGAAGCAACAACTGATAGAACTTCAAAGAGACATGGATAAATCCACAATAATACTCAGAAATTTCAATTCTTCTTTCTCAATAATTGATAAAATAGGTAGATGAAAAATCAATAGGCAAAGAGAAGCTTTACAATACATATCTGACACTTGCAGAATAACCCACCTAATAGCAACATGATACAAGTTAGTACATTACACTCCTCTCATACACACATTCCTTCACTATCCAAAGCTGTAAAAATGGAAAGTGAGAACTTAGAAAACAAAGTGAAAGCTTTTATTTCTCCACTGCTCAATGTTTCTTACTGTAAGAAATTAGCACAAACACTGCTCTACCATACAGGGATCTCATTAAAATGTGGATTCTGAAAAACTAAAATCTAGCATAAAGTCTAAGATTCTGCACTTCTAACACGTTCCCAGGTATTGTAGGTGATGCTGACATTACAAATCCATGGACTGAGCTTGGAGCAGCAAGGGACTACAAAATGAGAGGAAAGAGAATAAAGCAAACCAGGGTCACTTTAGCATTGCCTACTTCAAGGAAGTAAACAACAGATAACGTGACAGTTTTTGAGTGATTAATGTGGCTACTCATATGCACTATTTCATTTAATTTTCAAAACAACTCTTCAAAATAAATAGTATTATGATTCTCACTTTTCAGAGAAGGAAGCTGAAGTTTCGGAGTTATTTATACACATCCCAGAGCTATCTAACCACTCAGCTTAATAAAGCACCGGTGTTCTGAGCACTAAATGAACATCATAGAAAATTTCTTTTCCCAATATTTCCCTTAAAATCATATCAATTGCAGATTTTTGTTTCTTTTGGGTCATCCCTCACCCTCCTCACTTGAAAGCGGAACCACAAAACTGAGCAGAGAACTTCTGCAAATACCATTTCACAACTGAACTGGCAGGTATTACTGAAATGATATACCATTAAATATCTTTTGGCTGACTTTTCTGTTGTGTCTAAAACATGCTTAATATTTTACCTTAAATAAAACATAACTGATACAAAATTAAAGGCAAGAGATCTGAAAAATGCTTTCACTTAATGTCAAATTAGACCTACTTGCATTCAGCTACTCAAGTGATGATTAAATGATGTACTTGGAAAACAAAAATATGCCACACTGATAATATCAAGAATGAAGCATAATTCTGCACTATTCCAATATTCTATAATGTACATGTATTGTTTTTAAAGTCAGGAAAATAGGTTAATTTTTTAAATTAAACAAGGCATTAATTTTCAAGTATTCCCAACATTCCTTCTGTGTCCTCAAATATTAGTACTAATCATCTGAGGAGAGATGAACAGATATATATTTACAGATATATATCTGTCAGGCTAGACAGATATATATATCCTATCTAGCAATGAAAAAATAAAATATATGAATTGAAAAATCAAATACCTTAAAGTTTCCTTGTGTGTGTTCAGTTGCTCAGTTGTGTCTGACACTCTGTGACCCCATGGACTGTAGCCCGCCAGGCTCCTCTGCCCATGGAATTTTCCAGGCAAGAATAGTGGAGTAGGTTGCCATTTCCTTCTCCAGGGAATCTTCCTGACCCAGGGATCAAACCTGCATCTCCCATATCTCCTGCATCTTAGGCAGATTCTTTACTGCTGAGTCACTGGGGAAGCCCGAAGTTTCCTTAAACAGGTGCAACACAGCAGATATCAGAAAGTCCCTGCAGCTTTGCAGAACATGTGGCAATCATCACACAGTGCTCGATGCTTATTTCAAAGCACTTGCACCATTTCTAAAAGGCAGTGGTAATTGTGCTCCCAGAGCCATTAAAGAGAAAATAAGTAAAATCAAACAGGTAATGTGCTCCTACTGGCTGGCTGGTACATTATGGAATATACCTGACTGTCTCAAATTTTTAACTTTGTAAGAAACCTACAGAGAGACTGTCCAAAAACAGCATTTAGAAATCTTCTATCCTTCTGAAGCCAGGACTTGGACACCAGTCACCTTCTTTGCTACACTGAAGGTAGTAAAGTTCTACAACAAAAAAGACATTCAGGGGCAAGTGGTCCAATTAAATACCATGACACTTTAAAACTGAATAGGCAGATGAAATTTGCCTTTTGAAGTTAAACCTCTTGCCATTAAACAGAGAGAAATGAGAACAGTGAGGAAAAAGATAAATAATATTTTTTGGTGACAGGGCATGTATTTCTTTAGTTTTGTGAAAAACTGCACCCCACCAAAAGAAGCATCCCTCCTGAAGAATGCAATAAAAAAAAACAACTTTACAAATAGTTGAAAACATTGCCTTGCTTATAGTAAGATTAGATTTTAAGAACTTTCTAAAAGTTTTCACATACAATGTCTATCTAGCAACTTAGATAGAAGAGCACGACCAATGTTTTTAATACCGTAGTTTAAAGGATCCCATCACTGTGAGAAGGACTAATCTCAGACTATTTTAAGATACAATACAGGAAATTCATTAAAAAGTTCAGCTATGACATTCTACCTATTTAGTAGTTCTTCACAACCCTTATCATATTTCTTCCCTGGAAATTCCCCAAAGAACAGAAGTCCTTACAAAAATTTCAGTTGCCTTCTGACCTGGTAAGCCAAATAACATTTCTATGCAAATAATCCTTTTATGCTGCATCAGTTTTATGCTCTATCAGTTCTAAAATATTTTTAGCAAGTAATTTGGGGCAAGAGCTCTTAAAACTGTTTCTTTAGCCTATCTTGCCAGAATGCCAGCCTTGCATTTTGAACTTTGCAGAGTCAGCTCTGGCACTGCAGGTCCAACTAAGCGTCAACAGTAAAATGCTGCCCTGAGCTGTAAGAACGCATGAAGAGAAGGCGCTAGGAAAAAACACAAAAAGCGGTAGTCCCAAGAAGACCTGAATCAACTCCCAAAACAATCCTTTAATTGGTTGCTCGTTTAAGCTTTTCCAGTCATCCAACTGACAGCATTCACAAAAGCATCCACAATGTTGGAGAAATAAAAGTTAATAGAACATACGGATGTCCAAAAGGCACTGAGTTTCTCCAGAAAACCTGTCCTTTCAATTATTTGTTCTGGGACTTCACTGACATGCTCTCGGCATCCTATCCTGTACCCTCCCCAACCACATGGCAATTTTTTACACTGAACATTTTCTAAGTGCATTCAAAAAGCTTAGATAGCCAAGAGTATTAACATAACAGCTTCTACCATGAGATATTACAATCTAGGTTCAAAAACCTAAGGAATAAAAACATAGGGAATACTTCCAAACGAATGCTGTGGCCTGATATATTCAAAGGCACTGAAAAGCATGCATCTGAAGATCAACATTTCAGAAGCAGAATTCTAAATATTCATAAGCAAAAAGATCTTTACTAAGACTCATTGCCTCATTCAAAACAACAAAATTAAACTTAGGTAAATAGCTATTCATAATGAAGCATTTTGAAGAGAAAATCAGATTATAACATTTAACCCTAAAAGTTTTAGCTTCATAGACCTATTTCTATGGAGACAGACTCTATGTTTAAAAGTGCAGATTTTAAAAACTTGCTCTGCCATGTGGGGGATGGAAAAGCATCCCTGATTTGTATATTAAAGCACTAGCATCTGTCCCACTGATGATATTCTAGGGAAGCACATTAGCATAAAATTTAACGATGTCAAATAAGTGGATGTGAAATAGGGACTGCGTAAAGACACTATTTCCAAGGCTGACAGAAACATCACTGTTTAGAAATGCAAATGAAACCATTATGTTCAATAATTATATGAAAATATGAACAGTTCAGCATGTTTTCCAGCCCTGATGGCAGTTAATGGGATGTACGCTTATGTAAATAACTACTATTAAAGCTAATGCTGAAAAAAACTAATAAATTCATACTAAAGCAACTGATTTAGTATGCTTTTAAACCCCAGCAGTGCTCACTTATTAGAAAAGAGCGCATTATTATGTTTAGAACTCATTACTGCTACAAGTCACTGCAACTCCATCAATTACCATGCATTAATGAAAATGGGACACATACAAAAAAAAAAAATTATTGCCTCTCAGCAGTTTTCTTTAACGACAAAATCTAAGGGTATTACCATCATGGGGCCTTGTAGGGAACTTATCCACACTATAATCTTTATTACTAAAACAGTACTCCCAAAACTATCACCCTAGGGTATTCTGATCGTAAAAAATGGCTAACCTTTATGCAAAAATATCAGCATTTTACAAAACTGACCATTTAACATCAATAAGAAAGTTTAAATATTTGAACTGCATTTTAAAATGTATCAAAATATATGTGGCACATGGTTCTTTTTGAAGGGAGGCTAAGGAGAGAAAATACACATTGGTCAATCATACAGTATAGAGGATATACAGTTTCATCCCAAGATGCCACATAATAAAAGAGATAAATCCCACTCTGTTCTATATTTACATCTCAGTGAATTCTGTAAATTCTGCAGAATTAGTTGGATTGGATATTTAAGAACAAACCTGAAGTTTCCTTCTTGGCCATTAGGTGGATTTTTTTTTTGCAATATAGTAAATATTTAGTGCAAGAGATTAAGAAGCTGGAAAATCCCTGTTGTTTAAAATTCAGGTTGGCTAACATCTAAGAGCAAGGGAATGCTGACAGAGCATGAATGCAAATACAGAAATGCCTTTGCTCTCACCCTACTTGTGTCAACTTTCCCAATTTATTCTGTGTCTTTAACATAAGTAGTTAAGCTGATCCCTCATCCTCTCCTAGCATCCAGAGAAAGAGAAAATACTTTAACACCTACCAAATGTGAAAAATATTTGCTAAATCTCAGACACAGTATTGTTATAACTAATGAATATTTATTTATTTGAAATTGTAACTGTCACATCAGTCCATCATTTGCAGTTTCAGTTCTCATGTTTATTCACCTCCCAAGCTTTTATTGCAATTTAGATACACTATCACCAGGTGGCAGTAGAGTGCTATGATCATGCAGTCTTGACAGTAAAGTGAAAAGTGAAGTGAAGTCGCTCAGTCGTGTCCGACTCTTTGCGACCCCGTGGACTGTAGCTCGCCAGGCTCCTCCGTCCATGGGATTCTCCAGGCGAGAATACTGGAGTGGGTTGCCATTTCCTTCTCCAGGGGATCTTCCCGACCCAGGGATCGAATTCAGGTCTCCCGCCTTGTGGGCAGACGCTTTAACCTCTGAGCCACCAGGGAAAGTAAGTACAAGTTTTCTCTTCAGAGTCTGATCAAGTAACTCACAGATGTTTAACAATTTGTTTATGTAACAAGTATTTTTTTGAGTACATACAGAGTACTAAGTATTATACAAAATTTTCAATGTACAATACTGCACAAGACAAAAATGATTTCCCATGAGGGAAACAGACAGTAAATAAATATGTAATAAAATGTCAAGTGCTATAAATTATCAATATCCATTCACAACTTAAAAATGAAAAAAAGATAAACTTTGGGAAACTAGACATAAAATGGAAACTCCTCAGTATGATAAATAGCATCTATTAAAATACTATAGCTATTTATAGCTAAATCAATCTTAAGGATGTATTACTCTTTCCCACTAAGATGTGGAACAGGACCAGGATGTTCTCACTCATCACTTCTATTCAATATCTAGCTGGGAGTGCTGCAATAATGCAAGAAAAAGAAATACAAGGCAGACAGAGTAGCCAAAAAGAACTAATCGCTTTCATTTACAGGTGACATAACTGTTTGCAAATAAAATCCAAAGAAATCTGTAAGACAACTATTAACAAATCAGAATTCAGTAAGGTCAAAAGATATAAAGCCAATATACAGACCCCAAATCCAACAATGAAAACTGAATTTAAAACTAAATTGAAAACAAACTTTTCAAAATTATTAATAACACTCCATCCTGTGATTAGAATGCGCACACGATGGCTGAAACTTAGAATGCCAGGATAAAAAATCTAGCTCCCCCCAAATTTATGGAGTCATCATATCTGCCTCAAATTACCAAAACTCGGATATCTTTTACATGAAAAATAAACAAACACATACCTTGTTTTGGTTACTGTTAACTTGATGTTTCTTGTTATATACAAGGAAGATTAATCATGACACAGATTCATAAAACATCCTTAAGTATGATCCATCCAATGCTAGTCTTTCCAGCTTTGTTTCTACACTACTTTCCTTGCAATCTCTTCTATACCTTGACAGAACATGGGATTCCTTAGCAATTCCTACCTGATTTCTCTTAGCAACAAGGTTCTTTAAAACTGCTTTGAAAATTTTAAAGGATGCTCACCTATATGATCAAAAAACATTTTGCTTCAAAAACTAGAAACCTAGCCACTCTGGGTAACACAGATTTGAACAAGAACTCTAAAGGTAAACAACAACAAAAAAACTTCAAGTAGAAGACAGCATTTGAAATAAAAGGCAATTTTTGAAAGCTTTATTAAATAGAACGATTCCTGAAGCATGGCAGAATGAAAAACTACCTTTGTTTCCCCACTTTAATCTATAACCAGTAAACATCCACAACTCAACAAAAGGTACCTCTGCCCAACAGAACAGGATGTTGGATAACTGTACATCTGGACATCAAAAGGTGGGTGAGGTGAAACACAGAGAGCAGGCAGAACCAAGGGAAGAGCAGAGATGCTGCAATACGACTGTGGCCTCCAAACTGCACCAGTGAGTGCCCACGGCTGCAGGTAACTGGGCAGCGTGGAAGTGGAGCCTGGGACCCTGCCCCTCCAGTGTTGAGATGCCCATGACTCCAGCCTCTTCCCCCTCATCTACAACGGTGGAATTCACAAGCTTTACAACCACAAACATGGCGCAACCCCAGTTGCCTCATTAATGCACCTCTCACCTCCCCCAGCAGAGCCTGTCATATCACTCAAAGAGCCCACCATTCTGACGGATGACAGTGGCTCTGGAAGAAGCAAGGCAGCAACACCCTGGTGGCACATGAAGCAATAATGAAGGCAAGGAGCCATACCTCTTACAGAGATGGTGGAGGCTAGAAATTGCCACTCTCAAATATAAAGGAAGTTGAGGTAGAGAAACCAAAAGCTTGTGTGATAGTAACACCTACCAGAACACAAAAGAAATGAAAATAACTCCTAACTTGTCATTTAATTTAAATGAGAAGGCAGAGGAACAATTTAAGCGACATGAAGAACCACAGTAACACCATAACTCAAAAAGAAAGTGCCAGTTCTCCAGAAACCAAACTTGAAGTTACGGAATGATGAGATCTAATTGACAGAGAATTCAAAACAGCTGTCAAGAATAAGTTCAACAAGCAAACTCAGAAAGGCAGCTTAAGGAGCTCTAATTAATTGACAACTAATTAATAAGAGGAACACTTTACCAAGATATTGAAACTATAAAAAAGAATCAAACAAGAATCAATCAAATTCTTAAGCTGAAGAACATCACAACAAGATTAAGAATGCTATCAGAAAGCACTAGAAACAGAGCAGAATATATAAGAGAGAGAATCAGGGAGCTGGAAGATAGAAATACAGAAATGATACAAATGGAAAAGGAAAGAGAAACGAGACATAAAAATAAATAAGGAAATCCTACAGAGCCGTTCATTTAGCAGGAAGGGCAACATTAGGATAAATGAGACTCCCAGAAGAAGAGAAGGGGAAGGGAGGAGAGTTTATTTAAAGAAATTAAGTTGGGAACTTTGCAGACTTGGGAAAGAAAATGGACAAACAAGTCCATGAAGCTAAGAAAACACCTAATTACCTCAATGCAAAGAGAGCTTCTACTAGAGAGGTAATACTAAAATTGTCAAAAGTCAATGTCAAAGAATTTAAAAGGAAGCCAGGGAAAAAAGGATGATAACCTACAAGGAAGCTCCCATTAGGCTATCAGCAGATTTCTTAGCAGAAATCCTATGGGCCAGGAGGGAACAAATGACACTTTCAAAATACTGCAAGATAAAACTTGTCACCCAAGATTCAGCAAAACTGTCATTCAGATATGAATGAGAAATAAAGACTCTGCCAGACAAATAAAAGCTGAAGGAGGTCATCAACAACATCTCCTGTCTAACAAGAGATGTTGACAGGAGCTCTTCTAGCAGACACAAAATAGGAAAAATACATAAAATGTTGAACAAGATGATAAACGGAACCTGAAAATTCAAACTATCAGAAAAGATTTTAAAAATTTTATTAAAGTATGAAAATTAATGGGAAAAAAAGGAAGTAAAAGAAGGACTATAGCTATCTCCATTTGGTAACAAACTCACAACATAAAAATGGATAATTTAAGACAACAAAAACATAAAAGTGGAAAATAGGTAAATAAAGACAAGATGCTAGTGGAAAAGAATGGAACTCCCATAGGTAAATGAAGACAAGATGCTATCAGCAAAACATGAGACATATTATACAAACTTCAGGTCAATCATAAAACATTTATATACAGGCACAAGTATAAAAAAAGAGGAAACTAAAAAAAAAAAAAATGTAGAAAATCAGCAAACCAAACTGGCAGACAGAAATACAAGGGAAAAGAAACAATGGAGATACAGAACCACTATTAAACAAAAGATAAAGAGGCAGTATTAAGTCCTCATCTATCAAAAATCACCCTAAATGGAAATGAATTGAATTCACCAATCAAAAGACATAGAGTGGCTCAACAGATTTAAAAACAAGACCCAACTCTATGATGCCTCCAGGAGACACATGTCAGTTCTAAAGACAAACAGAGGCTAAAAGTGAAGGAAGGAAAGATGATACTCCAAGCAAACAGCAGCCAAAAGAAGCAAGTGTAGCCATACATTAGCAAAATAGAATTCAAGTCAAAAACGGTAATAAGACACAAAAAATGGACGGTGTATAGTAACAAAGGGGCCAATTCATTGAGAAAACATTGAGTGACTAATATATATGCACTTTAAACACTTTAAACAAAGGAGAACCAAAATATATAAAACAATTATTACCAAATCTAAAGGGAAAAACTGACAGCAACACAATAATAGCAGGGGGTTATAACAACACACTCACCTCCAGAGATAGATCATCCAAACAGAAAGTCAACAAGGAAACCCAGGCCTTAAATGATTCTACAGATTTGTAGAGAACATTCTATTCAAATGCAGGCAGAAGACAATTCCTCTGAAGTACACACAGAACTTTCTCAAGGATATACTATATACTAGGACAAAAACATGTCTCAATAAATTTAATAAGACTGGAATTATATTAAGCATATTTCTTGTTCACAATGGAATGAAACTAGAAATCAGCGACAAGAAGAAAACCAGAGAAATCACAAACATGTGGGGATTGAACAACTATTGAATCAATGAAGTAATCAAAGGAGAAACAAAACATTACCTGGAGACAAGCAAAAATGAAAATATGACATATCAAAATCTGTAAGATACAGTAAAAGTGATACTAAGAGGGAAATTTATAGTGATACAGGTCTACTTCAAGAAATAAGAAAAATCTCAAATAGACAATCTAAGCTCACATCTAAAGAAACCAGGAAATGAAGAAAAAAACTGAAGCCCAAAGTTAATAGAAGGAAGAAAATAATAAATATCAGAGTAGATATAAATGAAATAGGGACTAAATAGACAATAGAAAAGATCAATGAAGCAAGCTGGTTCTTTGAGAATATAAACAAAACTGACAAACCTGTTAGCTATACTAAACTGAGAAAAAAAAAGTGAAGGCCCTTAAAATCAGAAGCCAAAGAAGAAAACCAACAGTACACATCACAGAAATACAACAGATTATAAGATAATATTATGGACAGCTAAACATCAACAAAACTGAAAGACCCAGAAGAGATGCATAAATTCTCAGAATCATACAACCTTGCAAAGACTGAAAAATGAAGAAATAGAAAATCTGAATAGATCAATCACTAGTAGGGACTGAAAGAGTAACCAAAAAGCTCCCCACGCTAAAAAAAGTCCAGTCACTTCACAGATGAACTCTATCAAACATTCAAAGACTTAGTACCTCTTCTCAAACTATTCCAAAAGAAAAAAATTGACAAGAACATACTTCCTAACTTATCTTATGAGGCTGACATTACTCTGATACCAAAATCAGACAGAGACAACACAAAAAAGAAAATTACAGGCCACTACATCCGATGACCATAGATGTGAAAAAGCTCAACAAACTATTAGTGAACTGAATTCAACAACATATCAAAAAGATCATGCATCATGATAAAGTGAGATTCATTCCAAGGACACAAGGATGGTTCAACACCCACAAATCAAAGTGACACACCACATTAACAAAATAAAGGATAAAAATCATATGATCAATAGAAGCAGGAAAAAAACATTTGATAATATCTAACACACATTTAAGTGAAGAAGAACTAGAAAGCTTCTTGATGAAAGTGAAAGAGGAGAGTGAAAAAGTTGGCTTAAAGCTCAACATTCAGAAAACGAAGATCATGGCATCTGGTCCCATCACTTCATGGGAAATAGGGGAAACAGTGGAAACAGTGTCAGACTTTATTTTTTTGGGCTCCAAAATCACTGCAGATGGTGATTGCTGCCATGAAATTAAAAGACGCTTACTCCTTGGAAGAAAAGTTATGACCAACCTAGACAGCATATTCAAAAGCAGAGACATTACTTTGCCAACAAAGGTCCGTCTAGTCAAGGCTATGATTTTCCCAGTGGTCATGTATGGATGTGAGAGTTGGACTGTGAAGAAAGCTGAGCACCGAAGAATTGATGCTTTTGAACAGTGGTGTTGGAGAAGACTCTTGAGAGTCCCTTGGACTGCAAGGAGATCCAACCAGTCCATTCTGAAGGAGATCAGCCCTGAGATTTCTTTGGAAGGAATGATGCTAAAGCTGAAACCTCAGTACTTTGGCCACCTCACGCGAAAGAGTTGACTCATTGGAAAAGACTCTGATGCTGGGAGGGATTGGGGGCAGGAGGAAAAGGGGATGACAGAGGATGAGATGGCTGGATGGCATCACCGACTCATTGGACGTGCATCTGAGTGAACTCTGGGAGATGGTGATGGACAGGGAGGCCTGGCATGCTGTGATTCATGGGGTCACGAACAGTCAGACACGACTGAGTGACTGAACTATACTGAACACACATGTACAATAAAAACTCAATGATCTAGATATAGAGGGATGCACCTCAATATAATAAAGGCCATATGTAACAAGTCCATCATACTCAATGGTGAAAAACTGAAAGCATTTCCTCTAAGATAAGAAATAAGGCAACAATGCCACTTTCACCACTCCTATTCAACATATTATTGGCAGTCCTAGCGAAAGCAATTAGGCATGAAAGAAATAAAAGCCGTCCAAGCTGGAAGGCTATATAGTGGAAGGCACTATTTGCAGATGAAATGACTTTATATATAGAAAATCCTAAAGACTTCAACAAAACTATTAGAAATAATAAATGAATACACTAAACTTGCAGGATCACAAAAGCAATATATATAAATCTACTGTATTTCTAAATGCCAACAATGAGCTAGCTGAAAGAAAACTTAAGAAAACAACCACATTTATAATTGCAAAAAACATAATAAAATACTTAGAAATAAATTTAACCAAGGAGGTGAATAATTTGCACACTGAAAATTATAAGACATTATTGAAAGAAACTGATATTTCAAGCTCCCGGACTGGAAGAATCAACATTACCAAAATGTCCTCATTACCTAAAGCAAGGAAATATTGAGGGCAGCAGGAGAAGAGGGCAGCACAGTGAGAGGGCAACAGGCAGGAAGGGCAGGGATCTCCCAAGGGAGGAAATAGGCTGCAAGTGTCAGACAATTTTTATCTCTCTCTTAAGCAGCAGGAGGAAACAAACTACAAGTGTTCGATTTTCCCCTTTCTCTACACACATTTAAAAAGAGGTTTCTTTTACAATTCTGGGTTGCCATAAGGACACCTGGTTTCATCTGAACTTTTCCCGAACCTTGAGCTAACCAATGCATTTTTCTTATGGCAATGTTTTTCTTAAGCTATGTTAATAAACTACGTATTTACCCTAGATTCTGTCTTCAAGTTGGTTCTGCCTAAGACTCAGAAGTGACTTGACAAACCAGTATGCTTTACTCATACAAATGTTCTCTTAAGTTATGTTAATGAGACTATGTATTTGCTTGGAAACCTACCTTTCTTCAAGATTCATGTTAATCATTTTATGGCCCAGGAAAACCCACCTTGTGCCAATGTTATCCCAAAATGCATGTTGTAGGTGAGAGGCCTGGTGCCAGTCTCTGAGTTTTGAGACATTTCCTTTCTCTAATTACCAGCCTGCTAGTAGCTATGAAACATCTGGCTAAAGCCTAGCAGGGGGGCACTCTTTCTGCCCCTTTTTCATGTCTGTGTCAGAAGTTTTCTCTATCTCTTTTATACTTTAATAAAACTTTATTACACAAAAGCACTGAGTGATCAAATGTCACTGGCCCCAGACTGAATTCTTTTCTTCCGGAGCCCAAGAATCCGGGCAACTTTCACAGCTCAGCAACAACCTTTCAACAGGATGAGATTTGTATGGCATCACTGACTCAATGGACATGAGTTTGAGCAAACTCCAGGAGATAGTGAAAGACAAGGAAGCCTAGGATGCTACAGTCCATGGGGTCACCAAGAGTCAGACATGACTTAGCAACTGAACAAAGTCAAATAACAAGTGTTGGAAGGATGTGGGGCAAAAAGAGAACCTTCATAAACTGTTAGTGGAAACATAAATTGGTATAGCCACTATGGAAGACAGTATGGAGATTCCTCATATATGATCCAGGTAGTCCACTTCTGCCTATTTATCCAAAGAATATGAAAACACTAATTCAAAAAGATACCTACACCCTTAGGTTCATTTCGGCATTATTTACAATAGCCAAGATTTTCTTTGGAAGGAATGATGCTAAAGCTGAAACTCCAGTACTTTGGCCACCTCACGCGAAAGAGTTGACTCATTGGAAAAGACTCTGATGCTGGGAGGGATTGGGGGCAGGAGGAAAAGGGGATGACAGAGGATGAGATGGCTGGATGGCATCACCGACTCATTGGACGTGCATCTGAGTGAACTCTGGGAGATGGTGATGGACAGGGAGGCCTGGCATGCTGTGATTCATGGGGTCACGAACAGTCAGACACGACTGAGTGACTGAACTATACTGAACACACATGTACAATAAAAACTCAATGATCTAGATATAGAGGGATGCACCTCAATATAATAAAGGCCATATGTAACAAGTCCATCATACTCAATGGTGAAAAACTGAAAGCATTTCCTCTAAGATAAGAAATAAGGCAACAATGCCACTTTCACCACTCCTATTCAACATATTATTGGCAGTCCTAGCGAAAGCAATTAGGCATGAAAGAAATAAAAGCCGTCCAAGCTGGAAGGCTATATAGTGGAAGGCACTATTTGCAGATGAAATGACTTTATATATAGAAAATCCTAAAGACTTCAACAAAACTATTAGAAATAATAAATGAATACACTAAACTTGCAGGATCACAAAAGCAATATATATAAATCTACTGTATTTCTAAATGCCAACAATGAGCTAGCTGAAAGAAAACTTAAGAAAACAACCACATTTATAATTGCAAAAAACATAATAAAATACTTAGAAATAAATTTAACCAAGGAGGTGAATAATTTGCACACTGAAAATTATAAGACATTATTGAAAGAAACTGATATTTCAAGCTCCCGGACTGGAAGAATCAACATTACCAAAATGTCCTCATTACCTAAAGCAAGGAAATATTGAGGGCAGCAGGAGAAGAGGGCAGCACAGTGAGAGGGCAACAGGCAGGAAGGGCAGGGATCTCCCAAGGGAGGAAATAGGCTGCAAGTGTCAGACAATTTTTATCTCTCTCTTAAGCAGCAGGAGGAAACAAACTACAAGTGTTCGATTTTCCCCTTTCTCTACACACATTTAAAAAGAGGTTTCTTTTACAATTCTGGGTTGCCATAAGGACACCTGGTTTCATCTGAACTTTTCCCGAACCTTGAGCTAACCAATGCATTTTTCTTATGGCAATGTTTTTCTTAAGCTATGTTAATAAACTACGTATTTACCCTAGATTCTGTCTTCAAGTTGGTTCTGCCTAAGACTCAGAAGTGACTTGACAAACCAGTATGCTTTACTCATACAAATGTTCTCTTAAGTTATGTTAATGAGACTATGTATTTGCTTGGAAACCTACCTTTCTTCAAGATTCATGTTAATCATTTTATGGCCCAGGAAAACCCACCTTGTGCCAATGTTATCCCAAAATGCATGTTGTAGGTGAGAGGCCTGGTGCCAGTCTCTGAGTTTTGAGACATTTCCTTTCTCTAATTACCAGCCTGCTAGTAGCTATGAAACATCTGGCTAAAGCCTAGCAGGGGGGCACTCTTTCTGCCCCTTTTTCATGTCTGTGTCAGAAGTTTTCTCTATCTCTTTTATACTTTAATAAAACTTTATTACACAAAAGCACTGAGTGATCAAATGTCACTGGCCCCAGACTGAATTCTTTTCTTCCGGAGCCCAAGAATCCGGGCAACTTTCACAGCTCAGCAACAACCTTTCAACAGGATGAGATTTGTATGGCATCACTGACTCAATGGACATGAGTTTGAGCAAACTCCAGGAGATAGTGAAAGACAAGGAAGCCTAGGATGCTACAGTCCATGGGGTCACCAAGAGTCAGACATGACTTAGCAACTGAACAAAGTCAAATAACAAGTGTTGGAAGGATGTGGGGCAAAAAGAGAACCTTCATAAACTGTTAGTGGAAACATAAATTGGTATAGCCACTATGGAAGACAGTATGGAGATTCCTCATATATGATCCAGGTAGTCCACTTCTGCCTATTTATCCAAAGAATATGAAAACACTAATTCAAAAAGATACCTACACCCTTAGGTTCATTTCGGCATTATTTACAATAGCCAAGATATGGAAACAACCTAGTATCCATTGACAAATGACTAGATAAAGAAGATATGAAATATATATATATATATATCTAAGTGAAATAAATCAGATAGGGAAAGGAAAATACCATGTGATGTTACTTATATGTGGAACATAAAAAACCAATAAAGAATAAAATAAATGAACAAACCAAACTAAACAAAAAACAGACATGTAGATACAGAGAATAAGAGTACTGGTTCCTGGAGAGGAAGGGTAAAATAGGCAAAGGGGATCAACTGTATGGTGATGAATGGAAAATAAACTTCTGGTAATGCACACACTGTAACATATACAGAGGTAGAAATATAATGTTGCAAATATAAAACATATAATGCTATAAATCGATATTAGTTCAGTAAAAATAAAATATGAAGTAAAATACATGTATATTTATATACTTTCAATATAACTTGAAAAAGAATCATAATAGCATTTGCTTTGGTGTGAAAAGAGGCTTAATAAAATTCACAGAATGCTTGAAATGATAACATTTTTAAATGTGTAAGGGAATAAAAGAATAAAATAATCATATATATCTTCATATTCATTTGTATGTTATAAAACTTTTCAGAGTGAGAAAATATTTTTGTAGACTTTAAATTTTTATAGAATTTTCATAGTCTTGATCACCTTTTTTGGTAAACAGTTCAGATATTATTAACACATTAAATATGATAAAATTCAGACTTGCAGAGGTCAGTTTATCTAAGGTCATATATCTAGTTTAAAGGCAAAATGAAATCATGATTTCATGATTTTGGTGTTCTTTCCAAAATAATAGTGTTTTTGTTATGTCACATACTTAGATAACTCATATTTGAGACATCCAATTTCTAATTAACTAGACAGAAGTTTACAAAAGCATTTTTCACATGATTTTTCACTTAAAATCCATCTCAGATTACTGTATAAGACTATGTTAAGAAGATACTTATAAAGGCTGTGCTATCTCTAAATGATTATACCTACCATCACACTAAAACTTCCTCTTATTCCCTTTGCCTCTAGAGAGTTAAACTACTCCCTGCGCTTTCAGTCTGGCACACTGATGCCTTGGGGTTATTATGTGAGACGGAGGTAGATATTTGGCAGCTTTTCCTGGCACTCAACTAATAACTGTTCACTTCTATCAGCATATTGCTAGGCTCTCTTCTCAACTGTCAAACTTTCTCTAGTGCAAATTTCTCATTAGGATAATTCCTATTATTTCTTTCTAACCTTCTTTTCTACTGGTGTCATCTCTCTTATATTCTCCTTTGCCTGTTGCCATTTTTCCTGTGTTTAACGGCCTTTGTGTAGATAAAGTTCTTTTAAAGGTATAGCCAAAAAATGTCACACACATTATAACTACTATTTGAAAAACTGACCAACTAGAACATCAACTGGAAGATAAATCAGTATTATCTTTAGATATTTGCATTTTCTAGGTCATATTTATTTAGAAATTCTAGGACTGTGTAAGACTTCTGATAGGAAGTATTCTTTCTCCATTTTTCACCAGCCTGAGCATTCAGGAAAACAGCTGAATAGCTTGGGATTTCTCCGTTAACAAAAACATAATGAAATCAGGAGAAATTGACAATCCTTACCCTCTTATCTATAAGGAGATAGATTTCAGATATTCAGTTAAATTTTTTATCATTACATGACTATACCATAACTAGATTTACTACATCTGAACAATTAAAGAGCTGGGGATGTAATATCTTGGACATAACAATAAAACTAAAAATGGAAATGCTATTGTGTAAGTCTCTACCAGAGGAAAGAATAGTACCATCTAAATCATCTAATCATTTAACTATTCAAAAGTGAAGGCCATACTGAGGTCAAGAACACTAAGACAAATTTGCTATTGGTTAATAATAAAGCCATTCATCATATTCTTCAAATCTAAAGCAATTACAAGATGTGGTATGGCAAATGGATTTAGCGAAGAGAGTATGTCAGAACAGTCCTTTAAAGAAGATGAGTAATGTAAAAGGCTAAAGGAAATAATGAACTCTCCCCAACACTAATTATTATGCAATTGATTTATAGAAAGCCTATTTCTTCATGCAAGAACCGGTGAAACTTCCCAAAGTAGTTTCAAATTATGCCAAACAGAGTTAGTATCGTTTATCCAGTATAGAATTAATACTAAAAAAAATTAAACAGAAATGTAGAAAAGCAGTATTTTTGAATTTCAGTCTGCTTAGCTTATTTACACATGGGCATCAAAAACAAGTGAATACTTTAGCCACTCAGGCTACTTTAGAAGTCCCAAAGCACATCTATTTGAACTCCAGTGTCACTCACTACAAAGCAACACAGAAATCGCTCTGTGGAGGGGCTCAGGCTTCATATCTAGAGCCTTCAGCAAGTCAAAGAAATCAAAACATTATCAAAACCAAACCTGGAAAGTAAAGCTGTTTTTATTATTAAATGGTACACCACAGATATTAAAAGGATATCAAACAGTAAAGTTGAAAACTCTTTAAAAGCAAATCTCATTTAAAAATACAAAATAATATTTGAAAAATTACTGTTCAAAGTGCATTAATACCCAACCAGGAGATTAAAAATAAGAGAAAATTATCAGAGAATGATACCTGAAAACATACCAATTATTTAGAAATTGAGTGTACCCTTCTACAGATACACCAAAAGGTTTTTTTTTTTGATATATACACAGAATAAAAATACCAAAGAACTAGTTATGTCTGACTCTCTGCAACTGCATGGACTGTAGCCTACAGTACACTCCATGGAATTCTCCAGGCAAGAATACTGGAGTAGGCTGCCATTCCTTTCTCCAGGGGATCTTCCTGACCAAGAGACTGGACCTGGGTCTGTTGCATTGCAGGTAAATTCTTTACCATCTGAGCCACCAGGAAAGCCCCCAAAATAAGAGAAAATTACCAGAGAACGACATCTGAAAACATACTAATTATTTAGAAATTTAGTGTACTCTTCAACGACACACCCAAAGGATTTTTCAACATATACTTAGAATAAAAATATTGAAGAACTAAGGACATATTAAATACTATCTAAATCTGCTTAGGCTGCTACAACAAAATACCAGACTGGGTGAAATTTATTTTCTCATCATTCTAAAGGCTAGAAAATCCAATCAAGGTCCCATAGCATTTGGTTTCTGGTGACAGCTCCCTTCTGGTTTTCAGATGGCTCAGACGGTAAAGCGTCTGCCTACAATGCGGGAGACCCAGGTTCGATCCCTGGGTCGGGAATTTGCCCTGGATAAGGAAATGGCAACCCACTCCAGTATTCTTGCCTGGAAAATCCCACGGATGGAGGAGCCCGGTAGGCTACAGTCCATGGGATCGCAAAGAGTCGGACACGACTGAGCAACTTCACTTCACTGTGTCCTCACATGTGGGGGATGGGAAGAAAGGAGGGACAGAGATCCCCTTCTCTTCTTATAAGGCTAGAGTCCTATTGGATTACAGCCCCATTCATATAGACATCATTTAACCTTAGTGAAGTGTTAATAACTCAGCAGTGTTCAACTCTTTGCAAGTCCATGGAATTCTTCAGCCAAGAATACTAGAGTGGCTTTCTATGCCCTCCTCCAGGGGATCGTCCCAATTCAAGGATCGAACCTTGGTTTCCTGCATTGTAGGCTGATTCTTTACCATCTTAGCCACGAGAGAAGTCCTAAAAACCCATCTCCAGATGGCTACATCAGGGGGTTAGGGCTTCAACATATGTGTTTTTAGAGGGACACAGATCAGTCCCTAGCAAATACAAAAATAACAAATACAACATACATAAACAAATGAACTTTTGCTAAGCCCCAAATAGAGGGCAAGTGGCTGAAAAGCATAATCTCATATTTCAGTACTCCAAAGAATATAAGCTTAACAGTTAGATACATTTATCAAGATTTCTTTAAGACTTGTTTCATTTTCATAGAAAGAAAAACTAAAAATCAGAAAAGGTACTATGAGATGGAAAGCAGATCTTAATCATTTCCTAGCACATTTGTTTCAACATATAAATATACTTCACATTCTTTTCCAGCCTTAAAACAAACCAAAAAACATTTTTTCAAATATAGATCCCCTTTGGCTAGACAGTATCTTCTTTTCTTCACAGCCTTCACTTTCTCTACTACTCAAGTCTAAAGCAACTGCAAATTAGTTTATTCTTCTAGAATGAGATTGAAATGCTCCTGCACTCAGTGACTGCAGTAGAATCAGAAAGGGATAAAGTCGCTGGTCCAAGACTGACATCAACGTTCTTATTCAAAATCCAGTACTGCTGAAAGAACACCACATATGCCCAAGGAGCCGTAAGATGCATAAGTTAGGGCTGTTGGCATAGGTATGAACAGTTAAAGAGTTCTAAGAGTCAAATACTGCTAAAAATTTTTCAGAAAAAAAGTCCTAAAGTATCAAAGAAAACTAGCAAAAGGAACAATGACAAAGAAACAGAAACAAACTTCAGTAGGCAGGGGAAAGAACAGTGAGTTTCTCCTATCTGGTATGTAGGTACTACACAAGAGAGTCATTAAAGTGAAGGTCACATATATTACATGGCATCAGAAACAGAGGGTTTAAATGTCAAAATTAAGAATACACATTTGATACCTTAGGCCACAAGAAGCCAAGGCAAGTTATTAAAAAGCCAAGTGATGTAATAAAAATAGTCCTTAAGAAAGATTAATCTGGCAACAGTGATGACATGAAGTCAATCAAAGGACAGCGGAAGATAATGGGGATGGGCAAAAGGATACTTCACAAGAATGCAGTGATGTGTCAGTGAAAACAGCAAAAGACAATCACACCTACTTTATCCACATATACAATGTAATATTACTCAGCTATAAAAAGAACAAAATAATCCCAGTTGCAGCATCATGGATGAACCTAGAGATTCTCATACTGTGTGAAGTCAAACAAATATCATATGATATTGCTTATATGTGGAATCTTAAAAAAAGACTAGAAATGAACTTATCTACAAAACAAAAATAGAGTTACAGACGTGAAAAATAAACCTATTAACCATAGGGTGGGGTTGGGGGATGGGGTAGGGATAAACTGGAAGACTGGCATTGACATATACACACTGCTATGTACAGAGGACTTCCCTGGTGGTCCAGTGGTTAGGAATCTGCCTTGCCACACAGGGGATGCCAGCTCAATTCCCAGTCAGCGAGCTAGAGCCCCACATGCTGCAGAGTAGCTGAACCCTTGCGCTGCAACTGCTGAGCCAGTGTGCTCTAGAACCCACGTGCCACACCTGGAGAGCCTTTGCATTGCAACTGCCCAGCCTGTGCACCACAGCTAGAGAGTCTGTGCACCTGCAACAAAAGATCCCACATGATGCAACAAACATCCCACCTGCCACAATTAAGACCTGATGCAGCCAAATAAATTCATATCTAAAAAAACAGATAACTACTAGGGAGCTACTATATAGCTCAGGGAACTCAACTCAGTACTCTATAATGGCCTATATAGGAAAAGAAGCTAAAAAAGAGTGGATAACAGATTCAATTTTTTATACACCTGAAACTAACATAATATTGCATATCAATTCTACCCTAACAAAAATTTTTTTTAAAAGACAGTGGGTTAAGAGTAATATTTCAGTGGGAAAATGATAAAGACTTGGTGACTGAATAGAAAAGCAAAAATACAAGTGATTCTCAGGAACATCCCACATATCTGGATTTCTGTACAATTAGGTTACACTCTAGTAAGTACTCTGCCAACCCCCTCCCCCCCCATTTTTTTAAACAAACTTTGGATAAAAAGCACTGTAAAATATATTACAATTTTTTAAATAAAATTTTGCTTTAACTATAAAGCAGGCTAGAAAGTAAGGCCTATTGACATTTGCATTGGTCACTGTTGCAGAAATAATTTGATGTAAAGATATTTCCTATCATTAAGATTTTACTCTTAACCCTGCAATGGGCTGTATCTTTATCTGTAAAAATAAGGAAAAGAGCATCAGATTCACCTATCTTAACCAGGTTATTGTGAAGATTAAAAAGTATAAGTTTCAGTACTCTGTAAATAGAAAAGTGAAAGTGAAGTCGCTCAGTCGTGTACAATTCTTTGCGACCCCATGGACTGTAGCCTGCCAGGCTTCTCTGTCCATGGGATTTTCCAGGCAAGAGTACTGGAGTGGGTTGCCATTTCCTTCTCCAGGGGATCCTCCTGACCCAGGGACCAAACCCAGGTCTCCCGCATTGCAGGCAGATCCTTTACCCTCTATGGGCTTCCACCAGGGAAGCCCATACACAAATGTAAGACATCTTACTGATAGAAGTACCACTGCTGCTAAGCACTTCAGTTGTGTCCGACTCTGTGCGACCCCATAGACGGCAGCCCACCAGACTCCCCCGTCCCTGGGACTCTCCAGGCAAGAACACTGGAGTGGGTTGCCATTTCCCTATCCAATGCATGAAAGTGAAAAGTGAAAGTGAAGTCGCTCAGTCATGCCGACTCTTAGCAACCCCATGGACTGCAGCCTACCAGGCTCCTCTGTCCATGGGATTTTCTAGGCAAGAGTACTGGAGAGGGGTGCCATTGCCTTCTCCAAATAGAAGTACTAGATGTGCATAAAAAAGGTAACAGGATAAAAACAATTTGCCATTATTTTGATGCCTCAGAATCAGACATCAAATTCATAACAGAATTACGAATGTTAAGCAGTGTGCTGCATTTCATACAGGATGGTCCTGAGATACATCTAGGTGGGGAGAAGTTCTAGACTGCTGCACATTTTCAGTTTTTATATGGTTTTTTAATAGTTTGAATAGCTAACTCTGTCAGCTTCAATATCTTTACTGTAGCTTCTTTCCCTACTTCTAATTTTCTGCTTTGAATGGACTTATAAACTAGATCCCAGACAATGAGTTTAATATTATACGTGTGATAGCCTCAGGAATTTTCATGTGAGGAAAGTGCATTATTTAGGGGATCAGAGCAGGAGTCCTTCTTTTTACTTTCATCTTGGACAAGTCCAGAAAAGTAATGTGTAAATATAACTCACTATCATACAGTAACTTAAACTCTAAAGGCTTACTGAAATGAAGTATATGGATAAAATTTTATATAGTTTTTTTATTTTCTGCAAACATTTATCATCAATTTCTCCCTTCAGTTAGCATTAATACCTAAGTATTTTTGAGAGAACAAAATAATATTCAAGAACAGCTCAGGCAACAATAATACTAGTAATAACTAGTTCTTACCTTAAGCATGTTTATTTCTTCTTAACACAATGGTAAAGGGTTACTTAATCTGTTATTATGATTTACAATGACAATATTATCTTGATAACATACAATAATAATGGTCCAAAGCCTGCTAAAGTTATACAGCATCACAGAGCAAATAAAACAGGCCCCAAAACAGTATTAGAGATAGTTATTAGATTAGTAAAGCAATATTGTCAAGGGCTTGTTAAATGGAATTAACTGACTTTATCCAAGTACACCAAATATATCTTATCACCATAATTCAATTTGTAAACATAAAAAAACCCCAATATTTATTCAAAAGGCCAAGATTCATCAAAGCTGATAAGGTGTCCGGCAACATACTTTGCTATATTCATATGCCACAACCACACTGCCAGGCACCAAAATACCCTCTCGTCGGCCTATTCACTAAGTTTACATTTTTAATTCTCCCCAAACTGTTTCTAAGACTGGAGAATCTCCTGACTTTTCTTACGAAGGATCAGAAATTTTAATTAGAAAAAGAAGACTAATCTTTTTTTTTTTTTTTGAAGTTCATTTCCTTTCTCATGAAACTTATTTCTATTTATTATCCTACCCTGCCTACACACCCAAGACCACTGCACCCAGATCTGTGATAGAACTTCCTACAGTATGGTTGTTATTCTTGGTAAAAGTCTATCAGACTGTGGTAGTCTGGCTCATGTAGCAGAGATGTATACAGTTAAATAGAAAGCTTTGAATACCTCTGAAATATTACTGCTATTCAAACAAATGATTTCTTTTATATAATTAATTGAAATTCTTGTGAGTTTTCTCTAGCCTAATTTTAGCACAGATATACTAACACCTTTGGCTCATCTAAAACATTCCTCAAAAAAGTTAAAGCTGGTTCCTTTAAAACTCTTTCTTCCCAGAGCAAGGTTTCTAAAATGACCTCTGATACAGCGGGCTCAAGGATCTAAGCTCTAAGTACCTCTAAACCTCTTTAATTGACTAAGTCTCAGTCAGAGAGATAATGGAACAGATCAGAAAGAAAAGAAAACAAACATTTCTGTCAGTCTGGTTTCTGGGAGAGGAAAGTAAAATCTGGTTTGCCCTTGATAAGCACCCAACTGGTATAAATGAGACAGAAAGATTTCCTCCTTCATAGAAACAGAAGACAAAGCAGATCAATTTCAGTCTCCTGAAAAAGCCAAAGTGTTAGTCGCTCAGTTGTGTCTGAGTCTCTGTGACCCCATGGACTGTAGCCCACCAGTCTCCTCTGTCCATGGAATTCTTCAGGCAAAGATATGAAAGTAGGTAGCCGTTACCTTCTCCAGGGGATCTTCCTGACCCAGGGACTGAACCCAGGTCTCCTGCATTGCAGACAGACTGTTTACTCTCTGGGCCACCAGGGAAGTCCTTTCACACTCCTAATGGGCCTCTAAGCAGCCTAAGCATCTGCTTAACTAATGAAAACCATCAAAACCCCACTGAAGAAAGGGAGAGTTGAAAAACAAAGGAGCTAGTCAACTTATTCCTCATCTAAATTAATCATAGTAATAAGAATTGCTATCTTTGTTTCAGTATTTCAAAGTAAGAAACACTGCTAGATTCTTTACACACATAAAGAACCTACCAAATTTCAACAAGCCTGCAAAGAAAGGCATTATTAGTTATCCATATATTATAGATGCAAAAACACTCAGAAAAGTTCAGTAGCTTTCCCAAGGTCAGACAGCTCATCAGTACTAAACAATTTTGACTCTAAAGCCCACTGTGCTTTCTCGTGTGTCACTTCCCTTGCTTGGTCGGTTAAAAGAGGGAAGTCAGCAAAATCAGACTGTACTTTCCTTCTGTGAGCTTTTGATACCATCCTGAGCTGAGACATATATTCTGGAGTTACAATCAGCTCAAATATTAATCAACTTTTATAATGGCTACATCCTCTGTGTCTTACACTATCACACGCTAACATGTTTCAGAATTATTCCTATTGGACATATTATTCTGTCCCTTTCAGATTTACCTCCCCATTCATACACATTTAGTTAGGGAAAAATCTACTAGGTTCATCAGCTTGCTAGACTTTGTAAATGGCATATTCATTTACATAGCTAATTTCTCAGGAAACAAGTTTTCTTTGATCAAAGACTGAAAACTACTAAGAGTGTTTATGTTTTAGTGATAAATACTCTAATTAGCATAAAAACAAATCCTTCAAAAGTTTGATCCAAATGCAAACATGTAAAATATCTTCACTCTTTTCTACTAAGGGACTGATCTGGGTTCATATAATTAATCAATAAATCCTATTACTAGGACTTTTACAACAAAAGAACCCCATAAATTAAGATAACACATCATTAAAATGTTAAAAATCAGAATCCATATAGTTCCTCATGCAGAAATAGGCTTTAAAATAATTTGAAATTATCTCATTTCATGTATATAAGTCTGAATCATTCATGTATGATAGGTAAATGTATCTGTAGTTAAAATTATATTGTTTTAAATTATATCCTTGTTTTATGTTTCTAAGTTTTACAGAGTTTTATGTACAGTAAAATCATCTATATTAACCTTTGACAGGTTTATACTGGTAAAGGGGAGATTCATACCTGAGCAATCCACTTGCGAAAAAAGACATGGATCTCACTGTTTTTTAATCATATCTTCCTTTCTCTTTTCTTTGACAAGTTCCACAAATACCACTTATCTTTAGGTGATTCAAAAAAATCTTAAACCAATTACACTAACTAAACTGTTTTAGTTTTTGAACATGGTCTAACGTTTACTCCAATCTTCACTCACAATAATAATACTCACGTCAAATCTTTTTATATCAAAATAGGTCTAACTATGATTCATGCCTAAGTCTTTGACTGTATTTTCCTTTACTTTTTAATTTTACAGTTTAGATCAAAGTAAGCAAACTTTTCTGTAAATGGTTAGATAGTAAATATTTCAGGCCACAAGATCTTTATTTCAGCTCCACCACTTGCAGCTGCAGGGCAAGAACAGCCATGGAAGATATATAAGCGAATGTGTGTGGCTGCACTTAGCTGGCACCTGACCGATTTGGCCCATGGCAGTGTGTTGACCTATGTGCTAAGACAAAAAGGAAATAGTGTGTCACTACAATCACCTGAGGGTATCTTAATATTCAGCCTGACAAAAGAAATTATTCTGTCCATAATCATGCTGAATGTCAACTGCTTCGACACTACATACAGTTAATCTTGACCCAGTAATAGTCCACCAAAGTTAAACTGTGCTTTACCATATAGCCACACATTTTTGTTGTTGTTGTTAGGCTAGCACCAGATAAACAAGGTCCCATTCTAACTGTAGCCAGGCTTTCTAAATTGTCTGCGACCTCTTTCATCTCTCATCTTATTTCTCAGCCCCAATTCCACTGGACACAATACTTTTTTTCCCTCTCAGGAATATCAAGGTATCAACACCTCCTCCGTATACAAAAAGAGATTTCAATCTCCCCTACTTCTGCTACCAGAGTTGAAGGCTAACTTCATTTCCAACCCTCTCCCCTGCTGCCTCCCACTGCATAAATTGGACAAGCTGAATGCTCACTTTCTTAGCCTCCCCTGCAGGTTGGCATACCCACATGATTAAGTTCAGGACAATAAGTATCTCATGAAAGACTGCTGGCTGGCAGCGTGGGGGGAAATGCCCTGACAAAGACTGCATGCGTTCTAAAAACGAACAGGGAGTCACAACTACCAGAATGGCTTCCTTCCTCTTTTTTTCTGCCTTAATGCAAACATAGTAACTGAAATTGGAGCAACCATCCTGCAACCTGGAATCCCACAATCATCAGAAGAAACTAGTCATAAGAGAAGTCTATAGACCCACCGCTGAAAACTTTAAGCCACTACAGCAAGGTCAGCGGCCACTTATCCTCAGAACTGTTACGTGCAAAGTAAGAGACCTGTAAAGCGAGCCTCTGGTGCACGGAAAAGCACTCTTGGTCTACCTTTTCCTGAAAGTGCTAGCATCCTCAGTCACTACTCCTTCTGCAAAGTGAAAGATTAACACTGGCTGAGCACAGCTGTAAATTCTGACTAAAAAGTGCTGTTTCAATCAAGAGAAAAAAGCATCAGGATGAAAATCACCAAAGGGGGACTGCCTGAGAGCTGACAACCCAGGGCAATAGAGTCAATGAAAGCAAAGAAAAGAGAAGGCTCAAGATTACTCAAGTGCTAAAGAACAAATATAATTGGAAAAGTACTCCTTTGAACTGGGGGGCCCATAAAACTAACAAATGTCTTATTCCACAAATCAAACTGGAGAATTCTGATTATATTATCCTGCAATCACACATTTCCACTGTTTGAAAAATGCAAGTTCAGATCTCAATTTTAATAGTTACTTTTTGTGCATTTTCCCCCAGTGAATTAATGTATCTTTATGCTTGTCTTTGCTTTGTTTTCACAAAGGTATAGTACTGTCAATATGTGATCATTTTTGACACTCAAAGAATCTTCAAAATAATTATTAAAGTCACATAAATTATGATACTGACAATAAGAACAATGGTTTCTTCAGGAATTCACATACCCTGGCAGATCCAGTATCCTAACTTTAGGGACAATCACTTCTCTTTTTTGACAATGTCAGTGCAAAAACACCCAAAAATAAGCAATTCTACTCAGTCAAAACAATTTCAGCAATACACTAATTTCAACTCATATAACCCTTAAAGTACAATCCTTAAGTTAAAACTTCAGTTTTTATTTTCTTACAAATAACGCAATCATACACTCACACACACACACACACACACACTCCTCTAATTCTACACCCAATAGTTTCTCTTCCATGAAAACAGTTTGGTGGTATTATTCTGTAGTATAAATATATAACAATTATAATATCTATAAGCTACAACAGATCTTTTTTAATGATATTAGAGTAGAATGCCTCAGAACTGTCAAAGCTTTAGCCAGAAAGAATACCAAAGAAAAAGATGTTTGGGGCTCAATTACAGTAGTGGAACAGAATTTAATAAAGTTACAACACTCCATTTTAATGCCCAAGTTTCTTACTGTCTCTTTGAGTTGACAAATATGTGTGCCAGTTTATAGCAGCAGCAGTGGGAACAGCTGGACGGCTGCATCAAGCACAAAGGGAGCCACAGCACATGCTGCTAAGTGTCGTTCTGATTACCTTGAAATGGCAGCCCATGCAGATTTACACTCGGTTATAAATTAGAACAATTATTTCTCTGGAGTTTACATTTTATTCATGAAACAGTCAAACTTTCTGAACGTTAAAAAAGAGGACTTTCAAAAAGGATATCTTCCCTTTCTTTGATGATCAATTCATTCTGTTCTTCCAACTGCCTGATCTTCTTCTCAAATGATTCCTGCTCAGCTTTGAGTCTTTCTTCTGTCACTTCCTTTTCCTCACTTACTCTGAAAGAAACGAAATGCCCATGAGAATAAAATAAAATATGTGCTGACAGCTGTGGTTTCCCAAAACTAGATTTCTTCCAGAAGTATGTTGGTTTTTTCGGGGATAGTTTATATCTTTAAAATTTCTTCTCAAATTAACCTTTCAGAAGGGACTCTTCCACACATTTGTAATAAAATGTGTATGTGATTTTTACATTAAGAATTTTTGCAATAGTCAGAATTGTCTTAAAGAAAGAAAGTCCTATACTTTATGGGTTCCCAATTATGATCCAGGATAGGAAAATATCTAATACAAACATTTCATCTCTTCATTATCAAACAGGCACAATTTATAATGATTTAGATTTTTTCCATACTTCTATTTAAATTTTAACAATAAAACAAACAACATATGTATCACTTAAATATTTCACTAAACATGCATGGGCAATTTTACTTTTTCCTGGTACTTATACCCTGCAATCCTCAGGAGCATATAAATGACTGGACTGGAATTTTAAAATGGAATTAACATAAAAAAGGTCTGTACATTGATTCTTCGTTCAAAAAGGATTATGAAGTCAAAAACACTGAGCAAAAATATGTATCTTTAATGCTTAACTCTGAAAAGCATCCCAACTTAAAAAAAAAATTTTAATAATAACAACATTAAAACTTACCTTAACAAAGGACAACCTTAATTTTCATGGTACTCTGTGAACAGAAATGTTGGTTCTGAATTTATGTTACTGGTAATTAATTCTCCAAAAAGAGTACAACATATTTTACCCTATAAGATCACACTGAGATATGTGTAAGTAAAATCCACAGGGAATCCAAATCTTTTCTCTGAGCATCTAAATTTATTTCCTCCCACACCTGTATTCTACCAGAACAGTTTCTGAATACCATGGACTCCACAGCCTTTCCTTTGTTGCTAGATGTCGATAAGATCAATGAGATAACAGAATGAAAATTCGAATTTTGAATGTTCAAGAGTTGACTGCATCTTTGAATTCATTTGTGTGAAAGTGCATGGCATAGAATGCTTTAAAAAAAAAAGGGGGGGGGCTTATCTTCTCTTGCTTATCATGACATTCAAATCATTTTCCCAACTCCTATAATTTACATGTAGCACACTACTAGGCTCATGAAAGGGACTCAGGACCTTCTTTCTAAGAGGACAATCTCTTGTACTGATACAATTACAGGAATCCAGAAAACTAAACAAAGAGCAAATACATATATACATCAGTTCAGTTCAGTTCAGTCCAGTCGCTCAGTCGTGTCCGACTCTTTGCGACCCCATGAATCGCAGCACGCCAGGCCTCCCTGTCCATCACCATCTCCCGAAGTTCACTCAGACTCACGTCCATCGAGTCCGTGATGCCATCCAGCCATCTCATCCTCGGTCATACCCTTCTCCTCCTGCCCCCAATCCCTCCCAGCATCAGAGTCTTTTCTTAGTGATGCTTTCTAAGGCCCACTTGACTTCACATTCCAAGATGTCTGGCTCTAGATTAGTGATCACATCCTCATGATTATCTGGGTCGTGAAGATCTTTTCTGTACAGTTCTTCTGTGTATTCTTGCCACCTCTTCTTAATATCTTCTGCTTCTGTTAGGTCCATACCATTTCTATCCTTTATTGTGCCCATCTTTGCATGAAATGTTCCCTTGGTATCTCCAGTTCTCTTGAAGAGATCTCTAGTCTTTCCCATTCTGTTGTTTTCCTCTATCTCTTTGCATTGATCGCTGAAGAAGGCTTTCTTATCTCTTCTTGCTATTCTTTGGAACTCTGCATTCAGATGCTTATATCTTTTCTTTTCTCCTTTGCTTTTCGCCTCTCTTCTTTTCAGTGCTATTTGTAAGGCTTCTCCAGACAGCCATTTTGCTTTTTTGCATTTCTTTTCCATATACATAGAGGATTTATACTCTGGTTTCAGGTTATCCTGCCTCTCTTGTTACCATCTTTTTACAATCTCTTCCCTTTTCCTATCAGTATCCTCAACCACATTTGCACTAACATGTTTCACAGTAATTTTCCACTGCCTTTTAAGTTTCTTCTAAAATTGCCAAACAATTGAACCATTAATTAATTCTATCATCCAAGTTACTCCTCTTCAATCTATCAACCAGTTTCTGAAATATCTTTGTAGGGAACTGTTCCAGATCAAATACACCCCCAAACTGTAAATCAGAAAACCACATATATATGGTGACTGTGGCAAAGCTTATTTCTCTGAGCATCAATATTCCCATTTGTAAGCAAAACAGGCTAGACCAGACAATTTTAAAAATTCTTTCCAAAAAAAAATTCTTTCCAGCTTAAGTTCTATAATTTCTTTGACTATACTATAAATATACTGAAACTATATATGTCCTTTACAAACATGGAGGACATTTGCAAAGAAATAAGAAAGAATCATTAAACATTTGGTTGGGTACAAGGCATATAATACTGTAATCTATGCAAAAGCCATAGTCAAAGGCTGAAAGAGGCAGTGTCAAAGGATAAGAGACATTAGAAACTGTAAAAATGCAAAATTTAGCATGAGGTTAATATAAAACAAAACAAATGATGAATCTGTAGAATTATGTATAAAATAAAGATGAAATAGGTACTGCTATATATTGCAAGCTGAGAATAAACACTCTCAAGGTGAGAAAATATGTGGGAAAATCTCTCTCTTTAGATTGGTAAGATCTTGAAGACAAGGCTGAAGAGGAAAATCCATAAGTAGCTAACAGAACATTTATTTTCATTTGCTTATTAAAAAATATTAGCCAAATAGCTAATATAGGAAAAAATAATCACAGTAACTTTACCCAGTCATGAGATATCCAAAAGGAACCTCACAAGGGCCCACTGTCATTTCAATCCCATTCATAAAAGCCATAGAAATATGAGGAATGACCACAGATTTGTTTCTTCAAGAAAGCAATGTTTCCAAGGTCATAAAAACAATAATAAAAAAGTACACTATTGCACTGACCTAACATCAAAGTAAATTCACAAAGTATGTCTAGAGCCTGCTAGGTCAGAACATCTACCTCAACATTTACTTACTCCCTTCGTTGAACATAAAGAAAATCCATGAAAACTATAGGAATCATTAAGGGCAAAAATGATTGTACATATATTTCATAATGCCAGTGGCTATGATAACTTTCCCTAAAACATAAAGTACTCTGTCTAGAAAAACCACTCTTTTCTAAATTTAGTTTCCAAAGATGTTTGAAAATTTTGTTGCTACACTATTCAAACAGAGCTTTTTTTAAAAAATAAAATCTTTTCTCTTATGCACTATGAGCAGACTACCCATCAGCGATTATTATGTTCTGGAAGGCTATAAAATTAACAAGCTGTGTTAAGCACAAAAGGCAACACTTCTATAGGCCTATCTAAAGATATGCATGGCTTCTCTGTGACCTATTAGCACAGTTAATAAGAGCAATTATATTAATACAGTCTTAAATGCTGAGGGCTTGCCAATAAAACAAACTCAAGATTTCATATCCACTCTGAAATATGTCTTGCTGTTTAATTTATGTTCAATATTTCCCATGAGGTACATACATGAGAAATTATCTGGTATCATGACCTACAATTTTTATCAAAGCATTCTCAGACCACAAAGTAACATAAAAATACCTAATCTTCTATCTAATTTAGAGTATAGCAATAAGCTAGTTAACAAAATAAGAATCTAAATACACACAACAAAGGGAAATATTTGACTAATAGGATAGAAAGTTAAAAACTCTGGACAAGAGGATATTCCCAGTGCTGGTTTGTTAATTATTTACAAGAAGGACAACAGTCTGTTCATAAAGTAAGAAATCACTATTTCAACATTTGTTTAACGTCCCAGAGTACTTCTCAGTAATGTCCACAAATTGTACTCTTTTTATCTAACAAGAACAGAGAATTCATACATTTAAGAGTTGCATGGTTGGGCTGAAAATCAAGCCAAAAGGCCTGAATTTACTTGAAGCCTTATGTTTTAGCTTAAACATCCCTAAATATTTTTTTATTTTACTCAATAAAACAATCTTTTCTGTTTTAATATAAAAAGTTTCCCCACTTTCATCTATTCTTTACTTTTTAGTAAAACTAATGTTCAAGAAAGAGATTTACTTTATCATTTTATATACCCCCAGTGTTCTTCCAGGTACTCCAGGAAAGGGTACTTTCACACTAATATGAAAGACAAGGTGATTTTGGATCCCCCAAAGTCTCCACTGTTTCCCCATCTATTTGACACGAAGTGATGGGACTGGAGACCACGATCTTAGTTTTCTTTCTTTCTTTTTTTTTACTTTATTTTACTTTACAGTACTGTATTGGATTGGCATACACTGACATGAATCCACCACAGGTGTGCAGCCATGAAATTAAAAGACACTTACTCCTTAGAAGGAAAGTTATGACCAACCTAGACAGCATATTAAAAAGCGGAGACATTACTTTCCCAACAAAAGTCCATATAGTCAAGGTTGTGGTTTTTCCAGTAATCATGTATGGATGTGAGAACTGGACTATAAAGAAAGCTGAGCACTGATGAATTGATGCTTTTGAATTGTGGTGTTGGAGAAGACTCTTGAGAGTCCCTTGGACTGCAAGGAGATCCAACCAGTCCATCCTAAAGGAGATCAGTCCTGAGTGCTCATTTGAAGGACTGATGGTGAAGCTGAAACTCCAATACTTTGGCCACCTGATGTGAAGACCTGACACATTTGAAAAGACCCTGATGGTGGAAAAGATTGAAGGCAAGAGGAGAACGGAATGACAGAGGATGAGCTGTTTGGATGGCATCATTGTCTCAATGGAGATGAATCTGGGTAAACTCTGGGAGTTGGTGATGGACAGGGAGGCCTGGCGTGCTGCAGTCCATGGGGTTGCAAAATGTTGGACACGACTGAGCGACTGAACTGAACTGAACTGAACTGAACATTGAGAGGGTAACAGGTAGGAAGGCTAGAGGTCCCCAAGGAGAAAAGTAGACTGTAAGTGTCAGACATTTCTTTTTCCCTTCTCTATACAAAATTAAAAGGAGGTTTCTTTTAAAATTCTGTGTTACCACAAAGATACCTGGTTCTACTTGAACTTAACTTTTTTCAAACTTTGAGCTAACCAATTCATTTTTCTTATGGAAATGTTTTCCTTAAGCTATGTTAGTGAACTATGTATTTACCTTAGAATCTGCCTTCCCTCAAGTCAGTTTGCCTAAGACTCAGAACTGATAATGGCTCAACAAACCAGTGTGTTTTACTCATGGAAATGTTCTTTTAAGCTATATTAATAAAACTTCATATTCGCTTGGAAAAAAAAAAAAAAGAAGAAAGACAAGGTGAAGGCAGTAAAGTTTCTAACCCAAAGAGAATTGATTAAGGCTCACGCAATGGTCAATCAGGTAAATTTCTTTCCCTGATTGATATCTCACATTTCAAAGTAGAGAATGCTGGTTACATTTCATAAATTCTCAGTATTAACTTAGTGGGTAAAATTTAGAGATTAGATATCCTAGATTTCATAGGATACCTAGCAGAGAGAAAGGGATATATTGTTTTCGAGCAAATGTAAATAGATGGTGAAAAAGAAGGGCTTCCCTCATTAAATACACACACACACACATACATACACACATATATATAAAAGACTGTGCCTTTCTCCTATGATCACAAACAAGTCAAGAAATGTCTGCTTCTGCTACTCCAATTCTACTTTATATTAAGAGATTATAGTCAGCAATTAGGTAGGGAAAAAGATATAAAATATGTCTAGATTATAAAAGAAGTCAAACCATTTCTATTTTATATGACATGATTTTATATACAGAAAATCTAAAATATCCACTTAAAAACTGCTGCTGCTGCTGCTGCTAAGTCACTTCAGTCATGTCCGACTCTGTGCGACCCCACAGACGGCAGCCCACCAGGCTCCCCCGTCCCTGGGATTCTCCAGGCAAGAACACTGGAGTGGGTTGCCATTAGAGCTAATAAAGGAGTTCAGTGAGGTTACAGGATAAAAGATTAATATACAAAGTCAATTATATGTTTATACACAGGCAGTAAACAACCTCCCAAAAAATTAAGGAAAAAATTCCATGAATATTTGCATCAAGAAAAATAAAACACAAAGGAATAAATTAAAGAGAAGGAAGATGAGCCCATTGAAAACTAGAAAAATATGGTGAAAAGACATTAAACGCCTATATAAGTAGAAAGACATTCCATGTTCATGACTGGAAGACTTAATATTGTTAAGATGGCGATATTCCCCACATCAATCTTCAAATTCAACTCAATCTCTATTAAAATCTCAGCAGGTTTTTCTGTAGAAATTGACAAGTGGATCCCATCCTAAAACATGTAGAAATGAAAGTGATTCAGAATACCTAAAATATTCCTGGAGAAGGAGAAAAACATGGGAATTTCACACTTGCCAATTTAAAAACTTACTTCAAAACTGCAATAATCAAGAAACTGCAGCACTGTCATAAGAACAGACATATAGGTTTACAGAACATAAATAAACACTTTTATAGTAAACTGAATTTTCAATCAGAGTACCAAGATAATCGAAGAGAAAGAATTGTCTTTTCAACATGTAGTATAAGGACAACTTTCTGTACACATGCAAAAGAATAAATCTGGGCCCCTATAACTCAAATCGCTTACAAAAATTAGCTCTAAATGAATTAAAGATCAAAATGTGAGAGCAAAAACTATAAACTCGTGTAAGAAAACATAGGCATAAATCTCCATGACCTTGAATTAGGCAATGGTTTCTTTGATATAACACCAAAAACACCAGCAACAACAAACACAAAAAATAAATTGAACTTTATCAAAATTAAAAAAAAATGCAAAGAATAGGATAAAATTTTTGCAAATAATATATCTGATAAAGGACTTGTAAATGGAATATATAAAGAACATTGAGAAGCCAAAAATAAGACGACAACCCAATCTGAAAGGATCTGAATAGATACATCTTCAAAGAAGATACACAAATAGGCAAAAAGCACATGGAAAGATGTTCGACACTATCCGCTATTAGGTAAGAGGACAGATGAAAATCTTCACAGATTTCTGGTGGAAATGGAAAGAAGTGCAGCCACTCTGGAAAATAGCCTGGAAGTTCTTCAAAAAGTTAAACAAAGAGTTACTATTTCAACCAGCATTCCTAGATATATATACAGGAGAAACAAAACTTATGTCCACACAAAAACTTATACAGACATGGTCACAGCAGCATTACCCAAAATCAGAAAGTACAAGTAACCCAAATGCCATTGACGAATAGATAAGTTAAATGTCGTACTAGCTGAAATTTAATATTATTTGGTAATAAATAGAAATGGGGTACCAATACATGCTGCCACAGGAATAAACCTTGAAGTCATCATGCTAAGTTAAAGAAACTAGTTGAAAAAGACTACATATTATACGTATATTTTCTGTATAGTCAAAGTTATGGTTTTCCAGTAGTCATGTACGATGTGAGAGTTGGACCATGAAGAAGGCTGATACTTTCAAATTGTGGTGCTGGAGAAGATTCAAGTCTGTTGGACAGCAAGGAGATCAAACCAGTCAATCCTAACGGAAATCAACTCTAGTTGAAAAAGACTACATATTATACGTATATTTTCTGTATAGTCAAAGTTATGGTTTTCCAGTAGTCATGTACGATGTGAGAGTTGGACCATGAAGAAGGCTGATACTTTCAAATTGTGGTGCTGGAGAAGATTCAAGTCTGTTGGACAGCAAGGAGATCAAACCAGTCAATCCTAACGGAAATCAACCCTGAATATTCAATGGAAGGACTGATGCTGAAGCTCCAATACTTTGGCCACCTGATGCGAAGAGCTGACTCACTGGAAAAAAACTGTGATCTTGGGAAAGCTTGAGGGCAAGAGGAGAAGGGGCAACAGAGGATGGGATGGTTGGATGGTATCACTGACTCAACGCACATGAGTCTGAGCAAACTCAAGGAGATGGTGAAGGACAGGGAAGCCAGGCGTGCTGCAGTTTATGGGGTCGCAGAGTTGGAGACGACTTAGTGACTGAACAACATACTATAATTCCGTTTATAAGAAATACCTAGAATAGGCAAATTCACTGAGACACAAACTCAGCGAGTTTTGTTGTCTAAACAAACCTAGAGTGGCTGTCTAAGGCCAGCAAGGTTTGTAAGAAGTGCTAGAACACATCAGTGAGTTCAGTAAAGCTGCAACATACAAAAATAATATTCCAAAATATGTCACATTTCTATACACAAACTACAGAAAGAGAAAATAGGGGGGAAAAAATCCCATTTACAACTGCATCAACAGATTTCTAAAAACCAGGAATAAACCAACCTAAGAGGCAAAATGGGGATTCCCTGCTGGCTCAGAGGTAAAGAATGTGCCTGCCAATGCAGGAGACACGGGTTTGATCCCTGAGTCAGGAAGATCCCAGGGATGTGATCTTCCCTGGAAATGGCAACCCACACCAGTATTCTTGCCTGAGAAACCCCATGGACAGAGGGGCCTGGTGGGCTACAGTCCATAGGGTTGCAAAGAGCTGGATATGACTGAGAAACTAAAACAATAAAATGGTTTCTGTACTCGAAAAACCATAAGATACTGATGAAAGAAATTGAGGACAACACAAACAAATGGAAAGATATGCGATGTTCACGGGCTGGAAGAATTGATATTGTTAAAATGAGTGTACTACCCAAGGCACTTTACAGATTCAATGCAATCCCTATCAAAATACAGAGGACATTTTCAAAGAACTAGAACAAATAATTCAAAAAACTGTATGGAAACACAAAAGACCTTGAATGGCCAAAACAATCTTGAAAAAGAATAGCAGGATAAATTGGAAGGTTGGGATGGACAGGTATACACTCCTATATATAAAATAGATAACCAATAGGGACCTACTGTACAGTACAGGGAACTCTACTCCATACTCTGTAAAAGCCTATATGGGAAAAATAATCTTAAAAAGAGTAAAAGTACAGATATGTATAAAAGACTCACTTTGTTGTATACCTGAAACTAACACAACACCATGAATCAACTATATCCTAATAAAAAATTTGAAGTACAAAAAAAGAAAAAGAATAGAGCTGGAGGCAACACACTCTTACTTTAGACTATACCATTAATACAGAACTACACTAATCAAAACAGAATGGGGCTCAAAGAAAAAAAAAACACACAGATCAATGGAACAGAATAAAGAATCGATAAATAAACCTATGCGCTTACAGTCAGTTAATCTACAACAAAGGAGGCAAGAATATACAAAGGATAAAAAATAGTCTCTTCAGTAAATGGATCTGGGAAAACTAGGCAACTACATGCTAAACAAAGAAATTAGAACATTTTCTAACACCATATACAAGGAAATGGCAACCCACTCCAGTACTCTTGCCTGGAGAATCCCATGGACGGAGAAGCCTGGTAGGCTACAGACCACGGGGTCGCAAAGAGTCAAGACACGACTAAGCGACTTCACCTTCACCTTCACCTTCATACAAAAATAAACTCAAAATGGATTAAAGACCTAAATGTAATACTGGAGACCATAAAACTCCTAGAAGAAAATACAGCCACAAGCACTTTGGCATAAATCCTAATAATATTTATGGATCTATCCTGTAAAACAAAAGAAACAAAAGCAAAAATAAACAAACGGGATCTAATTAAACTTACAAGCTTTTCCACAGGAAAGGAAACCATCCACAAAATATAAAGACAATCCACTGAATGGGAGAAAATATTTGCAAATGATACACCTGATAAGGGGTTAATATTCAAAATATATAAACAGCTCATACAACATCAAAAAAAAACTGATTAAAAAAAAGGTCAGGAGATCTGAATAGATATTTTTCCAAAGAAGACATACAGATGGCCAAGAGGCACACAGAAAAGATTTTAAACATTGTTGATTATCAGGGAAATGCAAATTTAAGCCACAGTAAGATATCACACTTTTCAGAATGGCTATCATTGAAAAGAAAACAAGTAACAAAAGTTATCAAGGATTCAGAGAAAAGAGAACCTTCATATACGTCTGGTGGGAATGTAAATTGGTACAGTTACTGTGCAAAATACTATAAAGGTTTCTCAAAATATTAAAAACAGAGCTAACATATAGCCCAATAATCCACTCCTGGGTATATATCAGAAAACAAAACAAAAACACTAATTTGGAAAGATACATGCACCTCAGTGTTCATGGAAGTGCTATTTACAAATGCCAAGACATGGAAGCAAATTTAGCGTCCAGAATGCATAAATAAGACATGGCAAATATGTATGAAAAAAGTGAGAGTCTATATATCACTTGACTATCAAAATGGAACACTATTCAGACATAAAAAAATGTGACTTTGCCATTTGCAACAACATAAATAGATTTAGAAGATATTATTCTAAGTGAAATAAACCAGAAAATGACAAATATGTATGATATCACCTTACATGTGGAATCTAAAAAATAAAACACTAGAGAATATAGCCAAAAAAAAAAAAAAAGAAAGAAAGAAATTCACAGATACACAGAACAAACTAATGGTTAACAATGAGGAAAGGGAAGAGGAGAGGGAAGGGAGGAAGGGCAAGCAAGGGGTAAAGGATTTAGAAGTACAAACTACTACTTTTAAAATAAATAAGCTACAAGGATATACTGCACAACACAAGGAATTACAGGTAATGTATCATAATACAATAAATAGAATATTACCATTAAATTGTGAATTGCTATGTTGTACTTTTGAAATATACAATATTGTACAGACAATACCTCAATTTTAAAAAGTGAAAAAATAGAAAATCTTAAAAAGAATCAGGATTTCCCTGGTGGTCCAGTGGTTAAGAATCCACCTGCCAATTCAGGGGACATGAGTTCAACTTCTGGTCAGGTAAGACTCCACATGCCATGGGTCAACGAAGCCTGAGTACCACACTACTGAGCACATGCTCTAGAGCCCACAAGCTGCCATTACTGTACCCATGCACTGCAATTCCTGAGCCCCATGTGCCTAGGGCTTGTGCTCCGCAACAAGAGACGTCATCGTAACGAGACGCCCCTGCATCACAACAAAGAGTAACCCACGCTCACTGCAGTTAGAGAAAGCCTGCAAGCTGCAGTGAACCAAAAACAAATTAGCAATTAATTAAAAAGAGAGTTCGACTTAAAAAAAAAATAAAAGAGAATTGAATTGCACATTCTATTCCTATTAAGGAATGACTTTATTTCCCTTTAAGTATAAGTGGTTAAAGACTCTAGGTGAAATCAGAAATCTGACATAAAAGGTAGAAAACATGATTTTCCCTAAAATTAATATAATAGTTTAGACATCAAAAATGGAAATGACAAAAATGAATCTGAATACAAGATGAAAGATTAGGTAGAGAGAAAATTAATACAAATTCATGTTTTAAAAGACTTAAAACACATTTTCCAAGGAACAAAGCATAAGAGGCAGTATGGTATATGACAGAATAAAGGAGGACTCTTACATGAGCATCTCTAAATGCAAAAAAGGCATAGAAACTCTTCTACCATTTAGTGTTGAAAGTGCTGGCTGGTTTCATCCTTATGTTTATAGTAAACTGGGAGAAGAGCGAGAGAGAAGTTGAAGGAAAGGCTATTTAAACAAAAATGAGGCAGGATTATCAGTTTCAAAAGTGCTCAGCCTTCTCCAGAGAGTAAAACTGCTAAAACTAAATGTTTTCTTAGTAGACTGAAAAACCAGGACACTGCCAAGAAAAACAAACTCTGGAGATACAACCAAGGTAATAACTTCTGTTTAAGACCTCAGAAAGATCCAAGTTGATGCCTCTATAGAGTCAAACAAAAAGCACTTTAAAGAGGTTAAGACTGGTGTTCACAAATCCTCTCAAACAATAGGGCCTCTGGGAAGCTTCAGTCAGTCAGTTCAGTCGCTCAGTCGTGTCCGACTCTTTGCGACCCCATGAATCGCAGCACGCCAGGACTCCCTGTCCATCACCATCTCCCGGAGTTCACTCAGACTCACGTCCATCGAGTCCGTGATGCCATCCAGCCATCTCATCCTCGGTCGTCCCCTTCTCCTCCTGCCCCCAATCCCTCCCAGCATCAGAGTCTTTTCCAGTGAGTCAACTCTTCGCATGAGGTGGCCAAAGTACTGGAGTTTCAGTTTTAGCATCATTCCTTCCAAAGAAATCCCAGGGCTGATCTCCTTCAGAATGGACTGGTTGGATCTCCTTGCAGTCCAAGGGACTCTCAAGAGTCTTCTCCAACACCACAGCTCAAAAGCATCGATTCTTTGGCGCTCAGCTTTCTTCACAGTCCAACTCTCACATCCATACATGACCACAGGAAAAACCATAGCCTTGACTAGGCGGACCTTAGTCGGCAAAGTAATGTCTCTGCTTTTGAATATACTATCCAGGTTGGTCATGACTTTTCTTCCAAGGAGTAAGCGTCTTTTAATTTCATGGCTGCAATCACCATCTGCAGTGATTTTGGAGGCCAAAAAAANAGGGACTGGTTGGATCTCCTTGCAGTCCAAGGGACTCTCAAGAGTCTTCTCCAACACCACAGTTCAAAAGCATCAATTCTTTGGCGCTCAGCTTTCTTCACAGTCCAACTCTCACATCCATACATGACCACAGGAAAAACCATAGCCTTGACTAGGCGGACCTTAGTCGGCAAAGTAATGTCTCTGCTTTTGAATATACTATCCAGGTTGGTCATGACTTTTCTTCCAAGGAGTAAGCGTCTTTTAATTTCATGGCTGCAATCACCATCTGCAGTGATTTTGGAGGCCAAAAAAATAAAGTCTGACACTGTTTCCTCATCTATTTCCCATGAAGTGATGGGACCGAATGCCATGATCTTCGTTTTCTGAATGTTGAGCTTTAAACCAACTTTTTCGCTCTCCTCCTTCACTTTCATCAAGAGGCTTTTTAGCTCCTCCTCACTTTCTGCCATAAGGGTGGTGTCATCAGCATATCTGAGGTGATTGATATTTCTTCCGGCAATCTTGATTCCAGCTTGTGTTTCTTCCATTCCAGCGTTTCTCATGATGTACTCTGCATAGAAGTTAAATAAGCAGGGAGACAATATACAGCCTTAACGTACTCCTTTTCCTATTTGGAACCAGTCTGTTGTTCCATGTCCAGTTCTAACTGTTGCTTCCTGACCTGCATACAGATTTCTCAAGAGGCACGTTAGGTGGTCTGGTATTCCCATCTCTTTCAGAATTGTCCACAGGAAGCTTACTAGTATTCTAAACTGCTAAAATTTTATGATTATGTTAGGTAGCCATAGATAACTAATAGATTTTTACATATTAATCAGTCATTTTAAACGCCTCAGCTCATTCCACCTGCATCTGCTTCTTCTGTTGCTTTATCTCTTTCCAACATGATGTTTTATCTTGCTTTTTCATATACTCGCAGTTTTATTGGTATCTGGATATCCTCAACAGGACAGTAGAGACTGAGGCAAATAATCTCTGCTTGGTAATGGCAGACTTTCTTTGGACAGGTGTGTAGCATAGGGGTTGTTTATCTAATCACATGTTAGGCAGGTTTAAGGTTTACTGTCATCGCCGTTCCCCTCAGTATACCACAAGCTTCAAATTTCTCTAGGGATACACCCCCTCAGGTGGACCAGATGTTTCCACAATGTCTGCTCCACACTTAGCTTTTGGTCTTCCCTTCTGGTGGAGTCTGTAACTTGTGAAGTTCTCGTTAGTAGTGAACTGTTACTTTTATTAGATACTTGTTAGTCTAGACATGGGAATCTCTATTATTGGAGTGGTGTTCTCTGTTATTTTCATTAGGCTTGTGCTGATCAGACCCTGCATACCTGAGTCTTAGAAGTGCTTCCGTCTCTTTTCTATAGTTCTGATATCAGCATGTAACCCTGTCCTGCACCCAAGTTATTTTCTGCCTATCCCCAGCTTCAGTGGTTTTTACCAGTATCATAAGGATTGTATTTTAAGGAACCCCTCTTTCTAAATTTATGGTTATTGCTACATAGAAAAGATACAAGAGAAGGATCCAGGAAACATTCTGTGCTCTTTGCCTAACAACTGCTGTTCCTCCTCCCAGGCCTGTGCCAAGAGGGATAGGTCAACAGAGCTCTCATCAAGTGGGGCCTGGGGAGATAGTCTGCAAAAGAACTCAAGCTGCTCCTATATTTGCTGCCCTAGGAGGCTCCCCATTTTAACCTGCCCACATCTGGCCTCTACCAATGTGTTGCCTATGTAACTGAAATGCTCTCACCCATTTTCAGAGGTGTCTGCCCATATAAGCTAATGCCCACATCTCATCTTTTCCTGTAAGCATGCATCTCTCTGGAGACTCTGAGTTGGTTAAATTGAGCTCTCTGTTTCAAGAAACGTCCAGAGATTGTAGTTTGTTCCACCTTATTTTTAAGTGTAAGGTTGAGAGCAACAATCTCTATAGCCATTTACACTTAGCTTTGCAATTATTTAAACATATTTATATATCTGGTTTTGCTCCTGTTAAATAAATTAACCAAGGAGGCCATTAGACTGAGGTGCTTCTAGTACCTTAGCAGCCTACTTAGGTAGGCTAAATTTATGCCTATAATGCCTCAAGGTGAAGAAATCAAAATCTAAGAACCACCTATCATAAACAGCCACCTACTTTTTCCCAAATAAGGCAACCACTTAAGCTACAGTCTTGTAGCTCATCTGGTGAAGAATCCGCCTACAATACAGGAGAGGGTTCGATTCCTGGGTTGGGAAGATCCCCTGGAGAAGGAAAAGGCAACCCACTCTAGTATTCTTGCCTGGAGAATTCCATGCACTGTAGCCTGCCAGGCTCCTCTGTCCATGGGGTCGCAAGAGCTGGACACGACTTAGTAACTGAACCACCACCATGAAGTTACAGCTAATCAAATACTTACTTGCTTTGCTTCTGAGCCTGCACTATAATAAAGTCTCTCCCCTCACTCTTGAGCATAAATGCCTCCTCACCACTTTCAGTTTAGGGCTTAACTACTGGATTTTTGCTCAAATAAAGTCTTTAAAATATGTCTCAATTTATTTTTGAAAACTCTTATTCTCCTAACATCTCCCAATTTTCAAAGCTGGAACAATGTTAAGAACAAAATAAATAAGCTTAGACAATAACCCATAAAACTATGATATTTATTAATATTAAGAAATAAACTGAGGCATTATTACATTACCCACAGGAGCTAGGAAAAAGATTTTTATAGAGAGCAGTTGGAAGCCAAGCAAGGAGAGTATTTTCTTGGCTACAGTGTAAGCAGCTCCCTTATTTAGGAAAGCCTAGGTGGCTATTTGTGATGTGTTCTCCTTAGGTTTTGATTTCTTAACATTAAAGCACTGATATTATATAGGTTTTGGTTTGCTTATTTAGGCTACTAAGGCATTAAAGCCTCCTAAGTCTAATGACCTCCTTATTTAACTTGGTATTAATTTAAAAGGAGAAAAACTTAACAGTGGAAAAACCTGGCAGAAGCCACCTTAATCAGGTTCAATTCAGTTCAGTCACTCAGTCATGTAGACTCTTTGTGATCCCATGGACTGCAGCATGCCAGGCTTCCCTGTTTATCAACAACTCCTAGAGCTTACTCAAACTCATATCCATCAAGTTAGTGATACCGTCCAACCATCTCATCCTCTGTTGTCCCCTTCTTCTCCCATCTTCAATCTTTCCCAGCATCAGGGTCTTTTCAAATGAGTCAGTCCTTGGCAACAGGTGGCCAAAGTATTGGAGTTTCAGCTTCAGCATCAGTCCTTAATCAAGTTATCAAGGTTAGTATCATCAGGAAAAAGAGATATCAATTTCAAGTAGCCCCTGCTATGACATACTGGAAAGGCACATCACTTCTCTGATGTTCTTACTAAAAATGCATAATCTGAATTTAATAAAGAGAAAACACTAGAATAAATCCATATTGAAAGACAGTGAACAAAATATCTGATTAGTGTCAAGGTTATGAAGGATCAAAGAACTATCACAGATTAGAGGAGACTAAGGAGATGTGACAACTAAATATGATGTGAGATACTACATGTTATGTGAGCTACTGAATGAGACTTCCCTAGTGGCTTAGATGGTAAAAAATCTGCCTACAATGCAGGAGGCCCAGGTTTGATTCCTTGGTGGGGAAGATCCCCTGGAGAAGTGAATGCCACCTACTCCGGTATTCTTGCCTGGAGAATTCCATGGACAAATGAGCCTGGTGGGCTACAGTCCATGGGGTCACAAAGAGCCAGAGATAACTGAATGACTAACACATTGAATCGAAAAACGCTATCAGTGACATGAGATTGGTCAAATGCAAATAAAGTCTGTATTTCAGTTGATAGTGCTGCACTACTGGTTATTTCTTAGTATTGATAACCATACTTGTGCTCAGGCACTTCGGTCGTGTCTGACTCTCTGTGACCCCATGGACCACAGCCCGCCAGGCTCTTCTGTCCATGGGATTCTAGCTTGCCTGGAGAGGCAATACTAAAGTGGGTTGCCATGTCCTTCTCCAATGAGAAAGTATGAAGTGACTGAAGTGAGTGAAGTGAAGTCGCTCAGTTGTGTCCAACTTTTTGCGACCCCATGGACTGTAGCCTACCAGGCTCCTCTGTCCATGGGATTTTCCAGGCAAGAGTACTGGAGTGGGTTGCCATTGCCTTCTCCGGATAACTGTACTATGGTAATGCATATGTTAACAGTATGGAAAGAAGAGTAAAGAATATATGGAAATTCTAGCTAGGCAACTTTTCTCTAAGTCATAAATAATTTCAAAATGAAAAGTTAAAAATAAACAAACTCTACCCTAACATAAACAGTGTATGTATAGAGAAGGAGGGGGAGTGACAAACAGGGATTTTATTTCATTGCAGCTTTTTTATAACAAGATGATAGTTTTAATAGTTGTGTAATTATTCAATATATTAAAATTAGAGGGCAAGGTATACCATGGAGTGAATAAAGACATAATTTCTGGCTCTGCAAGAGCTAGCATAAAATATCACTCAATATTATCCAGTTTCCTTTGTTGCATCTTAATCAACTACTTTCAAAAGTACTAGAAAAAATGAGGCATAACATATGACAAAAATTGGTTATCTCTTCCACAAATGCTTTGCAAAAGTAGATCATCATGTAGCAAATACTCAGTAATTGTTTTCAATAAAATCATGTAATTAAAATAAAAAGTTTAAAACACCCACATAATTAACATGGTATACACACCCTCAGCTATAAAGCACTAATCTGATAATATCAAAACTCAAATGCTGTATTTCAAGCTATAGCTCCAATTTTGAGACAGCAACCTAATAAAATCATAATATAAGAATTTCTGTTAACCTATGTTCTTCACTCTTCCCTTAACTCAATGATTTTCTTTCTCCTATTAAGAGCTAATAAATCTGAATCCATTTCAAGAGTCATATAAAAATAAATTATGAAATAAAATAATCAGCATATATATAGCCCATGGGTAAAAAGATGTAAATTGCCCCCAAAAAAAGACCAAAAAGCAACAGCGTATACATCAGTTCAGTTCAGTCGCTCAGTTGTGTCAGACTCTTTGCGACCCCATGAATCGCAGCACGCCAGGCTTCTGTGTTAATCACCATCTCTCCGAGGTCACTCAGACTCACGTCCATCGAGTCCGTGATGCCATCCAGCCATCGCATCCTCGGTCGTCCCCTTCTCCTCCTGCCCCCAGCCCTCCCAGCATCAGAGTCTTCTCCAATGAGTCAACTCTTCGCATGAGGTGGCCAAAGTACTGGAATTTCAGCTTTAGCATCATTCCTTCCAAAGAAATCCCAGGGCTGATCTCCTTCAGAATGGACTAGTTGGATCTCCTTGCAGTTCGAGGGACTCTCAAGAGTCTTCTCCAACACCACAGTTCAAAAGCATCAATTCTTTGGCGCTCAGCCTTCTTCACAGTCCAACTTTCACATCCATACATGACCACAGGAAAACCCATAGCCTTGACTAGACGGACCTTAATAGGCAAAGTAATGTCTCTGCTTTTCAATATACTATCTAGATTGGTCATAACTTTTCTTCCAAGGAGTAGGCGTCTTCTAATTTCATGGCTGCAGTCACCATCTGCAGTGATTTTGGAGCCCAAAAAAATAAAGTCTGACACTGTTTCCACTGTTTCCCCATCTATTTCCCATGAAGTGATTGGATCGGATGCCATGATCTTCGTTTTCTGAATGTTGAGCTTTAAGCCAACTTTTTCGCTCTCCTCTTTCACTTTCATCAAGAGGCTTTTTAGCTCCTCTTCACTTTCTGCCATAAGGGTGGTGTCATCTGCGTGAGGTTATTGATATTTCTGAGGTTATTGATATTTCTGAGGTTATTGATATTTCTGAGGTTATTGATACTGCAATCTTGATTCCAGCTTCTGTTTCTTCCACTCCAGCATTTCTCATGATGTACTCTGCATAGAAGTTAAATAAGCAGGGAGACAATATACAGCCTTGACGTACTCCTTTTCCTATTTGGAACCAGTCTGTTCTTCCATGTCTAGTTCTAACTGTTGCTTCCTGACCTGCATACAGATTTCTC
>SJYX01000886.1:0-19866 GCA_006410675.1 Oreotragus oreotragus
AAAAAAAAAAACAAACCCAATGAGAGGAGAAAGGAAGTAACTTATAATTCTTCAGGTTTGAATTTGGCAGCCAAATACTTCTTTCAATATAGTTGTTGCATTCTAGATTGTTATGCTCATCAGCAGTGCTTGGCAATTTGGGTAGTAGACCGGAACTATTTACTTCTTTGAGGTCAAGTATTAGATAAGAGCATTTTCTGTCACAGGTGTTCTTCAAAACAAGTGTCACTGGAATATGAAAGTGAATTGATCTAATTGTTAGTAGCTTTTAATGGAATGCAAGGACTTTCGTTTCACGAGTTCAGTCACTCATTCAGTAAACATTTAGTACATATCTGTTGCATACCCTCACTGAAAGAAACAGCTGACACTACTTCCTGTACTAGAGGAATCAAACCATGCCATTGTGGCTGCAATTTTGTTATTAAATAAAATGCAATTTTATTAAGTATTCTGAACAATCTGTCCAGGTCAGTGTTATGACCCTGATTTTAAACACCAGAGAGCTGAGCCTTACATGGCTTATTTGTTTCAAGCTGGTAACAGTGGAGCCGGGGTTGGTCCCACTTGGCCTAAATCCAGGTTTGAACCTGGAATCCCTTTAGATCTCTGACAAGTTCTCCTTCAAAAGGATACTGAGAATGAAATAAAGGTAAGATGGTTGAAATTGGGGAAGTCAAGGCAAGTGTCAGCTAAAGTCACTTAATGGCCTTTCCTGTCTCTGACTGAGGCTGTGGATCTATTTTTAGATCATATTATTCTACCCTGTTTTTTCCTGTTTCCTTACTAAGCCATCACTCTTTAATTTAAAATTGTAGTAAATGGATTGCTCTAGGCCTCTGGTCATCAGTCCCCACTGGTCTCTAAAATCTTGCAGCTTCCCAGGGCTCAAAGAAACCTGACCCACCTTCTCGAGGGAGCCCTCCTAGATCACCCAGGCTTTCTCCATATGCTCCTCCTGAACTATTTTCCCCTTCATGACCAGTGCAGGCCCTCTCTCCTCCACTGCTTTTGTATTCTCTCTGGTTCCTAATAAATATTTGCTGAATGTAGGAACACCACTTACTGTTTTTGAGCAATCACAAAGATGAAAAGGGCTGAATAGATACCTGGTGTGTCAAGTTCCCTGAAAACATCAAGACCTTGGCAGGTGGAAAGGATCTACCAAAAATCAGTTAGTTTGTTAATCCCCCAAAGGGGCTGGTCCGATAGAGGCAAAGTCCATGGTTCATAAAGACTGGATAAATGTTTTATAAGGAAAAAAAATTAGCAAGTTCACTGTCAAATTCCAAATGGCCAGCAAGCATGGAAAGTCACAGTTTAACTTCCTTAAAAAAAAAAACTTGTCACCAGTAGCCAGATGACAGAGCCTGTCAGAAAAACCATGTGTCACTTTGGAAACAGATTGCTAACTGACACACAGCATTTTTTCCCGGGCCCATCCCTGCAGACTGGAAGAAGAGTGAAATCTTGTAATACCATTTGTCATTTGACTGTACAAAAGTTTCCCTTTAATTCTGAGGGTATTTTGAAGTTACGTAGATTTCTGCCTATGAGAAGGAGTGTCTGTCATGGAGTCTTTTATGGGAAGTAAAATATATTTGAGAATTAACTCTGACTACATCATTTCATGTAATTTGGGGTTTGGCTCATGGCAGACATGTTATGAGTCAGCTAGGGCAGATGCAACTCATTTCTTTGTCGTACAGACTTCCCAAATCTGGCCCTCAGAGCTAAGCATATCATCATTTAATCAACCTAATGGGGAAGTAAGAGTTGCCAAGCTAAGAGTATGTCAGAATATTCCAAGAGACTGATAGAACAGTGAGGAGAGAAAGCAAAGAGTACGCTGGTGGAATAAACGAAACTTGCTCACAACCCATCTGTTCAAGGACAGGCATTTATTTCTTCATTTGCCAGGTGCGGTGGTAGGTGTAGAAGAAGCAACGTGAAGTTGATGGAACTGCCATTTCCAAGAAAGTGGTGGTGAGCAGAGCGTGCCCTGCATTGTGAGAAGCACTGTGATGGATGTAAGCGCCCCAGGGCCCTCGAAGGATTCCCCGAATTCACTTCTGGAAAGTTGAACTTCCTCAGGTCCCCCATTCATGACATCTTACACTTAAAAATCACACACAAATAGAATACTGATCCTCTTAATGCTGAAGAGACAGGACCTGGTGTCTCAGGGCAGCCCTATTTACTAAGCACAACCCTACTTTTTTTTTTTTTTTTGCTCAAAAGAAACATCAGCTTACTATGGCTCATGGGTGAAATTCAAGTGTGACAAATGTCCAATTTAAAAATAAAGCCTTACTAATACAAAAGGCGTGACAGAAAGAATACAGGCATTAGAGGCTGACAAATCCAGGCTCCAATCCTTGCCTCAGCTGCCTGGTAGAAGGTGGGTTTCTCAGCTGGGCACACGGTAATTGGTAGCTAATGCTATGGATGATTATAAATATCAGTCAGGAAAGCACTTAATTTATAGGAACAACTGACCCCAAACAGAAAAGGCTCAGACTGCTCTGACGGTATGACTGGGGCTCTTGGGGAAGCAATCAGCACTGAGAGTGATTTGGAAGAAAGGATTTACGATAGAAATTAGCTGATGGCTGTCCATGAGGTGGGCAGGGATGGCACTAGGGAAGATGATCTGGAGGCAAATGGAGGAGAGTGGGGACTGACTGGAATCCACAGGGGTCTGGAATCTGCATTTTCTCTCACTGAATGAAACCTTGAGTCCCAGGAGGCCTGCAGAGGAGCTGGTACCGAGGACCCAGGTCTCAGGAATGAGGCAGGAGCTGCTGGAGCTCAGTAGGAGCTGCAGAGGCTGCCGGCTAGGGGCTGCTGCACCCCATGGGTGAGCCAGCAGGTCATGGGCAGGCGTTGCCGCTTCCCTGCTGTCCTATCCTGACCGTCAGCGTGTCCTGCCACTTTTCTTCTGCTTCCAAATCCAGTGCAAATTTCTCCTGGCTGAATCTCCCTGGGAACCTTTCTGGGCAGAGGGCTCAGAGGAACAGTTTCAGCTTAATTCAGTGACACAAAACGAACTTCTCCAGCGGGGAAACGTGCACTGCCCTGCAGCTTCAGAACAGGCTTCTCCGCCTCTCTCTGGTTTCCTGTCCCTCCTCACTCTGCCCCTATCCCACCCAACCCTTCACACTTTCACAAGTCTCTGTGGAGGACTCACATTGTTCCAGGCACTACATTAGATTCAGAGGGTAAGATCGTGAGAGAAAACAGCCGTGATATCTACCCTCATGACTCGTACATCGAGAGTGAGAGACATTAATTAAACAACAATGCAAGTAAGTGTAAATTTTCAACGTAGTAGTGTCAAGGACGCCAGGTGGCTCAGTGGTAAAGAATCCACCTGCTAATGCAGGAGATATAAGAGATGAGGTTTCGATCCCTGGGTCCAGAAGATCCCTTGGAGGAGGAAATGGCAATCCACTCCAGTATTCTTGCCTGGGAAATCCCATGGACAGAGGGGCCTGGTGGGCTACAGCCCTTGGGGTCACCAAGAGTTGGACATAACTGAGCACACATGAGGCAAATACCATGGAAGAAAGGGTATCTGGTCTCTTGAAAAGGCACAAAGGGAGGATTTCACCTAACCTTGAAAACTTGGTGATTAGAGTATTACTTCTCTAAAATCTCCAGATGTATCTAAAAGCACTGGTAATGCTATTGATTTTCACTGACTCCTAAGGTGAGTCTCAGACCATCACCATCACTGATGCACAACCATCACAGTGGACCAGAATGAGGGAGGCCAAATTAGATTAAAATCTGGAGAGATTTCTCTAAGTTGTGTTATTTGACAAGCTAATTTTTTAGGAAATTCTAGCTCATGTACTGACAGAACACTGAGTCACAGAGAAGGGGACTGGAATGAAAATTTCATGTGGTGCTCCCCCTTCTCCCAGGTTGCTTACCCAGGATGCCAGTAGGACATCCTATTGACTGAATCATTTTCCAACAGTAAGACCTGGTACCACTTAGACTTTCTATAAATGTGGCACCTCCGTTGCTAAATGCACAATTTAAATATGCTCCAGCTGTTTGAAAATGGTGAATTACTTTTTCCAAGGTAGCTTCCAAGTACTGACATAATGTATGTCAGCAGCTTGTTTTTCTTGTTCTGTGTCTGCAGCACCAGGCAGGGTCCTTGCCACATGATGGGTGCTCAGTAAGTGTCCTGATATGCTCAGGCTGCTATCACAAATACCATATTCCTGATGACTTATAAACAACAGGAGTTTACTTCTTACACATTTGAAGGCTAGCAAGTCCAAGATCAAGGTGTCAGCAGATTTGGTGTCTGCTGAGAGCCCATTTCCAGGTTCTCACTGTAACCTAATTCGGAGGAAGGGGTGAGGAAGCTTTCTGGGGTTTCTAAGGGCACTAAACCCATCCATGAGGGCCTCACCCTCATGACCTAAACATTCCTAAAGACCTCGCCTTCAAATACGATCACAGTGGGGATTAGGTTTCAACATATGAATTTTAGCTGAGATACAAGCATTCAGTCCACAGCAGTAAGTATTAGTTGAATGAATGACTCCATCAGAATGATTGGTTAGATGTCAAGATCTGCTTGGTAACTCAGATTGCTAAACTGTAGCAAGTATTTCACCTTCTCCCAACAGTAGGAAGATTATAAAAGGTTTTATGGGACTTCCCTGGTGGTCCAGTCGTTAAGACTCTGAGCTCCCAGTGCAGGGGTCATGGGTTCTATTCCTGACTGGGAAACTAAGATCCCACATGCCTTGAGGTGTAGCTGAAAAAAAGAGTATAAAAGGTTTCATATTTGAGTCAGTGTAGTGTTAGTCACTCGGTCGTGTCCAACTCTTTGGGACTCTGTGGACTATAGCCCATGGACTCTGTCTATGGAATTTTCCAGGCAAGAATACTGGAGTGAGTTGCCATTCCCTTCTCCAGGGTAATCTTCCCAACCTGGGAATCAAATCCAGGTCTCCTGCATTGCAGGCAGATTCTTTACAGTCTGAGCCACCAGGGAAGCCCATATTTGAATCAAGATTTGCCCAAATCAAGGTGTTTCTGTGCCCCTGATTACTAATTTGTCTTTGACCTTCAGCTCTGTAATGACCTTTGGGTTCTCCAGACCTGGGTGGGGAGAGTTGTCTGGTGTTGACTCACTCCTTAGTCACGATCTCTGACTCTTGTAAGCCCCCCAACCCACCTTGTCCCTGTGGTTTGCTCTGCACTCAGTTTGCACAGATTCAGCTTTCTATTTCTTGATTTTTGTTTTATGTCTGATTTTACTCCCACTGCCCATTGCCCACTTGACCACAGTTGCCAGACCTCCAGCATATGAGGACCAGTGTGCCAGCTGAGGGCCAGCAGGCTGAAACACCATGTGAGTAGGTTGCCCGATGTCCACAAGGTGGCTGCCAGCATGGTAGGTTGCCGAATGGTGCTCTTACAGACATCCCAGGAGTGATTTTTCCAGAGCTGCACTGTCTAGGTGCAGAGTGAGTGATGGGGCTAGTCCTAGTCCTTAACATTCCTTTGAAATTTGATGCTAGTCTCATCTTTTTGGTAATATTTTTGCCTTAAAAAGAGAACTTTTTTGAGTATAAAAGAAAAACATGCTCATTATAGATAATTCTGCCACAAGGTAGGAGCCTTGCCTTTTGGTATATGTGTTGTAGAAGCCACAGGGACCACTTCCTTCCCAATGGAGGGCACTGCACACAGCCCCAGCACTAGACATTACAGTCCCGGATGCTGTCAGAGCATCTTCCTGGAGCACAAATCTCATCTTGTTACTCAGGGCTTAGGTCAGCTGGTTCTTGAAAGGAGGATTTGGGCAAAGTTCTGCTCAGTAGCTCACAGATACCTCAGTAGAAGTAGGGTGAAGGCCCGGGGGCTGGAGCAGGAGTCAATCCCCATGAGAAAACAAATGGTAACCTCTGCATCACTGGATTTAAACAATCATTTTATTTATTTATTGTTTTTGGCTACGCTAGGTCTTCATCGCTGCTCAGGCTTTTTCTCTAGTTGTGGCAAGTGGGGGCTGCCCTCCAGTTGCGGTACAGGGGCCTTTCGCTGTGGGGGCTGCTCTTGTTGCAGAGCAGAGGCTCTCGGGTGCACAGGCTTCAGCAGCCGTGGCACACGGGCTCAGTAGTTGTGCTCCCAGGCTCTACGACACCAGCTGAAAAATTGTGTCACACGGTCTTAGTTGCTCTGAGGCGTGTGGGATCCTCCCGGACCAGAGATCAAACCTGCAGATCTCCCTGCCCTGGCAGGCAGATTCTTTACCACTGGACCACCAGAGAAGCCCCATCACTGCGTTTTTGATCTGTCCTCACAGGACACAGGCTTCCACTCCCAACCTGCCATATTCTCAGGGAACAACAGCTTTCACATCTCACACTAAGAAATCCCCACCTGAAAGTCCCATGTGTGGAAGATTCTATGATGACTCTTCCCACCTTGTAAAGCAGTGTGGGCTTTATTGCTTCTTCAGACCTCTGGAAACAGTGCCTGGCTGGTGTGACTGAGGGGCCAGAGCTGTCAGCCAGAGCAGCATATTCTCTCATTCTAACGGCTGCCATCATTGCCTTTTGCTTATAAACTGTTGGAGCAATTAGAAAACACTGTAAATTCAGATCCATTGGAGAGGAGTCCTAGTCTGGGCAGGGGCTCAGAGTCCTCACATGGAGCCCTTTATCCAGAGGGGCCTCATCTGGTCCTTGTAGCTCCCGAGCCAGGCAGTCCAGCCTCAAGCCTGGACCTGGGTTTCCTGGCAAGTCTGTCCTTTCCCTCAACGTCACTAGCTCAGCTTCTCTCTCTCTCTCTCCTCTGGCCTCACTCAATGGAAAACAGCTGGCCAACCTCCTTCTCTGCCTTGAAGGTGGTTATTGAAGTGCTTTCGCATTTTCCCTCTGCAGCCTGTAGCCCTTCGTCACTTACTGGGCATCTGAGGTTCCATGTCAGCATGAAAACTCATTACCTGCCTGCCTGGTTCTGCTGGCTCAGCTCCTTCTTGGAAGCAGGTGGCATTTCCATAATGAATATATTAAAAAGAAAGAAAGAAAACATTCCTGGTTTGTTGTTAGACTGGTTTCTTATTAGACACTCAGTCCTCATTCGAGGTAAGTATATTCTTAAACCATATGAAGGAATTTCCTAGGTAGAAAACAGTTTTCTTTGTAAGACTGTCACAGACAGAGATTGAAAAGGTGTCCCAACCTTGCAGGATTGTCCCCTAATTGCAGGATTAATTAGGCAACTAAGGGAGATGTAAACGTTGCTTAGTTATGCAGAGTCAGAGGCATTTCTTTTTCCTGGATGTAAAGAGCTGTATTGCGGAGACTTGTACCTTTCTTCCCATCCCTACCCGCTGGCAGCGCTGGGGAAGGGTGTGTGTGAATAGTGATGGCCAGTAACTCAGGAAAAAACCATCAGCAATTAGTGGTGTAGGCGTGATCATGGCAACACAAGGGCCTGGCAGAGATGTCTGAGGAGTTTAGGGTGAAGAAAGAGCATTTCCAAATGTGGTCTCCAAATTAAAATATTGATTTCAATGCCTTTCGATTAATCGCTATTACTTCCCTTGGGTCAGAAAAGAGGATAGATTAAGAGCGAAAGGAGTAGAGAGGAGGGAGGAGAAGTGAGGAGAGAGAGAAAGGATAAAAGGACTCAGACATTTACAAACTAAATGAAAAATTGCCTGGTGAAGTTAGACCAGGCCTGCAAGGTCTCTGACTGCTGCGAAACTCCAGTTCGTACCAGGTCATTTAGGTTGTTAAACCAACTGTCATTGGATAGGAAAGAAAGAGCTGTTTAAATTTTGGCAGCTTGATAGACTTTTAAAAAACCTCTTTGGCAAGGTTGATTTTAACATAAATCTTGAGCAGACAGAACATGTAAAACACCACTCAGGCCATTACAGTTATGTTAAAGTTTTATTTTCTCCTGCCAGTGGGATCTCTCTCTCTGCTGATATTATACGTGTCTGCCAAAACCATATAAAAGTCATTCATGGAGAAAAGTTTCCAGTGCCAGCAGCCAATCCAGTCCTTTCCTGAATCTGAAGACTGGCTGGTCTGGGGACTAGGAGGAAATAGATGTTAGGAAAGATGCTGAGTGAGGAAACCTTGAAGGGAAGATGAATACATGCAGCGTCTAGTGGTCCCAGCCTTGGGGAAGGATGGCTTTTCAGTGCATCACAGCTGAAGCTGAAAAGAGACAGAAGTTGTTTGTGGTGTTTCTCAGTGATGTTTATCTTCTCTGTCAGGCGTTGCTTTCTGCCAACTAGGAGAAGTTGCTTAAAAACACCCAACCCAGGTCAACCCTGCAGTTTGCAAGAATCAATAGATACATTTGCACTTTCCCCACACATTTCTGCCTACACCAGTCTTTCTGTTTCTCCTCCTTTTAAAATCAGGAATTATAGAGAAGGTCATAAGGAAAAAAGAGTGGTCTATAGTAAGTAATGGCTTTGATGAGACACACACATACACACAGATGCTTCTTGTGGCATTTAGAGTAACACAAACTTGCCTTGAGCTGACAGTTGTATTTTTATACTGTAGGCCATATATTTAGGACCCTGGAGACAGATAAGAATTCTGAAGTTCCCTCATGATTACCCTTCGAAAGGAAGCCTTTGTTTAGCTCGTGGCAGTATTCACAGGACAATGGGCTGCCAGTGATATATGCAAATGTGTCCTTTTCCCATTACAGAAAATGACCTTTATGATTAGATTGGAATAGCAATATCAGTTCCTGGGTTACTGTGACTTATTGGCCTAAAGAGAGGGAGAAAGTTCACCTAGCAAGATGTAAAAACTCAGAATCAGATCCATCAAATTCTAACCTTCTAGTGTAGCCCCAGGATTCTTGGGTGGCTGGAGACGTCCTTCACCTTCTGTGCCTTGTTTGTTCTTTGCAAATTAGGGGGAACCACGTTTCCAGGAGGCTTTCAGTTCAGTTCAGTCGCTCAGTCGTGTCCAAGTCTTTGCCACCCCATGAATCACAGCATTCCAGGCCTCCCATCACCAACTCCTGGAGTTCACTCAAACTCACAACCATTAAGTCGGTGATGTCATACGACCATCTCATCCTCTGTCATCCCCTTCTCTTCCTGCCCCCAATCCCTCCCAGCATCAGAGTTTTTCCAGTGAGTCAACTCTTCAAATGAGGTGGCCAAAGTACTGGAGTTTCAGCTTTAGCATCATTCCTTCCAAAGAACACCCAGGACGGATCTCCTTTAGAATGGACTGGTTGGATCTCCTTGCAGTCCAAGGGACTCTCAAGAGTCTTCTCCAACACCACAGTTCAAAAGCATCAATTCTTCGGTGCTCAGCTTTCTTCACAGTCCAACTCTCACATCCATACATGACTATTGGAAAACCATAGCCTTGACTAGACAGAACTTTGTTGGCAAAGTAATGTCTCTGCTTTTGAATATGCTATCTAGGTTGGTCATAATTTTCCTTCCATGGCATAAGCGTCTTTTAATTTCATGGCTGCAATCACCATCTGCAGTGGTTTGGGAACCCCCAAAAATAGTCAGCCACTGTTTCCACTGTTTCCCCTTCTATTTCCCATGAAGTGATGGGACCAGATGCCATGATCTTCGTTTTCTCTATCTTGAGCTTTAAGCCAACTTTTTCACTCTCCTCTTTCATTTTCATCAGGAGGCTTTTTACTTCCTCTTCACTTTCTGCCATGAAGGTGGTGTCATCTGCATATCTGAGGTGATTGATATTTCTCCCGGCAATCTTGATTCCAGCTTGTGCTTCTTCCAGCCCAGCGTTTCTCATGATATACTCTGCATATAAGTTAAATAAGCAGGGAGACAATATACAGCCTTGATATAGTGCTTTTCCTATTTGGAACCAGTCTGTTGTTCCATGTCCAGTTCTAACTGTTGCTTCCTGACCTGCATATAGGTTTCTCAAGAAGCAGGTCAGGTGGTCTGGTATTCCCATCTCTTTCAGAATTTTCCACAGTTTATCATGATCCACACAATCAAAGGATTTGGCATAGTCAATAAAGCAGAAATAGATGTTTTTCTGGAACTCTTTTGCTTTTTCCATGATCCAGCAGATGTTGGCAATTTGATCTCTGGTTCCTCTGCCTTTTCTAAAACCAGCTTGAACATCATGTATTGCTGAAGCCTGGCTTGGAGAATTTTGAGCATTACTTTACTAGTGTGTGAGATGAGTGCAATTGTGCGGTAGTTTGAGCAGGCATTAGGAGCCTTTATTAAGAGTTTCAAGTAAATGTCAGAAGAGTTGGCTTAAGTACTATCATGACATATCAGATCCCCCTACATATCAGGACCCTTTTCAGATTATTTCTGAAATCAGTCCCAGTGCCACAGGCTGATTCAGGCCAGAATTAGAAACATGCATGTCAATAGAAATTATTATGAAACAGGAAAGAGTTATTGACCTTTGGCAGTCCCATTGCAGTTAAATGCAAAAAATGCTAGACTGTGGGACTTCTGTCATGGTTCAGTGGTTAAGACTCTTCTTCTGCAAGAGATGTGGGCTCTATCCCTGGTTGGAGAACTAAGATCACACATGCCACATGGTGTGGCCAAAAAAAAAAAAAAAATTGAGAAGGTGATTTTCCTGAAGGAGCAATATGGCCTCACCGAGTACCCTGCCCCTCACCTCCAGTCACCCCCAACCCCTGTTTCCTCTCACATCAGGGCAATAGACTCAGTGGTAAACATTACCACTCTTTCCATACTCATCATGATGATTTATTTGCCCTGTGATGGCATGTTACATTTTTGAAGTGCCTTAAAACGACTTGACCGGTTTCTCCAAGTCAACATGTATTAAGAATCAGAGGGAGACAGACTAACTTAAAGACACAAAGTAGAGCCAGTGTGTGTTGACAAGCACCTGCAGTTCTGGCAAAGCAAGGGGAGATGAATGTGGATGCATTTTTTTTACTGATTTAAAAAAATTTAAAAATAGTGTTATCATTTAAAGAAGAAAGCATCAGCTGCTGTTAGAAAGAGGAGATTCCTGACAAAGTTTAAAAAAAAAATAATGTGAACATTTATACAGGTTACACTTACTATTTGCAAATAAAGAGCCATGTTAAAGCTCTAGTAAATCATATTCATCAAAAGAAGTTGCCCTCACCTTGTTAAAACACTGTTCTGTGTGAGAGAGATATCTGGCTGGGCTTCGCATCCACAGGGCAAAAACATGGGTAAGTGTTTAATTGCTTAGAAGGTAATCCTATTATTTCAGATTTCCTCCATAATGAATTCTTTTTTTCCCCTAATTTGAGGATTTATGAAGTGAAAGTGAAATTCTCTGGTAAATTTATTTTTGAAAAGCTACTTGAAAGAGTTGTACTACCTAAGCAGCCTCTGTCTCAGGAACAGGCTCTGAGCAGCAGAGTGATGATTGGGTATCAGAGAGTGAATGTATGAGACCCACGTGACAGTCAAATGAGGTGATGTCTGCCTTTGGTTCTGAGCATGAAATCACCGTAAAAACAAGACTTTTGAGAAGCAGGGCATAAATGAATACTTTGTTTCATTAAAGCCTTGATATGTCTCAGAGAAAGTCATGCGTTTGAGGACAGGTCTCAGTCCCAAGCGTTTAACAGTCAGTTTGTGAACCTATGAGAAGTTTGGGGAAAACAAATTGTAAAATTGGCTTTATTTTACAATTTCTGTCACAAATGACTGGACAAGCAAGTGTATGGAAACAGAGGAGAAGGAGAAAAGGACAAATGGGTCAGTGGAGGTGTTGGGTGGATCAAAGAATTGTAGGCACCCCAGAGCCCCTGGGATGTGACACAGGTATCTGTAGGGATTTGTTTTCCTGGATGAGATGAATGGAGCAAAAGGTTTTGTGATCACAAAGAAGGTCAATCATTGTTTATCCTTGTAGATCTCCCCTCCCCCTCACACCACCTTGGATCATTGGGAAATGGGGACTTCTGATTAAATTGATTAATATGCCCTAAATGAACCACTTAATTTCAAAAAAGTGTTCAGAGGCCCTGATAATACACCACACAAACCAATCCAGCCATGATTAACACGACTCTCCATAAAGCTCTTTAGGACAGAGCAGCCTCTGGTCATCATTTATCATCTCACAGTTCAACAAAGGCAACCCTTGTTTTCAGATAACTCTGATTCCTGATAAATAGGAATTTATTTTACTTACATTTTAATTCTTGCTTTTAGATTATGAAACATGCTATTATCCAAGTTTTGACAGAATTTTGCTGGAGGGGCCACCACAGTGTTGACCTTGGTTGATGGGTTTGACCTTTGCTAAGTGAGATTCCTCAGTGGCTGCTGGAAGCTCTGAGAATGGGATCCTCTCGAAGTGAGAGGAATCATCTGATTTAAGCCACAGACAACAACTTAGATTTGGGGATTTATGTCATTTTCTCTTTGTGACTTTGCCTGTATTCACAATTTAATGATCTGGACATTTTTTTTCCTTATACTTTTAAAACATTTTCATTGCTCTTCAAAAACATTTTGGCAAGTTTTCATTATTTAGCCTTTTAAATTTAGTAAAGCACCTAAGGTTAACTTAGTTATAACATCCAAGAAACGAAGAATTATTCTCACTCACCAACACCATCCCTCTGATTTCTCAAGATGAAAACATCCCCATCAACATGCTTTATCCAAATTTCTACTCCAATAAAGCTTTTTTTTTTTTTTTCTGAGTTGCATCATAGATCCTCTAAAGAACCCCCTGACAGAGGATCTGTGTACATTTTACCTGTAGAGAAAAATCAGACTGAAAGCCATTAGACCAAAAGGAAGGTTTCGGGAGGACTTGAGCAAGGAGCTAGGTGACGATGAGGCAAAGTGAAGGTGAAGAAAAACACGTCTAACATGTTATCACGACGCCGCCAAATAAAATTCTCATCCCAGCAGAACACCCATCAGAGCCGTGTGGACACCAGGTCCTGCAAAAGGTGTTTTTCTGTTGTTGCAGGTAAGAGTCTGTCATGCTATCTTGGGAGGAAATTCTCATAGAATTGAGGTGAAGAGTCAGCCTCCTTCCTCAACTTTGTTTCCCCTTCCTTGCCCCCAGAGCCTGGGCTCTGAGGCAGGTACCCAGTTCTATACACTTATAACCCTGTCATCACTGCATTGCCTTAAAAAAAAAATATATATATATATATATATTTATTTATTTACTTGGCGGTGTTGGGTCTTAGTGGTGATACTGTGCCTCTCTAGTTGTGGCACACGGGCTCTGGAATATGTGGGCTCAGTAGCTGTAGTGTGCAGACTAAGTTGCTTAGTGGCATGTGGAATCTTAGTTCCCCAACCAGGGATCAAACCCACAACCCGTGCATTGCAAGGCAGATTCTTAGCCACTGGATCACTAGGGAAGTCCCTCACTATGTTGCTTTCTATAGCTGCCTGAAAAGATATCACTTCATTTAGGGCAGAATCTGATCCTGTTTGGTGACCCATTTGTTCCTACTACCTTGAAACCTACTTTACCGTACTTACACATCAAATCATAACTCCCAAACATTATCCTTGCTCTGACATGTTAGACATGGGTGACCTTGCTCTGAGACAGCATAAGAATACCTAAGGAAGGAAGTTTGAAAGGAAGAAAAAATAGAGGGAAGAGCCATTTTCTCATAACTTGATTCAGAAATAAAAAGGAATGAAAACCATGGATGAGGACAGGATGCAGACAGATCTCTTCCAACCATCCACCCATATGGTACTCATTTGTTGTGTTAGATGACTATATGGAAGTGGATTCCATTAATTCCCTCTAATTAATAAACCAGGACTATCTGATGAATACCCAGAGTCCTGAGTGATGTGGGGAACACATGCATCTACTATATGCTAGGTCCTAAAACTAGTGCATAATGTAGGTTATCTCCCTTCATCACAAAGCAGCCATGTGAGCTGCAGATCATCCACTTTCTATAAATGTGGCAATGGAAGCTCAGAAGCCTGCCCGGGGTCATGCTGTAGAGCTGAGATTTCATCTCGAATCTGAGTGATTTTAAAGCCTGTGCTCTTCTCACGAGGGGATACGAAAGAACATTGAGCTGTCCACTCACAGAGTGTTCAAGGGAGACGCACTTGCAGAGTGTGCAAGGGAGACACAGATCTACCTACAGGCAGAGAGCAAAGAAGAGGGGGCCAGACCCTTAGCACAATGACACCCAGGACACAGTCCAATCTCCTGGGGAGCCCTAGCCCTCCAGTGCTGGCAGAACATTGCAGTTATCGTTTATGCTTAGCCTGAAAGCCTTTTGATTTAGTTCACTTACTTTTACATCATCAGTGGCTCACACGAAGCTTAGCACATAGCAGAAGCTCCATACAATTTGTTAGATGAGAGTTTATGATGCCAATTCTGTATCATCAAATCCTGGAGGCCTTTTCCATTCATCCAGAGATCTTGTTTCTTGGCAGCACTTTCTAAGTCTCAGGCCTGATTTTATAAGTGTCTGGGAACTTGTCTGCCCACACAGACCTCTCCCTTCCTTTGCTGACTGTTAAGGCTGCTCCCTGCACAAACTCAGGGCTTATTGTTGACATCTGATTCACATGTCTCAATTGTTTTTGCCTCTGTGAGAATTCTGACTGGGGAATGACAAATACATGAAAATAAGTGAGGAAATAAAAAAGGAGAAAGGGGCAGGATGGGGATTCACATCCTATTTTTCACAAGAAAAGTTTTAAATGCTGAACGGACATTAATCAAAGAATAATGAGGAGGCGAATCTACATCTGGTACCATCCCTGACATGTGTGATTTAATTCAGCCACAAGAAGGCGCAGCCAATCAGCACCTAGGTATTATCCAGACTTATAAAATCTACTTGAGAGTGTGGAGAAAGTGGATGTGAGAATTTAGCTCAAGATGAATACACAACTTTCTCTGTAAACGGAAGTGCTTTAAAAGCTGCCATGCATCACCCTATCTGCTTAGTGCACAAGCAGATATATCTAGGCTTGCAGCCACCAGAAGAAAGGAGAATTAATCATGTGCTTGGACTGCTGTGTGGACAGCTCTGGTCCCACCATCTTCTCGGAGAGCCCTTTGAAGCACAGACACCTGACCACAGCCTCACTTCAGAGGAGGCTTTGAGAAATCAAACCTTAAATCAGTCTGAGAACAAATTGCTGGGGACTAAAGTTAATCATAGGCTTCCCTGGAGGCTCAGTGGTAAAGAATGTGCCTGCCAAGCAGGAGACAGGAGTTTGAATCCTGGGTCAGAAAGATCCCCAGGAGAAGGAAATGGCAACCCACTCCAGTATTCTTGCTTGGGAAATCCCATGGACAGAGGAGCCTGGAGGGCTATAGACAATGGGGTTGCAAAGAGTCGGACACGACTTAGTGACTAAACAACAACGAGGTTAATCATAAGCTAAGCTAAGTCACTTCAGTCGTGTCTGACTCTGTGCAACCCCATAGATGGCAGCCCACCAGGCTCCCCCGTCCCTGGGATTCTCCGGGCAAGAGCACTGGAGTGGGTTGCCATTTCCTTCTCCAGTGCTTGAAAGTGAAAGGTGAAAGTGAAGTCGCTCCATCATGTCCGACTCTTAGCGACCCCATGGACTGCAGCCTACCAGGCTCCTCCGTCCATAGGATTTTCTAGGCAAGAGTACTGGAGTGGGGTGTCATTGCCTTCTCCTGTACTGTGTATTTGAAAATTGGGAAGAGAGTAGATCTTAAAAGTTCTCACCACAAGAAAAAAAGAATTTGTAACTATGTAAGGAGATGGATGGTAACTAGATTTACTGTGGTGATCATTTCAGGGTGTATACATGTATTGAATAGAGTGTATAGAATACTGATACAGTGTATACAAGTATCAAAACATTTTGTACATCTGAAATCAAATTAATGTTACATGTCAATTATACTTTAATAAGAAATCATTCTTTTGAAGGAATAAGACAATAATAAGTTTTAAGGAAAAAAGCAAAAAAACTCAGGCAGGGGCCTGGCATGATCTAAGGCATGGCAGACCATGTCAGGAGGGCATATTATTCTAAGCACAATAAGAGCCACTGAAAGTTTCTGTATATGTGAATGACATGCTTCAATTTACCTTTTAGGAAGAAGAGAATATAACTTTTAGCAAAAGGATGCTCAGGGAGGAGTGATGGGCAGCAGTGGAAACAGAGAAGTTGAGGGAATTAGAGATTGTGAAGGAAAAGCCAGCAGGACCTGTTAATTAGCGGAATATAGTAGTAAGGGAAAGAAATAACAGAGGTTACCAGATTTGTGGGTTGAACAGCTGGATGAAGCCTGGAACTTAAACAAGGTGGATGGAATTGGAGGTAGCAGGTGAACTTGAGGGACATTAAGGAGGGAGAATGAAGAAGATGTGGTATTCCTGGATGTGGCAGGGGAGATGGAACTGGGGTTGGGAAGGAATGACTCCTAAGACTTTGGCTTATATGCCTAAATGGAGGGAGTAAGATAGGAAACACCTAAAGAAGCCTGGGTTTGGGGAAGATAATAGCATGACTTTAGTTTGGTACTTTCAAAATCTGTAAATTAAGGGCTTTTGAAAAGTTCAGATAGAGGATGATTAGGCAATTGGCTAAAGTTTTGGGTAGGAGATTATATGTGGGAGTTAATGATGTACAACTGATAAAATTGTACTGGAGTCATGAAAGTAGCTGAGGTTGACTAGAATTGGTTTTACACAGTGGGCAGAGGACCCAGGTCCAGCCTCCAGAGGAGGCTCAGTTAGAACTTTCAGGTTTGGAGGACAATGGTGGCTGCTTAATTCTGAATCTTCCCACTTCCCCTCCCAAAATATCTATAAACCAATAAGGAGAGCAGATGAAACCACACACGACCCGCCTCTTCAGCAATATGAAGAGACAGAGACTGTCATCATGCTCAAATGACCTAGAGAAAATCCCAAATTCCAGTAGCTCCCATCATCACCTCATCCACTCACTGCTGCAAACCTTTGGGTGTGGACAGTGGAGGAAAGGAAGCTTAAGAGACTCAATTAAAAAAAGAGAGAGAGCAGAGAGGTACATCAGACAGAAAAGTTACCTCTATAAAGAAAAAGTCCAATGCAAAATACAGAATGCAAGTCAGGACTCGGAAATTCATAGCACTGGCTACAGGAAAGCAGCTTGAAAGTGTGTAGGAAAGGAAGTCGCCTCTTGGAGAAGCACTGCTTCTGGGGGAGACTTAACTACATAGGGAAGGAAGATACTTATTGGAGATGTGGTAGTGAGGAAAAGAAAGAAACAAGAGGAGAAAGTTAAGGATTCTGCAGAAACAAAAGGCATGCCAATGCCTCCTCCCACCCTGTTAAAGAAATGCAAGAAAATAAACAAGGCCAGACCACATCCATACAAAACTATTGTAAAATTACAAAACATACAGTAGTCTGACAGTGAAAATTCTCTCCAGAACAACGACTGTGAAGCTGAAAAAAACTATAATACTTCAAAATATGTTCAAATAGCATTTGGGGATTTGATGAAACATCTTGAACCAGAAATACAAAAATGAAGAGCAAAAATGAAAAGAACAAAGGTAAGAAATAAGACAAGGTAATATGGAACTCAGAAAAGCGATAGGAAAAGAAAAAATCTTCTCAGAAATGAAGGTTCAGTTACAAAATACCCAAGGAAGAATAGCTTCTAGTGAAATTTTAATAAAGGATATTGAAGAAAAACATGAGAAAAAAAAATCAAGATATAGAAAACTAGGTAAATAGAGATGTGAAATGGATTACAGAAAAAGTGGTTGAAATGGAGGGCTAAATTGGCCCAGTATGTTTATACTTGGAGACCCTGCATAAGATCAAAGCAATGGAACTAAACTGATATTTAAAATTAAAATGGAAGAAAACTTCCTGGGAAAAACCAACAAATCTCGAATCTATTAAAAGGAGCTACTGCAACCCACATTCACAGCATTATTTACAATAGCCAAAGATGGAAGCAACCCAAGTCTGTCAATGAATGAATGAATGAATAAAATGTGGTATATACATACAGTGAAACACTCTATTTAAAAGGGAAGGAAATTCTGACATATGCTAAAACATGGGTGAACATGAGGACATTATGTTAAGTGAGATAGGCCAGTCAACAGAAAAAGAAATACTTTATGATCCCACTAATATGAAGAATCCAGAGTAGTCAAATTCACAGAAAGTGAAAGTGTAGTTGCCAGGGAGGGGAGGGATATGCCAGCTGCTACTTCATAGGTAGAGAGTTTCAGTTTTGTGAGATGAAAAGGGTCTGGAGGGTGTACAACAGTGTGAATGTGCATGTGAATTTACTTAATACTACTGAACTCTACACTTAAAAATGATTAAGATGGAAAATTTTATGTTATGTGTATTTTACCACATTTTTAAAAAAGGGAACAACAGGGCACACTCAAATGAACCTGGTATGATCAACTTTGAGATATCCTGGGGGTATTTGGTATCTATTGTTGTATAACAAATTACTCCCAAATTTAGCAGCTAAAATAGCGATTCTGTGGGACCTCACAGATTCTGTGGGTCAGGAATCCAGCAGCAGTTTATCTAGGTACCTCTGCCTAAAGGTCTCTCATGAAGCTGCAATTAAGTTGTCAGCCCTGGGTCTCACCTGAGGCTCAATGGGATGAGATTCACCTAATTAGAGACGTTTGAGAAACCGTGTGGAAAAGGACTGAGGGTATGTCCTATATTTAGTTGCAAATCCATGGCTAAAATAAAAGTTATGGGTATAAGAATAATATAGAAACATATGTATGGTCTGAGAAAGTAGAGTGCAACTCAAAATGAGAAGAGAAAATAGGAAAGCAGAAAAAGCTTGTATGTTGCTGTGTAAGTAAATAGGAGTCAAAAGATGCCTATTAAATGTCTAGAGTGAGCATGCGTGGGCACTGACGCAATGGTACGCCAGGTCAAAGGTCAGTCCAGGGAGATGGCAGCCTGGCGGGGAGCTGCCTGCTGTTGCGCCAGAAGCTCCGTGCCGCCCTGAGCCTGCTCCAGGGCACAAACTGTTTAGGGGTCATGCACATTGGCCAGGATTGTGGCGTTAAAGACTACAGGAAAATTCGAATTGTAAGTCATCAGAAAGGTGAGTGAAAACTTTGCCACTGATTTAATAGCAGAGCCAACCTAAGGGTGATAGTGTGGGATGGCGGTGGGGGCTATTGGTCATCTGAAAGTGTTTGTAAACTTGAGCAAAGCAACAAAAACTGGGACCTGCAGTTATTGTGGACTACAGTTCGGACAATACCCCCGAAGGAATGGATTGTGCACGCCGAGTCTTAGCATTCTTTGGATGTATATCAGACACTTGATTGTTGTTTAGTCACCAAGCCCTATTTGACTCATTCACGATCGTCTGGACCGTAGTCCGCCAGGCTTCTCTGTCTATAGGATTTCCCAGGCAAGAATACTGGAGCGAGTTGCCATTTGCTATTCCAGGGGATCTTTGGGACTCAGGGATAGAACCGACGTCTCTTGCATTGGCAGGAAGATTCTTTACCACCAAGCCACCAGGCAAGCCCATATCAAACACTACTCCTTGTTAATGTAGAATATCAGTTCAGTTGCTCAGTCTGTCTGACTCTTTGCGGCCCGATGGACTGCAACAGGCTAGGGTTCCCCGTCCATCACCATCTCCCAGAGCTTACTCAAACTCCTGTGCATCGAGTCAGTGATGCCATCCAACTGTCTCATTCTCTGTCCTCCCCTTCTCCTCCCGCCTTCAATCTTTCCTAGCATCAGGGTCTTTTCAAATGAGTCAACTCTTCACATCAAGTGGCCAAAGTAGGAGTTTCGGCTTCAACATCAGTCCTTCCAATGAACACTCGGGACTGATCTCCTTTAGGATGGACTGGTTGGATCTCC
>SJYX01000887.1:0-11251 GCA_006410675.1 Oreotragus oreotragus
TGGAGGCAGTTTTTCTAATGCAGATTATTCATATTATGCAGGGCACTAGAGGTAAAGAATCCAGCAGCAAATGAAGGAGACCAAGAGACCAAGAGATGGATCCCTGAGTCGGGAAAATCCTCTGGAGTAGGAAATGGCAACCTGCTTCAGAATTCTTGCCTGGAAACAGACATGGCCCAAGGAGCCTGGAGGGCTGCCATCCATAGGGTGGCAGAGTCAGGCACAACTGAATGACTTGCTCTTTTACTTTCAAGGTGCCTCATAGGCAAGAAAGAAACAATGCAGATTACTAAGTACGCATGGCTATGTACTTGAACTCAAAATATGATGCTAAGTCAAATTCTAGAGCATCTTTTTATTATACTATTCTAATAGCACTCCTCTGGTCTTCAAAAATATTTACCATGAATCCAGGAAGACCGGATATGGCTCAGAGATCTTGATTGTTAAGTCTTTTAGGATAAATAGAAGTAAGCTGTTAGAGATAATTTGATACCTTGAAAAAATTTCTGCATCACATTTTTGAACACTGAGTCAAAATATTAATGTAACAATATCTTTCCTCAATAAATTAAAAATATGGCAAGAACACAAAACTAATAGGAACAAAAACCTTAAATCAGAAAATTAATTGTAACGTACATTTGATTGATAACTATTTTATACTTCAGATTCCCTGTGATTTACACACAGATATATCCATTTAAAAATAATTATTAGACAGAAGAAATATGAACTCCTCAGTTAGTATATCCTCAGACAGTAGAAGTCTAACTTGAAAAGTAACTCTGTTTTGCTGACATGAGTTTGGTTTAATAAAAATTACAAATGAGACATACTGAAACCCTCACTAAAACAAGAACTTTTACAAAGAAAAGGTAGAAACTTTCTTTAGTGTTTATAAGTTTCAGTTTTCTACTGAACATTATCATAAACTGAAAATTAAAACAACTTCTCCTAAGTCAGGAAAATCAACAGGTTTTGATTATTTGTATTCTAGCTATATGTTCTGCCTATGATTCCAAAATACCTACAGAACTCAGAAATTCTGTCACAAGGTACAACATGTCAATTTTTTTTCTGAATTTAAATGGGAAGATAGTAATGCTCCACCACAATACTTACAAATCAAAGGAAATCAGAAAAAGGGAAATATTTTGCATAGCTATAAGTCAGACATTAGATTAAATAGTTTCAGGTGCATCTTAAAATTTTAAATTTAGAACACTGCAACTGAATGCTTCAGATTTTTCCAAGGGATAAGATACTCTGTGAAAGTGAAAGTATGAAAGTGATAGACGCTCAGTCATGTCTGACTCTGCCGACCCCATGAACTGCAGCCCACCGGGCTCCTCTGTCCACGGGGATTCTCCAGGCCAGAATCCTGGAGTAGGCAGCCATTCCTTTCTCCAGGGGATCTTCCCATCCCAGAGAAGGAACCCAGGTCTTCTGTGCTGCAGGCGGATTCTTTGCTGTCTGAGCCACCAGGGAAGCTTTTTGAGAGGTTTCAATTACACAAACAGATTAAAGGTAGTACTACAGTCAGTAAGCTAAGCACCTTAATAATTGCTTTAAACTGATTATCTAGAGGCAATATTCCTCCCTAAAGAGCATATTGTACTTGGGAAAAAATGGCATATGATCAGGAGACTGTGACCCCCACTTTCAACCACTGCAGGTTCCTCTTGGTGTAGAGGTATCCCACACATTATGGCTTCATGCCATACACCACCCCTCACACTGCTCCCTGAACTGATGGATTTGAAAAGTTCTGTTTTATTTATTTCTGTTCAGAATGCTAACAACGCAAAGTCTGGCAAAAAATATTCTACACATCTTATATTACTGAATATTAGTTTCTCCATAATATTCGCTAATTTTTTCAATAGCCGACGTATAATAGAAATCTGCATTTCACGTGCCAACAAAATTAATGAAAACTCACATTCCATATACATGCATTAATATTGGATATTTGGCTTTTTCTTTCTGATTTCTGGAAAAATAGTACTGGTGAACGTATTTACTGAGAAGAAATAGAGACAAACATAGAAATCAGTCTGGTGGAAACACTGGAGGGAGGAGGGGGTAGGGCAAATTGCGAAAGTGGGATGGGCATACATACATGCTCATGTGTAAAGTAAGTAACTAGTGGGGAACTGCTGCACAACACAGAGGGCCCAGCCTGGCACTCCGACAACCTAGAGGGGTTGAATGGGAGGCGGGGGTGTGGCGGGCTGGGCTGAGGCTTACCAGTGAGGAAATGGAAGTCAGAAGTCGCTCAGTTGTGTCTGACTCTTTGTGATCCCATGGACTGGAGCCTACTAGCCTCCTACATCCGTGGAATTTTCCAGGCAAGAGTACCGGAGTGGGTTGCCATTTCCTGCTCCAGGGAATCTTCCCGACTCAGGGATTGAACCCGGGTCTCCTGGATGGTAGGCAGACACTTTACCATCTGAGCCACCAGGGAAGCCCCTTATGAGGGAGGGGATATATACAAATATGGCTGATTTGTGTTGATGTACGGCTGAGACCACTACAACACTGTAAAGCAATTATCCTCCAATTAAAAAAAAAAAAGAAAACCTAAAGTTCCACAATAGAAATTTAATAGCACACACCACATCTGTATAAGACTGAATTCTAAACAGTTCTCTACTATTGCATTGGGATCTCCAACCAGTATTAATTGAGAGTAAAACATTGAAAACATATTTTTAAAACAATCTGTATCCCAAGCCTAATATCTTTCCTAATTTTCAATGAGCTGGACATCTCCGTAAAAATGTTCTGCCAGCATCTTAAACTTACATGAACATGGGCCAAAGCATGAAAGAGATTATCAAGCTTTCTGTCATATACACAAATCCCCAAAGGAATTTCCCTTTGCCCAGCACTGGCTATAAGAGTAGGTTTCATAAATGAATAATAACCTACCATAATAACACTCAAGTCAGAAGAAAAAAGACAGAGCTTTTTATATAATTTGGTAACAATTGTTTATTTCTTTCTTTAATAAATATTCTCTACACAAAACTCTTCTCATTCCCTGACTAATCCATCTGTTAAAATATTACAGAGCCTTTGGGAGGAAAGGTATATTAGAGTTTATCCCACTGCTATACTCAAGGATCAGGATAAATGAACCTGAATTAGGTTTTAGTCTCCCTGAAAGCCTTTAGACCTGTCGTGATATGAAAAAAATAAACCCAACCAAATGAAAATGTCTTTCATCAATTCTTTATTGTGCTGGGCATCCTACAGTGTTAATTTACTATTGCCCCCTTGAGGTAGGCACTGAATTTCTATCCCCATTGGTCTGATTATTCATCTTTAGACCATCTGTTCTGAAGCAGACATCATTCAGTCAAAAGCAGCTTCGTGACACAGCACAAACGAGGCACTGACCGCACCCCACATACTGCACACACAAAAAAGCGGATTGCTTCTCTAGCACTGAATGATTCAACACTGAACAAGAAAATACTTTCTTCCAAGGAAAGCTTCACAATGGCTTACCTTAAACCATGACCACTATTCTAAAAGAACTTGCATAGATTTTTCGATTCTTACATTGTTAATTTTAGTGTGGCCCTCCTAAAACTCACATGGAGATACGGAAGAGTTTTCTGGTTACAACAGTCCAGTGCACATCTGTAATTGTCAGTCAGATTGATTTTCTAGAAGGGTATCACTTATTTACAGCTTACCAACCACACACAGTGATAACCTGACTCTACTTGTTTAAAATGTAACTCTGGACTCATTTCCCATTTATAGGAAATCATTTCCCAAAAAAGACCAATTTAGAGAAAATGCATCAAAGCTGAGTAACTCGATTTTTTTAGTTTTACTTTTCTGAGTACATATATTATATAATATTACTATCTACTCCAGAATAAAATAAGAATTTGAATTCATTACTTTCTAGTATCATTTCTGTCCCAAGACGATATTTTATAGTAATAGTAGACCTAAGAACTCTATTTGTGCCAGTCTTGGCATCTCTATTTTTTTAGAAATCTTTCTCATTACTGGGTGTCAGGAATTTCAGCATAATTATGTTGCTTATTGGAAATAATTTGAGTCACTCGTCCTTCTGGTTAAACTGTTCTTAAGTTTATTGTTATCTATAAAATGGCAAAAGTCAATCCTTCTAATATGCATATAATTTTTGAGAAGTTGTTTATTCAACCCATTCTCCAAAGCATGTGGGTCCCAAAGGAGTATACACAGTTTTCAGACTCTTTTGCACATTTGTGATGATCAACATGGAAAGCAAAATTCCAATTCTCAAAAAGTCTGCATTATGCTAAATATAACATACAAATCATTTTTTACACTCATTTCTTGACTCTCTTTATGCTGGCCCAGGGGTGCACAGTTGAAAGTCAACAAAACTTTAAAGTTAAATTTAAAAATACCTAAAGGATACACAATATGTGTATTGTATAAGAAGGAAAGCACTTCCCAGTTTGACTCATTTTATTAACTTGATTAAATTACTGAACAGATATAAATGTGTACATATTGGAAAAAAAATCAAAGCTTCAGTTTGGAAAAAGTGAAAACAAATTAGTCTAAAACATTATTTTGATAATAAAAAATATATATAGGATGGATAAACAACAGGTCAAGCTGCATAGCACAGGGAATTATAGTCAGTATTCTTTAATAAATCATAATGGAAAGGATATGAAAAAGAATATATATGTGTGTGTGTGTGAATCACTTTTTTGTACACCAGAGACTAATAAAATCGTTAATCGACTATGCTTCAATAAAAAATTTTTTTTAATAGTTAAAAGAATTTAACCAGTTCTTTATAAGAAGTTACTTAGTTGAGAAAAAGACAATTTTGAAGTCAAGCAGTGTGTTAAATGCAAAGAATTAAATGCAGAAAAAATAAACATGATCTATCCCCTCAAAGGCTTCCCAGGTAGCTCAGTGGTAAAGAATCTGCCTGCCAAAGCAGGAGACACAAGAGACTTGGGTTCTATCCCTGGGTCAGGAAGATTCTCTGGAGTAGGAAATGGCAACCCACTCCAGTTTTCTGTCTGGAAAATTCCATGGAGATAGGAGCCTGACAGGCTACAGTCCATGAGGTAACAAAGACTAAGCGACTGAACACACATACATCCCCTCAAAAGATTTTAAGATCTGCATTTAGAAAATATTTTTTAGCTGCAACATAGTCCATGAATCAGATAGAAGTGGGCAAAAATGGATCCATGGATATCCATTTAGAAACAGTAGTCCAAGCAATGAATGCTTGTGTGTTTTACAATATATTTTACATTTGGAACATATAATAGGAATAGCAATACAGTATTTTACACAGTTCCTGGTGATAAGTTAGGTGGAAAACACAGCGGGCATAGGACTAGCAAGTGAAATGTCATAGTGGTAGGGAAGAAGACAGTATGCAGGAAACTGTGAGTAATGCACTGTGGTGAATTATAAAGTTAGAAACGACAAAGAAGTTAAAATTCTCAGCGTAAGGCAGGGCCCAGCCTATGAATGTTCTTACATGCTATAAGAACACTGAATATTACCCTTTAGGTGAAAGGGCAGGAACTGCCAAGATCAGAATGCTGTCCTCAAAATAATCACTGGAGTAACATATGGAGGGTGAGTTAGAGGTAAAGACAATAAAGTCTGTAAGACAGTTTGGATACTATTGCAATGGTCCTAGTGAGCAACGTTTCAGGGACAGCAATGTGAAAAAGGAAGTGATTTGTCATACATGTAGGGGAAAGAAGTTATACAACTTGGGGGAATTGAATTTAAGGATTTATAGAAAAGAAGAAATTAAGGAAAGCTTGGAAACATCTAGCTTTGGTTCGTAATGAGCAATAATACTAATCAAGATCAGAAAATTGGGGAAACAATACCTAAAATTGGAGAGGACACAACAGTGTGGTTTTGGCCTAATGAAATCTGATGTGCTATCACAGCATGGTATGTGTTCACAATGCAAGACTAAAAGGTCTAGGAGAGTGTGTGGACTATAGACAGAGGCCACAATGTAAACTCTGGGACATGGTCTGGGGTTTTTTGCAGTGATACTGGATTTGTCTTCCTTCCTTACCATTTATCTGTCAATAAGCCTCCTAAGAATAGGAAAGCACTTCTTGTGTTGCCTGTGGAAGCAAATACTGCTGACCTATCAACATCCTGCATGAATGCCAGGAAGTGCTGATAAAATAACAATTGCAAGGTTTACGTATACTTCAGTATACATGTATATACATACACCAGTGAGACTAAAACAGAAATCTGTATGCGAGGTTTCTCACGAGCTCAGAATACTAATAGCATGCAGCTGACGTTTCCCCATAAGACCAGGGCACAACTGAAGTACCGCTTTATCCACAATGGATGTGACCTGCTGTAACTTTCTAAATTTACCCTTGTGCTATGTATGAACTATAATTGTCTAGAATGGTTCCAGCTACTCAGTTCTAACTCTGTGAAAGGTAAAGAGATTCCTTAACTTTACACTGAAATGTAAAAAAGCTATGGAAAAGTGGCTTTAGAAAGAAGTGTGTTTAATTAATTATAGTACCTGACACATGGCAGTGGAAAAGGACTAGCAAATCAAGTACTTGTAGCTTGCACTGCCTTTTTTTTTTTTTTTTAGCTTATACTACAAAATCTCTGTTGGAAATCAGTCAATAAAAACCCCTGCAGTTATTACTGCATTTCACAGAATATCTGAACTTCTTCTGAGGCAGCTTTCAAAACAAATTCTTGATTTGTTGGGGTAAGAGTATTGGCATCAACTCCAAAGAGAATTTGGAAAAGTAAGGGATCTCCTAATTTAAACATAACTAAAAACAAAAGTAGGGTTAATTCATCTCATGAAACTAAGCTTTGGTTCAGATGCTCAAGACCGTTTTTTAAAAACTGAGCTTAAGCCAGGTTTAACGAGAAATGGAGAATTCGCTATTAGTTGTTTTTTATTCTTTGACTTCTACAGTTGAGCTCAGTTCAGTTGCTCAGTCGTGCCCGACTCTTTGCGACCCCACGGACTGCAGCACGCCAGGCTTCCCTGTCCATCACCAACTCCCAGAGTTTACTCAGACTCATGTCTCCTGAGTTGGTGATGCCACCCAACTATCTCATCCTCTGTTGTCCCCTTCTCCCGCCTTCAATTTTCTACAAAAATTTGTATTAAGTGGATCCTGTGGGTCTATTTCCAGAGGCTTGAGAAAACTTCTTTACAACACCCTTCCAACCCACCCTTCTCTCCTCAAGTCTGACCAAGTTCCATTACTCTGGGGTCCCACAACACCCTGAGAATCATTCAGTCATTCATAAACACTTGTTGACTACTAGTTATAAAAACCACACTGCACTAAATGTTGTGAATGGCAGGATCCCCAAATATATGCTGACATATCTATCTCCCCAACTAGCCTGACCCTCCAGGATAGATGAGGCCATCACTTATTCATCTTGGGTGTCTCACTCCCCAGCACAGGGTTTAACAGAGAGTAGATCAATAAACCTTTGTGGAAATAAGATAAAATAAAGGAAGACGTTCAACAAAGTGAAACTGGCCAAAGAGACACATGAAGCAGCACTGGTCACTATGAACTAAACTAAGGAAAAGTTTGGTGAATCAAACACATTTTCACAGACTTACTAAATTTTAAAACTTGGTTTAAAATCGACATGTATACACTATCATGGGTAAAATGGATAGCTAGTGGGAAACTGCCATATAACACACTCTATATAAGAGCCTGGCACTCTGTGAAGGCCTAGAGGGATGGGATGGGAGCAGGGGAGGGAGGCTAAAGAAGAAGAGATTATATATGTAATTATGACTGATTTTTGTTGTATGGCAGAAACCAACACAACACTGTAAAGCAGTTTTCCTCCACTTAAAAAATAAATTAAAAAATAAAATCCTGATTACCAACATTTATACTTGTTATATTATTTCACCTTTAAATTCTATTAGATAACCACAATAAAACCAAGTCTTGCCTAACACTTCCTAAGGGCATGTGAATATAGAGTGATGGGGTCAGGATGCCCTCCAACTATGGGACTTCCCCGGTGACTCAGGGGTAAAGAAGCTGCCTGATATTCAGAAGATGCAATGTCGATCCCTGGGTTGGGAAGACCCCCTGGAGGAGGACATGGCAACCCATTCCAGTATTACTGCCTGGAGAATCCCATGGACAGAGGAGCCTGGCGGGCTGCAGCCTACTGTCCACAGGGTCGCAACAGACTTACTAAATTTTAAAACTTGGTTTAAAATCGACATGTATACACTATCATGGGTAAAATGGATAGCTAGTGGGAAACTGCCATATAACACACTCTATATAAGAGCCTGGCACTCTGTGAAGGCCTAGAGGGATGGGATGGGAGCAGGGGAGGGAGGCTAAAGAAGAAGAGATTATATATGTAATTATGACTGATTTTTGTTGTATGGCAGAAACCAACACAACACTGTAAAGCAGTTTTCCTCCACTTAAAAAATAAATTAAAAAATAAAATCCTGATTACCAACATTTATACTTGTTATATTATTTCACCTTTAAATTCTATTAGATAACCACAATAAAACCAAGTCTTGCCTAACACTTCCTAAGGGCATGTGAATATAGAGTGATGGGGTCAGGATGCCCTCCAACTATGGGACTTCCCCGGTGACTCAGGGGTAAAGAAGCTGCCTGATATTCAGAAGATGCAATGTCGATCCCTGGGTTGGGAAGACCCCCTGGAGGAGGACATGGCAACCCATTCCAGTATTACTGCCTGGAGAATCCCATGGACAGAGGAGCCTGGCGGGCTGCAGCCTACTGTCCACAGGGTCGCAGAGTCCGACACGACTAAAGCTACTTAGCACGCATGCAGGCCCTCCATCTGTATCATTATTATCTTACAGTTGAAATCATGGGAAAACCTAACAGTGGAATTGGTTAGATAGGCCATGGACTCAACATTCTCTGAGCTTAATTAGTTTAACAGATAACTGCCAACTATGACATTAGTGAAGAAATTAAACACAGAAAGAAAAGGTATTTTACTGATACTGACTACCTAGAACTATTAGTATCCTGTTTCTCAGAAATAATAAACTATAATTTTATTATTATAAAATTGTTATTATTGCTCAAATTGTTAAATGATTTTTAATAAAATTGTTTACATTGTTATTGTTTTATTATGATAAAATTGTTCTTTTCTGGAGGGGGAAACTTTACATAAAGCAGTAACATAAGCTTCCATTATTGCAAAAATTATCCAAAGAAGAAGGGATTATAATGTATAGCAACACACAGTAATACACTGCACTCTCCCCAGTCATTACAGTAAGACTAACTTCTAAATAAAAGAGATGATTGGCATGTTTAAATTATTTTGACCAAGATACCAATGAGAGAGGCTATTTTCTTTTAGAATTATTATGCATATAAAATACAGCTCACCTCACTCATAGGGAAACTATATATGTATTTCTACCTCCACATTCTTCTATCTGTAACAAGATATATAAAATTAAAGTAACATATATGTGCACAGGTGTATGTGTGGTATGTGTGTAAGAATTTGTGTGGAGAGTGAAAGAGACAATCTACTGAATGGGAGAAAATATTTGTAAACAATATGATGGATAAGGGATTAATATTCAGAATATATAAAGAGCTTATACAATTCAACATCAAAAAACCGAACAATTCAATTAAAAAAAAAGGGGGAGTCAAAAGAACACCAAACAATTCAATTTTTTTTTTTAAAAAGGGGGGAAAGAACTGAACAGACATTTTTCCAAAGAAGAAATGCAGATGGCTAACAGGCACATGTCGGAGAAGGCAATGGCACCCCAAATCCCAGGGACAGAGGAGCCTGGAAGCACTCCATGGGGTCGCTGAGAGTCGGACATGACTGAGCGACTTCACTTTCACTTTTCACTTTCATGCACTGGAGAAGGAAATAGCAGCCCACTCCAGTGTTCTTGCCTGGAGAATCCCAGGGACGGGGTCGGGGGGGCTGCTGGGCTGCGGTCTATGGGGTCGCACAGAGTCGGAGACGACTGAAGCAACTTAGCAGCAGCAGCAACAGGCACATGTAAAGATGCTTAACATCACTAACCATCAGGGAAATGCAAATCAAAACTACAATGAAATATCACCTCACGCCTGTCAGAATGGCCATCATCAAAAAGACAGCAGATAACAAACGGTAAACATGTGGAGAAAGAGAACCTTTGTATACCGTCAGTGAGAATGTAAATTCCTGCAGCCGTGGTGGAAAACCGGACAGAGGTTTCTCAAAAAACTACAAATAGAACTACCACGTGACTCAGCAATTCCATCCTGAAACAAACCAAAACTGCTAACTCAAAAAGAAACCTGCACCCTGATGTTCATAACAGCATTATTTACAGTTGCCAAGCTATGGAAGCAACCTAAATGTCCATCAACATATGACTGGATAAAGCAGCTGTGAGATATATACATACATAGAGATACACACACTATGTAATAATATACAGCCATAAAAAATGAAATTTTGCCATTTGCAGCAATATGGATGGACTTGGGGGGTATTATGCTCAGTGAAATCAGTCAGATAAAGAAAGACAAACGCCGTGTGATATCACTTCTATGTGGAATCCAAAATACAACAAACTAGTGTCAGACACTGGAGAAGGCAGTGGCACCCCACTCCAGTACTCTGGCCTGGAAAATCCCATGGACGGAGTAGCCTGGTGGGCTGCAGTCCATGGGGTCGCTAAGAGTCGGACATGACTGAGCACTTTCACTTTCACTTTTCACTTTCATGCATTGGAGAAGGAAATGGCAACCCACTCCAGTGTTCTTGCCTGGAGAATCCCAGGGATGGGGGAGCCTGGTGGGCTACCGTCTATGGCGTTACACAGAGTCGGACACGACTGAAGTGACTTAGCAGCAGCAGCAGCAGTGTCAGACACGACTGAGCGACTGAACTGAACTGAACTGAGTGAATGCAACAAAAAAGAAGCAAACTCAGATAGAGAAAGCAAACTAGTAGTTACCAATGGGGAGAGGAAAGGCAGAGCATTAAAGGAACAGAGGAGCATAGGGGTAGAGGAATGAGATACAAGCCATTATGTATAAAATAAGCTAGAAGGATCGCTAACAGTCGGACAGACTGAGCGACTTCACTTTCACTTTTCTCTTTCATGCATTGGAGAAGGAAATGGCAACCCACTCCAGTATTCTTGCCTGGAGAATCCCAGGGATGG
>SJYX01000889.1:0-19614 GCA_006410675.1 Oreotragus oreotragus
GAGAGGCCGGAGGCTGGCACAGCTGCTTCTTCCTTAACCTGCTGTCACACGTGTGTCCAGTGGAGCCCTGGGGCCCCAGGAGAGTGTGGTCCCGGGTTACTGCTGACAGGTGGTGAGCCTGGAGCTGGGAACGGAAGGCCCACCTGGGAGCTGCCCAGGGCGCTCACCCTAGGATCCAGAAGCACTTTAACACTGGTGGTGGTGATTTGTCACACACGGCAGTGAGCTGCCAGTGGAGGCTGGAGAAGAGATGAGGAGCAAGACACGTTTGCCCACCTACGAGTGGCCAGGCTGCCGGTGGCTCTGCCGCTGCAGCAGGTCCAGCGGCTGACCGGTGACCAAACACGGGGACAACTGGCCGGTCGTTAAGTCAAGCGCTTCACCCCTCGTGTTGGGCAACACAGCACGCAGTGGCTCTGACACGGGTGGAGAGAAGTCAATTTCACCACTTTAATGCAACGATGCTGAAGACACGAAATAAGGGAGAGCCGTTCGTGTTCTCTGTACAATACATCCATTTACAGAATTGGCCAGTACTGTGTACAACATATAAATATATGGTAAAACATCAGAGGTGCATAGAGCATACTTACAGAAGCCAAAAGTTCACTTTATACATCCAAGGATAGAGAGTTAAAAATATAAAAATAAGAAAAACACACTGCTTTGAAATGTAAAATGACTTTCACATACACAGGTGTGTTGGAGATGCCCACTCCCACAGAGTCCAAAGTGATGCCCAAGCTGTGGCACGGATGAATTCACCTGCCAAACGTCTGGACACCTGACTTACAAGGAGGAAAGACCACCCTAGCCCTGACCTGTTGTCCAAGCAGGTCTGTTCGAGGTTCCGAAAGCTCCTGCAGACCAGTGGGTTATTTGGAGACAGGGCAAACTGGCCTCAGCAACAGAACCGAAGATCACACTGGCTCCATTAAGTGGCAAATGACTGGCTGTGACCCTGAGGTCAGCAGGTGCTTAAGCCCCCTGGTGGGCACTGCTGGGAGCTGCTCTAACCCTGTGCTGGCTTCTTCCCCATCAACTCCCCAGAGGAGCAGCCGCCGGGGAGACAGAGGGGGCAGTGGAAGACGGGCATTTCTACTCAGTTCAGGTAGGTTAGTCCCCTGGGTGGAGAACACAACCTTCTCGCTTCAGTTTCGAGGCCCTCCAAGTCTCAGGGAGGCTCCCCCACATCGCACTAGGCTCTGTCTCTGTGAAGAGAGCTCAGGCCAGCTGGCCAGCCTTGGGCAGCCCAGTGAGCTGCCCTGCAGGAAACCCTACCAGCAAGACCCAAAGGGCCGACAAGTGGCCAAGGGGCTTTAGCACTGGAGATTTCGGGGAGCAGCAAGAGTGCTCTTGCCTAGAGAGACAGAGTCTGTTTTATCAATGATATTCTGTATACAGATTTAAGATCCATCATTATCAAAATACACACACTAAATATACAACTTTTCCCATGGCCATAATTTATTATCTCACCACAAGGCACAATACACAGAGCTTTGAGGGTCCAATACAGTCATCGTGGCAGAACGCACCGCAGCCCTGGCACATGATCATGGCCTTCAGGCTGCAGGCACACTGGAGCGAGATGCTTTCCACTGTGCTGCTGTCGGTGAACATTTGCAAGGAGAGGGATGCACTGTGGCTCGCACCAAAGTTTGCTTTGTGGCTCAGCTGCACCACACTTCCGGCCAGGCCTTTGGGAAAGGGGGGTGAGCCGGAGGAATAATTAAAGCTGGTGGAACTTAGCTGGAGTTTGGAAAGCTTCCCATAAAATGCCTGCTTGATGTTGAGTTGGGAGGGGATGGAAGAAGGCTCCAGAGGCTGACTAAGCCCTTTCCCGGGCTCCCGGGGTAATTTCCAGAAGGGTAAATCAAGGACAAAGGGCATCCCTTGCAAGTGATCCACCAGCTCCCGGGGACCAGGCCCCACTGCCTTTCTGTTCTCTGCATCGGCCTTGAGAGGCCCTCCAGCAAGAGTCTTCTCGCTCTTGATGCTGCCAACAGAGGCAGGCGGTGGCTTTGGGATCCACTCTTCCCTGGCAGTCTGTACCCCACCAGACAGAGAGGTTTTGCCTGGCCCTGACTTCCTACTGGGAAAAGCGGGAGGGGCATCCGCAGGCAGTGGCGTCGGCTCCACCAGCCGGGGGCACGGAAGGGCTGCAGCTGCGTTCTTGGAGCCAAAGAGCTTCTTCCCTTGGCCTCCCGCACTGTTCTGATCCCCCAGGGCCCGACCTGCCTGATCGGGACCCGAGGAGACCACATTTGGAGATGAGAAAAGAGGGGCTCTCGAGGTAGTGAGATTTCCCAGACTCACACCTGGGGCAGCAGTTGAAATACTGCACTGGGACAGGTCACGGGCTTCCTTCTGATCTTCAAAACTGAAGGGAGGTAACTGCTCTTTGAAATCCACTTCTGCTTTCCCGGAGGCAGCCACTGGATTGGTCACTGGATATAGGAAGTCTAAACTCGGGGCGTTCTTGGACATCTTTAGGGGCGCCCCAGGAGCCTGGCTGGCCTCCAGCCGGGCCAAGCCGGTACTTGCTTCACAGCTCTCAGGTAGCAGAGACTCTGGACTGCTCTTGCCAACGTCGCACCTGTTCTCCCCAGGATCCTGCGATGACCCCACCCCCAGGGAGCCACCAGGGCTCTGCTCTGCTGTAAACGGGAGTTGTGGGGGTTCGGGTTTGCTGCCGCCATGGGCTGGAGGGAGAACCTTCTTGAGGGGCAAGTGGCCCTGCAGCAACTGCATCACAAGGGGGTTAGCAGCCTCCACGGAGGACGCGGGCCTGCCCAGGGACCCGGGTCTTGGCTGGTACTCGGCACTGGCCAGCAGCAGGGAGTCCGGGATCTTTGGGGGAACTGCACATACTCGAGACACCCAGCTCTGAGGAGCAACCACCCCATCTGTCCTTGGAACCAGACTCAAGTCGCCATTCACCTTGGAGAGCGAGGCACAGTGGTTCCGGTTGCGTTTCTCACCCTGCTCTGCCAGCAAGGACCTCGTTGGCCCTAAGGCTGCACTAGGCTCGGCCTCATTGCTGTCCTCGGAGAGGTGGCCTTCACAGTCAGAGGCGGTGTCTGTGGACTCGCTGTGAGGACTCAGGGCTTCTGAGTCTCCACTGACTCTGGGCTTGTCACCGTCCAGCTGTTTGCAGTCGCTGCCGCTGCTGTCAACACAGCCAGAGGGCACTGTCCAGAGTGAACCCAAGCAGACGGGCGGATCCAGACCCTCCTCCACTGTCAAGCCAGCAGGCAATGCCGGGATGAGGGAGGCCGCTTTCTCCCACTTCTCTCTGACCTGGGACTTAGATGGGACCTCTTCTCTGGAGTCGGGCTCAGGTTTTCCCACTGCCTCGTCATTTGACAGGCCAGGCCTCCAAGGAGCAGCACCAGGGGAGACAGGAGCCTCGGTTTTCAAGTTTTCCTGTCTAGAAGCACTTTCCCTTGTGGGTGGGCCCGAGTCATCAAGTTCTGATTCATCATCAAATGGTCTGTCTTGCAGGCAACTGGCCAAGGATGATTCGGGGATGGAACTGGGGGTCACGTTCACAGGATCCTTCATAGTGGGATTACTGCCGCTGTCTGGAGCCTGGCCAGTTCCTTTTTCTAATCCAACAGGCCCCGCCAGAGCCCGAACAGGACTGTTCTCTGAGGGGAGCGTAGGTGCTGGCTCCTCATCACCCCTTTCCCAGGCAATGGTACCAGACCCACATTCAGTTCTACCTTCTGGATGCAACACAAGCTGCTCAACTAACCTCTCAGGTTCTGGGATTCTAGAGGGCAGTGGGGGCAGAGCCTGGCATGGCGGGTCCCGAGTGGGTGCAATGGGGAGTTGGAAGGCATCTTCCAGCCCGCCGCTGGGACCATCTAGGACCCTCTGCAGTGGGCAGCTCCTCCCCTTTCTGAGAGAAGCCAGGTCCTCTCTCCTAGCTTTGGACACGGCAGTTTCAGCCTGGGTGCGATCCCCACTTAGAGGACAAGGCGGCAGTAGTTGTGCTCGCTGTGGATCTGGCGCACGCTCTCCAGGGGCACTCGGGGCTCCCCGGGGCTCAGGGTGGCCACAGGCCTCACCACCATCACCACTGCCGCCGCCTCTGCCACCTCCCTCGTCGGCGGCCCCGCCGCCACCTCCGCCCGGGCCACCCCCACCTCCGATGGCAGTGGCGGCCGCCTCTCGCTGGCAGCGGAGGCCTCTCGCCCCTCGGACCCGCAGAGCACGGGCTTTAACGTCCGCAAGGGTCCTGGCGCCAGTCCAGCCCCGGCAGGAGGACTCCGTGACGGGGACGATGCGGGGACATATCTGGTAAGTGGGCTGACCTTTAACCACCCAGGGTGGTTTGATACGTGAAAGTTGAATCTGCAAGAGAAGAACAGAATAGTGTTAATTGACTGAGTGCTCTGCCCTAGAAACTGTTAAGCTAAACTGGGACCCTTCAGTCGTGCCCGACTGTGCGACCCCACAGACGGCAGCCCACCAGGATCCCGTCCCTGGGATTCTCCAGGCTAGACCACTTCTCCAATGCATGAAAGTGAAAAGTGAAATTGAAGCCTCTCAGGTGTGTCTAACCCTCAGCGACCCCATGGACGGCAGCCCACCAGGCTCCTCCGTCCATGGGACTTTCCAGGCAAGAGTACTGGAGTGGGGTGCCACTGCCTTCTCCAAACTGGGACCCTAGTAGCTTAAAAGTCACGGCCTAGAGAATCAAATCATTTCACAGCTGTCCAAGACATCACACCGCTCTGAAGAGACCCTGCTCAAGGGCTGTTAAGTTTTAATTTCCGGTGGGACAGTGCAAGTCACTACACAAAGAATCTTCCACCACCTAGTAAGATTTTAAATCCCCTCAGGGTTCTGACCCGTAGAGATAATGGTGAACAACCAAGCGAGGAAGAGAAGAACCTTAGCCCTGGGCTCTTCAAGTTAGTCTCAAGAACAGCTCTCTATAGAGGGCTCTATATTCTCACATAATTAGCACAAGGGTCAAGGGCCTTCTGTCCCTATAAAGGATCCCCACAAATCTCCTGTCTCTCAAAGGCCCAGGTGCAGGGCAGCCAGGATCACACAGCCACCTACCCGGATGGGCGGGACTTTGGGCTCCTCTTTGGTGGGCTGTGGCTTTTCGGGGTGAACACTTTCAATTGTGTTACGAAAGGACTGACGATCTTCAAGCCGGGGCTTCTTTTCGGGAAAGGAGGCAGAGGTCGCCTGCTCAAAGGATTTCCTCTTCTGATCCTTGGGTTCCTGATCCACGGTCTCCGGCAGCAAGCTGGGAATTCTGTCTGGAGACGCGGAGACATGTGCTGGGTCATTGGGACTGGGCTGGAGCCGGGAGGCCACAGTTTCCGCTGGGAATTCGGGACTCTCTGGGTTGGATGCTGCAGAGGACGTGCCAGGTGGGTGGGGGCTGCCCAACCCTGTTGCATCGGTCTTAGCCTCCCCGTCCTTGTGGAGGGGAATGTCTAGTGCCACGGACTGTGTGTCTTTAGCGATCTCTGCTTGTTCTGGCTCCTGTCTTTTGTACAGATTCCTTCGGGCTCTGGTTCGAAGATCTGGCCGAGAACGTTTCTTGAAATGCCCATCTCGCTGCCGGGTGGCCGGGCCACGCTGTGGTCGTGTTGATTCTGAGACACGCAGGTCACTCTTGATTTCAGCCTCCTCCTGGCCCACATTCTGCTGCAGTGACTCTTCTTTGGTTAAACCCAATCTGCAAATCAAAGTCAGATTGTCAGCTGCAGGGCAGAGAAAGCACATCTACTACGTATGACATACACTCAGATACTGGAATTCTCAGAACAAAACCAATCTGCACGGTAACCATGTGAAATCCTATGTCAGCTTCCTCACAAATGGCATCAAGTCAAATGAGAGTCCCTGCGATCTCCAGCTCTCAGGAAACAGAGCAACACGCACAGCTTTGAGGACACCTGCTCTGCCCACCCCCGACCCCCCATCCCAGCAGCTACACCACTCATAGCGACCAGGGCCTTACTTCTGCCCATAGTAGTCTTCGAAAAATTTTTCTTTCCATTGTTCCACTTTCTTTTCCTTCTCCATTTCTTGTCGTATCCTGACCTGCATCTCATGAGTGAATTCACCTAGAGAGAAACAAAACTTTTTCAGTAGCATATTACGGAGATTAATATGCCTCGGGAAAAGCCAAATCCTGCTGCTCTACCGTGTCAGGAATTTATGAAACAACACGTGGCTTTGGGGAGCCTGGACATCATTCCCTACCCCTCACTCTCTCCAAGCTGGCTCCTGGCTCCCTCACAGGCCCTCTCACGTCCTGCCCTTACTCAGGACAGAACTAACACGTCTATTATAAGGGAAACTGATCCCTTGCTAGGGTCATCAGTCCTGGAAAGCAAGCAACACACGGATCAAAAAAGCAAAACAAAACCAATCAACAAGAGAACCGTTCTTACGCCACACACAGGGAGAAGTTAACAGAGCAGGCTGAGGCAGGCCTGCTGACAAGGTGGGCCCTTGGCTGACATCTGGGAAATTGGATTTCAGGAGGGTTTCGACCCCTTAGCTGACAAGAATGGCTCACTGTGCCTAAACAGTTTATGCAAACCAGATGGTGAGCACCTGCTTTCCTTTGGGGAACCTCAAAATCAGGTATGCACTAGGCAGAGGCTTCCTACATGATCACCTCCCAATAAAAACACGAGGCACCAAGTTCTGGACGAGGTTCCCAGTAGGCTACCCTTTACTTACATGCTCACAACTCCTTGCTAAGGGAGCTGAGCACATCTGGTGGGACTTTGCTGGGAGAGGACCTGGGAGGCGTGTGCCTGGTTTCCCTCATTTCCCTTTGCTGATTTTGGTCTCTATTCTTTCCTGAAGTAAATTATAGCTGTGAGAACAACTATGGGCTGAGTCCTCCAAGCAAATCATCAAGTCGGGAGAGAGGTCCTGGGGACCTCCCAGCGCAGTTTCCACGTAGCTGCCCCACAAAACTGAATTAAGAGAAGCTAACAATCAGGACTTCCCAGGAGGCCCTGTGGTTAGGACTCTATGTTTCCACTGCAGGGGGAATGGGTTCAGAACATCCCCGGTCAGGAAACTAAGATCCCACATACTGTGCAGCCAAAAAATATTACAGAGAGGCTAATACTCACTCCAAGTGACAACGCCTGAAAAGACAAGAGTACCTGGGGGAACTTAAAAAGCAGGTCAATGCCATGGTTACTGGAAAGAATACGAGTTTACAGTTTTAATGATGAAGAGGCAACATGCTGCTGCTGCTAAGTCACTTCAGTCGTGTCCGACTCTGTGTGACCCCATAGACGGCAGCCCACCAGGCTCCCCCATCCCTGGGATTCTCCAGGCAAGAATACTGGAGTGGGTCGCCATTTCCTTCTCCAATGCATGAAAGAGAAAAGTGAAAGTGAAGTAGCTCAGTCTGTCCGACTGTTAGCGACCCCATGGACTGCAGCCCACCAGGCTACTCCGTCCATTAGATTTTCCAGGCAAGAGTACTGGGGTGGGGTGCCATTGCCTTCCCCGGAAGAGGCAACATAGATGAATATATATACACACAAAACAGTGAAAGCTAAAACACTCTTGTAGCTTCTTCAGAGCCAGGGGGTACTATATCCATCATATCAATTAGAGGAAAGCCTGCTTTATACTCAATACTCCTTGAAAAAAAGATCACTGAAAAACGAGTCTTTGGATTTTAAACACCAGGAGACAAGTGACACCACACATGGCAGGCATCTCTCAAGTCACTGGGATGAGAACGTCTACTCACCATCAGCCAGGCGTTCCCGCCAGCTCTGAGCTGCATGGGTGAAAAACTCATTGTTCAGCGCACTACTGCTGAGACGTAACAGGCCATCAGTCCCCACCTAGAAGGAACGAGGCCAAAAAAAAAAAAGGCACACGAATGAAAACAAACAATAAAGAATCTTAGAAAGAGAACAGAAGCTGGTGCAGAGAGTGCACAGAGGAAGCCTCCCATCCATACTTGTCTGTCCACTTCGGGCAGGAGGAAGAGGAGCTGCTGCTGGCAGTGGGACGGCAGGGCATGGAAGGTCCGCGAGTTGATCAGGGCCCGGAGGTTGGTGTTGACAAGAATGGACCCAGGCGTCTCAAAATCTATCTCTTCCCCTCTGTTGCGCTTCATTTGACCTGTCATTTTTCAAGCCATAAGAAACAAAATGTAGATTTTCAGCTTCTTAAAGCAAAAAAGCCAATGCCAACTGAGGGAAAACTTTGGTGGCAGCACCCAAGCTTCCCAGAACTTATCTGCACACATTCTGCGCAATCGTCCCGTCTAGTCTAACCTATTGGTGACCATCGAACTTAAGAGAACGCTTGGGCTGGCATCACCTCAGACAAGACTCTCGTAGCAGATTGTGTCACAGCCTGTAGGGACACTCTTCCCAGAGAAACTCAGGCCAGAGGCAGACTCTGAGCTTCGCTCCCAAAGCTGGACAGCAGGCTCCACAAAGTCAATGGGAGAAATTACGAAGTTGTCTAAAAGCAAACCTAGTGAGTGTCCTACAGAAAAATCTGCAGAAGTCTTCTGTGAAGGGACTGGAGAGGTCTGACCTCCAGGCACAAAGGTGGTAAGAGCTGCTTAAAGCCCATTGAAATGTCAATGCCTCTCGCAAAGGCCTCGGCCAATGGGATACAGAGCTGTCAGACTGAAACGGAGCATTGTGAGGAGCTGGGGAGGCTGCAGGACAGCGAGCCTTGCTGCCACTGGGGCAATGGCCTATTCTCATCCTCAGAAGCAAAGGTCAGTCTTCCTAACAGTTTCATGGGACCCTTCTACAAAAATCCAGCATGTGGGCTTTGAGACATAGAGCCAGAAGCAGCAAATGGCATACTAGCCTTGCTAAGAGCCCCACCAGGGGTAGGGGGTGCGTGCTACTGAATTTATTTGCATGCCCCAGATGGATGGCTCCCACCCCACATACTGACTAGGTTATAAAAAAGGGCATCTGATAGAGACTACAGACGTGGAGAACAAACTTGGCAGGATGCTACTAAAGAAAGAAAACAAATGCTGGAATGCTCCACTGAGAAGTTCAGAAGCCATTTTCACTCACTTGAGCACTTTCTGAGCCATATCAAGGCAGGCAGAGGCTAGGCCCTTACAGGGACATACGAGAAGCACTGGGGTACCACCTGCGCCCACAGGGAGTCCTCTCAGTCTAGCAGAGAAAACTCTCTGTGAAATAACCAAACTACAAGCTGAAAGCCAAAGGAAATAAAAAAAATAGAGGGCCACCCAAGAAGCAAAAACAAACCATAGAAACTATAAAGGAAATGGAGAAGACATCATCATCTCTAGGCCTGCGGGGGCCCCTTACAGGTTGGGAAATGAGCGCCAAGCCACTCACCTGTGGCCGGCTTCCGGAAGCCTCTCAGGAGCGGGGCAGGGTCCCGGGCGAGCTCGGCCTGGCCACGGATAGCAGCGCTGCCCAGGGCCGGAGAGCCGCCGCTGCTGCTGGACGGGCTGCCGCTCTCGCCATCGGCGTGGCGGCCCGAGAACCCTGAAGGCACAGCATTCCACGGGTCAAGAGCATCACGTGCCAAGAGCATCACGTGCCGCGCCCACGGCTCTCAGACAAGCTTACTTCTCCCAGCTCTCCCTGAGATGCTGCCAGCAATACCGGTGCTTCCACGGCCCAGCCTGGGGCTGTCAGAGATCACCACCTCCTGGTCTGGCTTTAAAATATCACGTAAGAATGCCAAACCGCTGTCTTTAGTTTGCACAGCACTGCACCTTTTACCAAGCACCTGCACACGCCTTCACCGGACCCTCACGACCGCCCCGTGAGGCCAAGGGGAGGGCGCCCAGCGGAGCCCGCGCCAGAACCTAGGTCGGGTCTCACCACCGCAGTGCGCCGCCCGTCAGAGGAGGGCTCCTGACTGTACTGGCTCGGCACTACCTGGGCCAGAAACTGCTGCTGGAGGGAGGCAGGCCCCAGACCTGAGGAAGGAGCATCACAACCACGAGGTGGCACGTACCTGATGCTGACTCCACGTGGGCCCCGTTTACCTTCAGAGGAGTCAGGACAACGCGAGGCAGCATTACCCCTGTCTTTTTCTTCTGCTTGTTTGCCTGTTTCCCCAGAGAGAATACAAAAGGAGCCCATGTCACCTGCAGGTCACACCAGCCATCCCTCTCGGACCACTGTCTCCCCCGCTGTCTTGTAAAAGAGAATTAGTGTTCAACCAGTAGGGGCAGGTGATGCCGACTGCAGCAATGACTCAGGCTATGGAGCCACTGTGCCAAGCATCATCCCATACCGAAAAGAATGCACTGTTATCCCCAATTTCCAGATGAAGAACCTACCCAAACCTAGTGAGTGGTGGGCCACGATTCAAACTACTGACTCCCAAGCTCATGTTGTTTCTCCCCACTGTTCTACTTCTCCCTGCATGTTCCCAGGTTTTTCATAAATACAAACGAAATCATCCATCCACAGTAAAAAGAAAAAACAAATCGCTCTGTTCTCAGATCTACTGCCCACTTTCCCTAAGGTCCACTTTCAAATGATACTAACAGGTGGAGGCCACAGTGATTTACTCCACACTTCAACACGCTCACCGAACACAGCAGGAGGAAGTTCTACCTTGTGCCTGCCTCTTTATCTACCCAGCCCAGTCACGGAGCACCTCACCTGTGAGGAAGCTCTGTAGCTGTCCCTGGGGTTGGAAAGAGGCCGACTCTGAGATTCCGTAGAACAGGAAGCATTAGAAGATGTTTCATCGAGAGAAACTGGAAGAGAGGGAAGTAAAGGCTAGTCCCCAGCTCGGCTGTTTGTGGCTCTTCACCCATCTTGTTAAAGGCACTCACCATCGTTTTCACCACTCACGGTGCTGGCTTCATTAGACCCACAGCTCTCCACATCAGCCGTGTCCTCTGGCTCCTCTCCCTCCACCACAGCCGGACTGCGAGCCCACTGCAGGGCATCCTTCTGTGACAACAAGGCATGACTCAGGTGAGCAAAGCCCTACAAATCCTACAAGCAGAGTAGTCATTCCTAAATGTGTACTGCTTGCGGAGAAGCGGGATTTAGAATACTGATTAAATTCCCATCCCTTTCTAACTGACCTCTTTCTTAGAAAATTCATATATACATCAAGAAATTTAGATACAACTTCGCATCTAATCATTCATTAAACATGAGGTACCTCCTATAAGCTACACGATGCTAGTTTTGTGGTGGGGGGTGGGGTGGGACTAAGGAGAGGAATCAGAGCCCTGCCCCCAAATGGGTAGAGGAGAAAGTCCAAACTGTAACAATACAAAGCACAGGGATAGCACACAGAGTCGGACACGACTGAAGTGACTTAGCAGCAGAAGACAGCAGAGGCAGCCCAGAACAGGGAGCATCTACTCACTGAGCTGGAGCAGAGAGGGTTTGGAGGTACAGAAACAGGATTAGGACTAGGGAGGTAAGTTTTCCCAGGAGATGGGTTGCTTGGGCTGAGTTTTAAACAGCAGGCATGTGAGAAACTGGATGTGTGCGCAGGACAGAGACAGCAAGAGGGTTGATGACTGTCATGACACTGTGCTGAGGGATTAAGACTGATTTATTTACAGTCTCTGAAGGATATTAATCAGGAGAATGATCTGAGTTTCAGGAATTTCATTCCATTAACCATGAGAAGCCTGGAGGCAGGAAAAAGAGTTAAGACTATGACAGAAAGCCCTTGAAAAGTATAAAGATCTAAAGCAAGACAGCAGGAAAAAGGTTAGAGTGTAGAGGAGAGCGCCACTCCAAATTTCATCTCCTAACAAACATTTCTTCCAACAGTGTCTGTTGAAGAGCCTCAAATCAATATCCATTTCCAAGAAAAACTTAGGAGCTATCTTGAAACCAGGAAGGAGTATGAATGAATACTGGGGGATGGGGAGGAGGGGGACCAGAGACAGACTGGGGTCGGGATGCCTTCTTTGAATAAAAGTATGTGAAAAAGAACAGGCAAGGCTTCTTGGGGGGCCCAGGCGGTGTTCGTTCGGCGCGTGACTGTCGACAGCCATGGCCAGTCCCAGAGCTGCTTTCCGCTGCCTGGGGGTGCCTTGTCTGGAGCTGGGGCCTTAGGCTTGGCCTCCTACGGGGCGCATGGAGCCCAGTTTCCAAATGCCTATGGGAAGGAGCTCTTTGACAAGTCCAACATACACCACTTCTTACACAGCCTGGCCCTGTTAGTGGTATCCCTGTGCAGAAAGCCCCTCTGGGCTGGGTTACCGCTAGCTTCTGGAACTACCTTATTCTGCACCACCTTTTACTACCAGGCTGAGTGGAGACCCCAGCTTCCAGAATTTGGCTCCTGTGAGAGGGAGCCTGCTACTCTTGGGCAGGCTTGCCTTGGCTCTTTGAGCTTTATTGTGTTTAATTTCTGGGTACTTTTTTTTTTAAGAATTGGAGCACGGAAGGAATTAAAAGAGAAAGGCAAAAAAAAAAAAAGAATAGGCAAAATAATGATCATATCACTTAAAAACATGTCATAAGTTTATAAGAGAAACCCACAAAATTCTAACTCAATAATTCCATGGGTCCCTTGATCTACTATACAGTAGCCCTTACTTATCTCCAGGTTTCTTTAACCTTCCATGATCAACCATGGTTGAGAAACATTAAATGGAAAGTAACAGAAATAAAACAAGCCATCAGTTTCAAACCACCCGCTGTTGTGAGTAGTGGGGTGCAATCTCATGTTGTCCAGGTCTGACCCCCACCTGGAAAGTGGACTGTCTCTTTGTCTAGCATACCCTGCCCGGGGGTCGCTGAGTGGCCACAGCAGTTATAAGATCGACAGTCATGGTTATTGCAGCACTTGTGTTCAAGCAATTCTTATTTTACTTATTAATGGCCCCAAAGGCAAACTCGGTGGTGCTGGCAGTCCTTACTCTGTCTGATTTATACTTTTTACTGCACCTAATATAAAAATTAAACTTTCTCATAGGCAAGTATGTATAGGTATATACAGAGCTAGGTACTATCCACAGTTTGAAGCATCCCCTTGGGGGGTCTTGGAACATACACCCCACCAGACAATGGGGGACTACTGCAGTAAGTCTTCATCAGTTTGTTTTCATGAATTTAAGCCAATATCATTCTGACCTAAATTAATAAAAACAAAATGGCTTTTTATATCTTTATCTCTTTTCCCTACCAACCATAAATGTGCCTCAAGGATCAAAAGCTAAAGAGCACTTTTAGCATTAATCTTGCAATTATGCTTATTGGCTGCTATGTTCTTAGAATGATGCAATAAATTTATTCCCTCAATCATACAGGCAGACTAACATAAAATACTCAATTTAATGAAGAAAAGAGGTTTATTAATCGTCAAAAAGCTCCAGTTCTGGCAAAAGTGTGGGGAAATCACAAATACTGTTGGTGAGAGTGAAAATGGTATTCAAAAGTTTATATACAGCCATGAGTTAAGAAATCTATGAGCAAAAAATCTAAAAATGATATACTTTTTAACCCAACATCTCTAAGATTCATACAGCACATTATTTTAAAAAGGAAAAAAGTCAATCAATTGAACATTAAAATTAATATTCTCTGTTCAGCAAATAATTCCATTAATAGAATAAAAAGGGCAGGCTACTCTACAGAGTTGAGGAAGAGAGCTCCAACTCATATAACCAATGAAGAACTTGTATCTAAACTGCCTAAGTCAAAAAAAAAAAAAGGCAACCCAGGGACTTCCCTGGCAGTCTGGTGGTTAGCACTCTGCTCTTCCACTAAGGGGGCTCAGGCTTGATCCCTGGTTGGGGAACTAAGATCCCACATGCCATGAAGTGCAGTCAAAAAGAAAGAAGGAAAAGAAAGAAAAAGACAATCAGGAAGAAAAATAGGCAGACATGAGTTAGGCACTAAACCAAAGAGGATATCTAAATGGCCAACGTTCACATGAAAAGATACTGAACCTCACTAAGTAAGGAAGACACACCAAAAAAAATCAAATTAAAACCACAATGAAATGATATCACATCCACAAGAATGGCTAAAATTAAAGTTGAATGATACCAAGTACTGCTAATGAGGATGTGAACAAGGACACTGAAAATGGATTCAAGCATTTGAGAATGGAGTTTGGCATTATCTGACAGAGTTGAAGATATAAACGTCCTATAACCCAGCAAGTCAGTCCTAGGTTTCAATTCCCTGGAGAAAGACATGCATATCCACTTCAGGAAGCATACCCAGATGTTCACGACACCATCATCTGTAACTTCGGCTATAAACAAAGTGCCCATCGACAGAATCACTACATGGACTGATCAATGACTGTATTGACCAATACTCAATAAATGGATATTACACAATAATAAAAAAATCAATGAGCTACAGTTACTTACAACATGGATGAACTGTATTGTGCTTATGTAGGAGAATGTCCTTGAATCAATGTGCACCCCTTGTGTCCTTTCCCTTTTTAAAAAACACTGAGGGATAATTTACAAAGGTGAAATGTATATCACCTGATTAGTTCTGACAAATGCATATCAAGATATAGGCCATACCCAGAACCCCTAGAAGTTTCCTTTGTGCCCCTTCCTAGTCAATCCACACAAACATTGCCCCTCTCACCCAAGAGATAATGGCTGTTTCAATGTCTACCACTGGAAACTAGTTTTGCCTGTTTTTGTTTTATGTGTAAATGGCATGTGGGATCTTAGACTCCTGACCAGAGATCGAACCGTGCCTACTGCAGTGGAAGCAGAGTGGTTCACTGCTGGACCGCCAAGGAAGTCCCTCAGTCCCATGTTCATGAGTCATCCATGCTGCTGCATACATCAGCAGTTCATTACAACTTCACATTTAAAGGAAAGCTGTAAGACTAAAAGCAGTACAAAGAACACCTGCCATATGATTTTTACCCATGTTCACCTGTTAACACAAACAAATGTTTTTAAAACACAAATCTATTAGTTTGGGAGGCAACTGGCAAAGAGACTAGTGATGAGGGTGAGGGGAACAATCAGCATTAATACATAAAACCAGATAAAATATTTTCCCATAAGTCAAATGTTAAAAAAAAAAAAGCTATACTGTCTCTTAGGGAAGGCTGATTGATCGAAGGGTTGTTTAATGTAGATTATTAAAAGCTAAGAACATACCAACCATTCAAGAGTATATTAGAATTCCTGACCAATGCATAGCAAAAAGAAACAAGAAGAAATGAGAAGAAATCAGACTATCATCATTTCTAAGTATAATTAGCTACACTGAAGATCCAAGAGACTTCAAACTAGTATTCAGCAAGGATGTAAGATTCAAAAATCACATCAAAAGAAAAAAAAACCAGTGATCCTAACATCAGCAATAATACCAATGATTAGAAAATGTAATTTATAACAAAGAACATAAGTTACTCTGAGATAAAGCTCACAACAGAAACATAACCATTTTATGAAGAAAACAAAACTATCGAGAAAGGTTTGAAACTGAAGTAAATGGAGAGCTATATCCTGTTCTTGAATGTGAGGCTCAACACTGTAAAGAAGTCAGTTCTCTTCAGACTGACTAGCAGATTCAATGAAACTCAGTAAGACTCTCAGCTGACTTTTTTTTTCAGTAGTACTTGATTGTACAGGGAAAAGCAATGGGCCACAAACAAGCAAAAGATATTTTCAAAAAGGAACAAGATGAGAGGCTTTGCTTTTTAAAAAAAAAAAAGCCCTAGTAAATTAAAGGAGCAGGCTTCCCTGGTGGCTCAGACAGTAAAGAATCTGCCTACAAAGCGGGAGACCCAGATTTGATCCCTGGGTCTGGAAGATCACCTGGAGAAGGGCATGGCAACCCCCTCCAGTATTCCTGCCTGGAGAATTCCACAGACAGAGGAGCCTGGCGGGCTACAGTCCATGAGGTTCCAAAGAGTCAGACACAACTTAATGACTAACTACACACACAAACTGAAGGAGCAGATTAGCAGTGCTAGGGGGTGGGGAAGGGGAGGATAGGAAATGATTGCTAAAGGGTGTGGGGTTTCTTTACAGGGAATGAAAATGTTTTGGAATTAGATAATGGTGATGGCTGCACACAGTTATGAATGTACTAAAAGCCACTGAATTGTACACTTTAAACGGGTAAACTATATGGTGAGTTATATCCCAATAAACTTGGATAAAAAATTGCTTATTAAATTCAATACCTTTGAAAACATGAACGAATCTAATAAAAATTTGTAAAAACCAAATAAAGAACATTAAAGTGTATAAAAAGCTTATAGATCCAAAGTAAAACATCATTAGACAATGGTCTATTAGTGTTTTAACTTTCTTATGTGAACCCTAAAGGAAAATTAAAACTAGTAAAAAGCAGCCTCTGGGTGGGGGGAGGGGGGAAGCAACCTCTGTGTACGCTTGAGAAAAGGCTTTATCCTTTTTTAAAATACCTAATGTAAAATAAGTTCTTTGAATTTGAAATCCATTTGCATTATCACAAGCAATTTCAATATTACAGCTGTCAAAGAGAAAAGAAAGAGCTATTCTTTTGAAAATGAACACACTCTTTCAATTTAAAGAGAAGAAATTGTCTGAGATCTCACTAATGACAAAAAAGTAGTTTTCGTCAACCATAAATAAATTCCATCAACCAAAATAAATTGGTTGATGTGCCACTGATGGCTGCAAACAAACTTTCTAGTTGACAGGCCCCTGATCCTTCCTTTGAAACCCCTGGGTCTAGATGTACTTTAGAAGTTAGGACTTCCTGAATTTCAGAATGGCAATATATCATATTAACACCACCAGTAATCCACAATCACAGATGTTAATGTTTTTTGAATTAACATATATGTATATACCAAGTGAAATAAATAGGTTTCAAGTGTCCCTGTCAGTCTAGAGCAGAGATTTGCCACCAAATGAGTTTAGACAAGCCAGGTTTTTACTACCAAATGAGTTAGGAATAAGTTTTTCAATTCTCAAAATGTTTCGTGTCTCAGTACTGTTAATGAGGGATTTATTCAGCTGGTGAGTTGTGTCAGTCTCTTTTGCTACTCCATGGACTCTTATATAGCCCACCAACATCCTCTGTCCATGGGATTTCCCAGACAAGAATACTGGAACGAGTTGCCATTTTCCTCTCCAGGGGATCTTCCCGACCCAGGGACTGAACCCGAGTCTCCTACACTGGCAGGATTCTTTACCACTGAGCCACCTGGGAAGACCAGACAAGGAATTACTAGACCACGGGGAATTCACACGTAGCTCAGTCGGTAGAGCATCTGCCTGCAATGTTGGAGACCTGGATTCACTTCCTGAGTTGGGAAGATCCCCTGGAGAAGGAAATGGCAACCCACTCCAATATTCTTGCCTGGGAAATCCCATGGACAGAGGAGCCTAGCAGGCTTCAGTTCATGGGATCACAAGAGTCGGCCACGACTTAGCAATAATTTCTTTCTTCTTTCTAGACCATTAAAAAAGCACTTTTCTCGATAAAAATTTTAGAACATTTAGAAGTTTTATAATTCTACTTTTCTCACTGATAGATATAACATATAAAGAATATGTAATCAAAGATTTTTGAGCCCCCCATTGACCACCTCCATTTTACCCATTAAAAGATAGGGAAGTTATCTCCTAGAAGAATGTCACATATTTGCATATGAAGAGTACAAAAGTAAAAGGATGATCATTACAGCAGTTTTACTATTACAGTTTGTAATTGGGCAAAACTGGAAAAAAATGTGAAAAACCTAAATGTCTATAATTGGGTACTGGATAGATACTATTGATATGATATACTACTAAACAGTAGGTAAGAGGAATAAAAAATACATCTATAGAAACAAAGCACACATTTTTCATGGATACATATGAATAAGAAGAATGCACTTTAAACTGATGATAATCTTTGGTTGCTACTGGGAAGGAACAAGGGCCACAGGCCTGGATGGCATGAATAAGGGTAGGGTTTGGTGTGCAAGTCAAAGGCATTTCCCACTTTCTCTGCACAAAAGCTGCAGCTCCCATTTAAACAGGGTGAAATGAACACACACACAGCTCTCTGCAAACTCCTGCAGCCTCATTTGGAATGGCTGTATTTTAAAAGGTATAAACACACAAAGAGAAAGTAGGAAGAAAAGGAAGCACATGAGAACTATCAGCAGAATAATAGAAGATGAACAGTAGGAAGACAAGTGACTGAATACTCAGCAAGAAAAGACAGCTGGAGTCTAAGACCACAGGAGGAAAAGTCACAATGAGCAGGCCAGTTGTGCTGTAAAATCCCCACAGGGACAAGAATTAAGAGGTACCAGGAACCACTGCCGACAGAGGTGAGGCACGGGAATGATAACAAGAGAACTGGTTGGAATTCTAAGAAGTTAGATCTCCCAGATCTCCTCTCTGTCCCCAGTCGGGCAATACTCTCCTCCGGGTCCAGATGAAAACAGGAGATTTATATTCTGAATGGACTATATCAGAGAGGTTCTGCAATAGAGGCTTCCCACATGGCGCAGTGGTAAAGAACTTGCCTGCAATGGAGGAGACTAGGGTTCGATCCCTGGGTTGGGAAGGTCCCTTGCAGAAGGGAATGGCTACCCACTCCAGTATTCTCGCCTGGAGAATTCCATGGACAGAGGAGCCTGGCAGGCTACAGTCTCTGAGGTCCCAGAGTCAGACACAACTGAGCTAATGCTTTTCTGGAACAGAAGACATTAGCTCAAGGAGTACAGAGAGAGTGAGGTGCCACACTCTGTAAGCCAAAGTATTAAGTCAAAGACCTGTACAAAATGGTGATACCACTAGCTCTCTCCTTCAACTTGACTCCCAAAGCTGTCCCAACAGTGGCAGCCCTACAACTCCAACCCCAGCCTGCTCTCTGCTACCTGCCAAACAGTGACCAGCTGAAGGAAAAACACCTTCAAGGTACAGACAATTGGGGGAATTTAAAAAACACAACATCCAGCTCCCGACTCGACGACAGTCGACAAGTAGGGCCCGCAACACCGAATGTGTCAGTTCTCACTGTGAATGATCTACCAAGGCCCAGCAGATAAGTAAGCACTACTGCTACATGAAGGCTGGCAACCAAAATAAACAAAAGGAGGAACTGAAAGAAAACAGAGATAATGAAGCTCCCACAACAAATACTCTCAGAGAGACAAAGACAAGCACAAAATGCTATTTTAAAAAAACAAAAAGAAACATCTAAGAACATGAGCAATGTGCTAGTAATTTAAAATAATATCAAAAAACAAAAAAAATCAGCAACAACCAATAGGTTATTTCCCAGAGAAGTGACTCAAAAGAAAAAGAGAACAGGCTGCATCAAGAAAAGTCCCATATACAACAAACAGAAGTTCCAAAAAGAGGAGACAGAAAAGGAAGGAGGAGGACAGTGAGTTTTCCCCAAATTAAAAGACCTGAGTCTTCAGGTTTATTTAATAAGGCGAAATGCCCCGCACAATGAATGAAAAAAGACCCATTCCACAGCATGACCCCACACTTCCAATGCAGCAGCATAGGTTCAATCTCTGGTCGGGGAACTAAGATGCAGTGATGCACCCCAAAACAGAAACAAAACCAAAAAACCACAATATATCCTGGAAATCACTCTTTCATTTTACAGACATTCCTCCTCGTTCTCTTCTCAGCTGTATAATGCTCCA